>JAJHZJ010000121.1:3682219-4134719 GCA_023548195.1 Bettongia penicillata ogilbyi | reverse complement strand
TTCAACCTGAATTGTTTTATGTAATTACAAGTTTATAAGCTCTTTAGTAAACCAGTGAGAAAGTATCTTTTTAGAGTACTATATAATTTGGGGTACAATAAGGCATTCTCTTGAAAATCTATAATTAGGACTGCATCAACTTACAGAAAAGTACAGGAAATGTTATAAAACATAATTACGTAAATAGCCACATAGGTAGGAAATCTACTATTTTGCTAGAGCAGATACCCTTTTCTTTTTTCCCTTTTTCTATTTGGACAGCCATATTGGCTCATTTCACAGTAAAGCACAATAAATATGTTAATATTTTATATCATGCCTACTTTGTCATATGTATAAAAAGCAATAGTATTACATGTTATAAATAATCTACTATGATTCCCCCCTCAATACTGGCCTATCAGTTATGTAAAGCTACTCAACTCCTAAAACTAAGAGCTATTTTTCTTTTAAATGGAAGGCACTAATCTCACTTTTACTCTACTTCCTTCAGAGCTTTTTCTTTTCTAAGAACTTATTCAAAATAGTCCACAATATGATCACTTACTCACATTCCAAACAGCCAAGGAGTGAACACAATCTGGCTTTCAAATGCCAGAAGCTGAAAGATTGCCTTACGTGCCAGCTGCTGATCAGCCAACTTTACTCAGGTCTAACAGTATGGTAAAAGTGGCCTGCTTGATCCCGTGATGCAACAAAATATTCCAAAATCCTGATGATGAAATATTACTTAATATGAGTAGAAATTCAAAACTAATACAGAGACAAATGATCTTAAGTAGCATGAGAGAAAGGGAAGCAAACACCCTTCAATGACACTCTCTTTCCCAAATACTACTACATTTGTCTAGGTTCCTAGAACTATTCTTTCCGCTAGGCAATTTTTGGTCATTTTTGTGTTTAGAACCCAAACTTGGCTTACCTTAAAAGTTTTATCTGGGTTACACAGTTGCTTTATAGGGTTCTGGAAGTAACCAGAACCACCTTTATGGGAAAACAGGATTTCTAGTGAGTGGAAAACTAATCATTCTACTATCAGACAAAGCTGGAAGTAGGAGGTAGCTTGGATGCTCATCTACTAGTTACCCCAAATTACTGGCAATCATAACAAGGCTGTGAAAGGATCTCACAATGGAACTACCCGACAGAACAGGTCCTGCTAAGCATTCTAGGATCTGGAGATTAGGAGATCATATTTAGTTTTAGAACTGAGAAAGGACATTGATGGTGTGTGGATGTGGTAGGAATAGGGAAGACTGTACATGGACATGTCACAGGGCTCTGTCTTGAACCTTTCTCTTTTCTCACTCTGCTCCCACTCTTGAAGTATAAATCCCATTCCAAGGGTTCAACTATCATCTCCATACTGAAGCTTAGTCTCTATTGAAATCACTTATTGTCTTTTGGATATCTCCAATTAGATGTTCCAAAGTCATCTCCAACTCAACACGTCCACCTTCTTTTCTTCTACACCCTCCCCTTTTCCTATCCTCCCTGTCCTCTATGGAGGGCAGTACCATTCTTCCAGTCACCCAGATTCACACGTTTGTCTTCTACACTTGCAAATCATTTTCAAAATCTTGTCAATTCCACCTCCATAACATTTGCCATCCAATACCTACCTCTACTTGCACGGCCAGGACTCTGGCTCAGGTCTCCATCACTGGTGTGGCTACTGCAACAGCTTCCTCATGCTTCTCCCTGCAGTCTCTCCTCTCCCCTAGCTATACCCATAGAGATGGAAATTTTGATATTCCTAAAACATAAGTCTGACTATGTCATCTGCCTACTCAAGAAATTAGAACTTTTTCTTTTGCTTCTAGGATCCAATATAAATTCCTTTGTTTGCTTCTTACAGCCCTTCACATCCTGGCTCTGGGTGAACAATATAGGACTCTCCATCATGGTCTGGGCCACTCTAGTCTACTTGATGGTCATCAAACCCAATTTTTTGTTCCATTTCTTGTGTCTACCTTTGTGCAGGCTAACTAGATCCCGTGCCTTGATTGTACTCCTTACTTCCTACCTGGCTTTCTTCAAAGCTCAGCTTAGATCACATGTCCTATAGGAAGCCCATCTTTATACTAAAAGTTGCTTGTACTCTCCTCTCAGAAAATACTTTGTATATATTTTGTGTTTTCTATATGTATCAGTAAGCACCCCAACATATACTGGGGTCTGCTATCACAAGTTCTTAGATATGCATTCATAAAAGGAAGGAAACTATAAAGGGGTTAACAATCACTTTAATCAAGCACATTTATCATTTCTTTAACCAAGCACATATATCATTCACCTGCTTCAGGGGAGTCAGCACCCTGAACTTCAAAGAAAATAGAGAGAAATTCAAAGTCAACAGACAATTCAACAGACAGTTCCAACTGTCTGACCATAGTAACCAGAGAAGGAAGCACAACATCTGGGTTCTCAAAGTTAGAGGGCTTCTTTAGTGACTTCCCAGTGTCCTCAGCTAGCCAAACAAACACTTCCAGTCAGTAAGCCCCAAAGTAATCAACAGACATGGCTTCCTCTGCCTGACCACCATTCAACAGATAGGTATAGCTGTCTGACTACAGTTACCAGAGAGGGAAGCACAACATCTGGGTTCTCAAAGCCAGAGGGGCTCCTTAGTGGCTTCCCAGAATCCTCATCTGACACTCAAACCTTCTTACAAAAACTAAAACCCAAAGTAAAACCTCACTCTCAAGAGTATTTATACCCTTTTTAGAGCTAGAGGGCCTTATATCTCTTGAGAACCAGTGCCTCATTAACAAAAGGTGTGGACCTTATTACAAATCTTCCCAGGCCAACAATGGGTGGGAAAGATCCTCCTCAGTTCAAATAGAGGCATTATACTTATTGATTATACTAAAACAAAAATAGCAAAAGATTCTATTTTACTTGCCATTACACTAAGTTCACATTGTTTCCCCTCAAAAGAATGAAGCACCTTGTGGATATAGGCCTGACGTTAGTAGACACTTATAAGTGCTTTATTTTGGATAAATGAATTGTGGCTCTAGGATCCCAGCTACACAGTGCTTACTATTTGGGGACCCTTCTTGTTTTTCTTACATTCAAGAAGCCTTCTTGGGTATACAGTGACTTGGAGACAGCATTCATTTAATCAACATTTATTCAGTGCTTCTAGGAAGTATTAGGGATAAAAAAAGAAGTAGAAATCATCCAAAGATTTGTTAGTCTGGCTCTGCAGACAAGATTTTATATGTCTGCAAAAAACATGAAAACAAAAGTCAGTGTATGTGATAAACTATAATCATGAGTTTAAAAGTGAATAGTATTACTTATAGGCTGAGTTTCTTGTCTCTGCCCTTCAAATACAAATATCTCTCAGCTTTCTGAAAGGACTACCATACCTGAAAGAAGTTTGTCTTTTCTTAAACATTTCCAAAAAAAGAAGATTCTCTGACTTCTTTTAGGAACCCAAACTAGTATGAGTTTGCTCTTTAGGTAGGAAATTTCTTAATTTCTAAACAAAATCCTTATGGCTTTTTTTAATTCTTTAAAAAAATTTTTTTTCCAGTAAAAGAGGATACCCATTCACCATTACCCACACGACATCCCTTCTCTCTTCAACGATATCTTGCTTTTCTAACTTTATGATTAGCTTAGCTTACTACTTGGCATATAGTAAGCACAATGATTTTTTTCATTTATTCATCCATTTGGAAGACTGACTGCATTCTCTATTACAGGTCTTTTTTTTTTTTTTTTTAAAAGCAGAAGCAGCAATTATTCTACAATTCATGCTTTTTGTTTCACAAAGTATATTTTCTAACTTTATCATTTTAAACCCTCTGGCCTTCTCTAAAACTTCACGAACCTTATGATTCTCTGAACTTATACCATACTCGAACAATCATGTCTGACAAAATGCTAAGACTAGAAGGATTCTTACATAGTCCCTCTATGTTATTTAGGCTTATATTTGTACAATGTCTTGTATCTTATCTACTTTATTGTGCTGACAATTAAAATTGACAGCACTGTATTTATTTTATACATATTACCCATTATGGTCCCTAAAGATGTTCATGCTAATTAAATAAAGCTGGTCCCTTCCTTCTAGAGTTGACAGAGAATTTCCTTTTAAAATGAGTTACATTTAATTTATTCCTGTTATATTAATCTCAATCTTCTGGTCCCCTAATCCTCCCCAGGCTAGGTACATATTTAATTGAATATCATTTTGGGGATTCTAAATCTGTGATTTAATTGGTATAAGGAATTTTTGATATGGAAAGTCCTTTCATCAATGTGGATCAGCATCTTGTCTCTAATTTAGGGAATTATCTGGGGCACTAATGTCAGAGTCAGGGCTTAAATTCAAGGCTTTCTGATGCCAAGATTATCCCTTTATACATTACGCCACATTCCCTCATAATAAGGTTTCAATTCATTTAATAACTTCTCTTACTTAATGGATACAGCCTCTAGTATACTATAAAGTCATTAATGAAGAAACATAGCACTTCAATGGATCTCCTAACATGAGAACTCTCTCCAGTGCTGCAGATGACAATCCATTCACCATCTTCTCATTCTACATGAATCTTGAACATAGATATCTTCGTAAATCCTCCAGGGGGTCCACTCAATGTCACAGGGGCCTTCCTCTAGATCTTTTGACATTGCATGGATACTGGTAGAGTATAAAGGCTTTTTCCCACTATTACTTTATGAATAGTTCACCTTTCTTTTTATGTGGTACACAAAAGAACATTAGTGTACCATAAAAAAAATGAATCAAAGAAGATGACTTCAGGAAATTTTGGCTACTATTCGTATCTTTTTGATATCCTTTATGCTACTTTTCCTGCACAATTTTGCTTCAGCAATATGCTGTAGTTTACTCACGGTCACCATGTGATTCTTCATTGCTTTTGAGTGACATACAACTTTATTTCTTAAGATTATTCCACTACTTACAGGTATATGACATCAGTAGAAGAATATTGATGTTTAGGGGGAAAAAAGTGGGTTGACTTCAAGGTAAGATGACTGTCTGAATGGAAGATCATTCTTGCTCCCCTCAGAATAATCATGGTTAGTAACAGATAAACGATGATTAAGAAATACAATGAGAAATGACAATAAGTAAATTCAACTATCCTAGAACTACACAAAAAGTTATCCAGACTCCTAAAGGCAACAGGATAGATGGTCTACTATCAAAGCCAGCATGAACACAGAAGGACAAGGCCAGCACCAGACATGACCCGGGACACGGGCAGTTTGCCCTGCGTCCAGGGGCAGTCAGCAAGCAAAGAAGCAAGCGAGGCTTTTCAGAGAAAGCTGCAATGGGTCTTGTAAGTGGGAGCAGAGCGGCAGCAAGCTACTACCAGTAGTCCCCGACATGGCCAAGAAATGAATGAGCGCTCAACTTTCCTGCACACACACACCGCCCCCCCCCCCCAAATCTGGTGGGGAAATAACATCAGATTCGACTGGCAAACAAGCAGATTAAGGAGCTAGAGTTAAGAGGAAGAGTAACTGCGAAGTGATATTCACAGGTACATCTTCTATGTGTATGGAAATACTATTTGTGATAGTGTCTAAGTTCAGAATAAATTTTTTTAAACAAAAGATTTTGTTTTAGGTAGAAGGTGGGAGTGCTAAATGTATGCAGTGAAGCCTTCTCTCCCCACTCAGTTCTCAGCTCAATACATAGTACTCATTTAAGATATCTCTACTGCTGGACAGGATGGCTCTATATGGATTGTTCACCTAACACCATCCAGATTAGAGACATTTTTCATCCACTTGGTTTCTCCAGTTGATGGGCATCTCCTCAATTTCCAATTCTTAGTTAACACAAAGAGTGGTTATAAATATTTTTGTACATATAGGTCCTTTTCCCTTTTTTTTTTTAAATCTCTCTGAGATACAGACCTGGTAATGGTACTTCTGCAACAAAGGACCGTATGCACAGCCTGATAGCCTTTCATGCATAGTTCCAAATTGCTCTCTAGAATGGTTGGATCAGTTCACAACTCCATCAACAGGGCACTAGCGTCCCAATTTTCCCACATCCCATCCAACATGAATCATTTCCCTGTTCTATCATATTGGGTAATTTTATAAGTGTGAGGTAGTAACTTAGAGACATTTTAATCTGCATTTCTCTAATCATAGTGATTTAGAGCATTTTTTTCCATATGACTATAGATACTTTTGATTTCTTTTTCTGAAAAACTGCATGTTCATCTCCTTTGACCATTTCTCTACTGGGGAAAGACTTGTATTCTCATAAATTTGACTTGATTCTCTATATATTTTAGAAACAAGGCCTTTATCAGAGATAACTGCTATAAAAAAAAATTTCCCTAGCTTTCTGCTTTCCTTCTAATCTTAGTTGCACTAGTGTTGCTTGTGCAAAATCTGTTACATTTAATATCAGTATTGATCTTGATCATTTGGGGTCTAGGTGATGAGTGTTGTATTCTTCAAGCAGAGTGTGAGCCAGCATGCCACTGGCTGGTCTGTATCAGGGCAGTCTGATCCAAGGGCACTTTGATCACTGGCATCCTGGCCTAAGCCCCCCGCTAGAAGGCTTTGGTGAACGGCTCTCCCGGGCCAGGGTGTCTTATCCCGGCCCTCGTCCGCACTCTCACCCAGCTTAGCGCAGCTTGGCTTTACCGAGCCAACTCTGCCACAGTCAGCTTGTCTCTACACAGCCCACACCGATTCTTCGTAGCACCTTCCTTTTTTTAAAGTTTTTTTTTTATTTTAGACAAATCCTAAAAACCTACATACACAATAAGAAAAAGAAACATTACAGACTTAAATATAAAATAGGAAAAAAATGTCACATGAACAGCAGAATGCATGAGAGGATTCACAATATATAGTAATAACTTTACATTTCGAGGAAGCCTACGCATTAAATAAATACTGCACATTATGTTGGTAACACCATCTTAAGTACAAAGAGGGCATCACAACTTGAACATTAACAAGCTATAGAGAGAAATTTAACTTGATATGTTTATCTGAAGAGCAACGAGCTTGTAAATATGGAGCCTAGTTGGAATTTTTATGTGGTAGTCATACTAGAACTCAGCCTCAATGGCACTAAGTGATTTGGCCATAAGTATGAATTTTTTTAAATTAAAAAACTACAAGAATACTTAATTTTAGATAATAATACTGAAAATAAGGGATTAGAACAAAGTATACTGTACTCTATGGTAGCAGACTACATTCTCAGTAATTGATTTTGAAGTGAAGTAAGTGGTTATAGTAAATGTTGAGACTCAATATTCCTAGTCAAATAAATGACATTATTTTCCAAATGAACACAACAAACTGGACAGCAGAATATTAAATGTATATTCCTGACACAACTGATTTTTAGCAAGTTTGCTGTGGGGATATAAACTGAAAATTCGAATACTCTAAATTACCTTGAAGTACATTAATATCTCAGTATGCTCAGCTTACCGATTAATATTTCCTCACACTCTTTACAAGAAGAAATGTGATAGGTAGGTAAGAACCAATAAAAAAAGTAAAGTGTACCCATGGCACCAGTAATGCATATTTTTTGAGCCTACTGAAGAGCCTTTTGGCTGAAACCAAACTTCACAGAACAAATTCCCTTAAGAAAAGAATTTCTTGGGATGGAGGCAAGATGAAGGAGTAGAAAGATGCACCTACTTTAGCTCTCCCCCTACAGACCATAAAATACCTGGAAAAATGACTCAAAACAAATTCTGGAGAAGCAGAAGCCACAAAACGACAAAGTGAAAGGGATTTCCAGCCCAAGACAGCCTGGAAGGCCAACAGGAAAGTTCTATCGCAGCTGGAAAGAACAATTTGAGTATTGTGAAAATACAATCAGGATAACACAAGATCTGGCAGTTTCTACATTAAGGGATCCAAGGGCTTGGAAGAAGATATTCCTGAAGTCAGATGAACTAGGATTAAAACCAAGAATCACCTACCCAGCAAAACCGAGTATAATAGTTCAGGGGAAAAAATGGTCTTTCAATGAAATAGAGGACTTTCAAGCATTCTTGATGGAAAGATCAGAGCTGAATGGAAAATCTGACTTTCAAACACAGGAATCAAGAGAAGCATCAAAAGGTAAAGAGGAAAGAGAAACCCTAAGGGACTTACTAAAGTTGAACTGTTTACATTACAACATAGAAAGATCATATCTGTAACACTTGAAACTTTTCTCAGTATTTGGGTAGTTCAAGGGATTACACAGACACACACACATACACACACGGAACAAGGTGAATTGAATAGGAAGGGATGATATCTAAAAAAAGAATATTAAGGGGTGAGAGAGTGATATATTGGAAGGAGAAAGGGAGAAATGGAATGGGGCAAATTATCTCTCATAAGAGGCAAGGAAAAGCTTTTTCAATAGAGGGGAAAAGTGGGGAGATGAGAGGGGAAAAAGTGAAACTTACTCTCATCACATGTGGCTTAAGGAGGGAATAACATGCACACTCAATTTGGTATGAAAATCTATCTTACACTACAGGAAAGTAAGGGAGAAGGGGAGAAGTGCAGTGGCAGAGATGGTGAAAGGGAGGGCAAATGGGAGGAGGGAGTAATTAGAAGAAAACACTTTTGGGAAGGGACAAGGTCAAAAGAGAGAATAGAATAAATGAGAGGCAGGATAGGATGGAGGGAAATACAGTTAGTCCCACACAACATGACTATTATGAAAGTCATTTGCAAAACTACGCATATACAGCCTATATTGAATTGCTTGCCTTCTCAGTGGGGATGGGTGGGGAGTGAGGAAGGAAGGGAAGTTGGAACTCAAAGTTTTAGGAACGAATGTTGAGAACTGTTTTTGCATGCTACTGGGAAGTAAGAAATACAGGCAATGGGGTGTAGAAACCTATCTTGCCCTACAAGAAAAGAGAGAAGATGAGGATAAGGAAAGGGAGGGATGTGATAGAAGGGAGGGCAGACTTGGGGAAGGGGTAATCAGAATGCATGGTGTTTTGGGTTGGGGGGAGGGGAGACATGGGGAGAAAATCTGGAACTCAAAATATTGTGGAAATGAATGTTGAAAGCTAAATATAAATAAATAAACATTAAGAAAACAAAGAAAAGGATTTGTTCCCTAAAACTTGGACTCAGTCAAAAAGCTGCACCAAGGACCTAGAAGGCCATATGTGGCTTCAAGGTTGCAGGTTCCCCACCCTTGAAAGATAATACAAGTTTGTTGAACTGAACTTAGGCTAGAATAGTAGGCAAAATCAGTGAATTGATAAGTATTTATTAAGTTTTTACTATGTGTCAGGTATTGTGCTAAGAACTAGGAAGGCAAAGAAAGGAAAAAAAAAACATGGTCTCTGAGAGCTCATATTTGAATGGAAAAAACATACTAAAAAACTGCACATACAAGACCGCTGCAATGCAAATGTATGATGACTGAAATATGAAATAACTGAAGAAATAAAAGTTCAATTTTCTAGGCATATTGATTTATTGAGCAATGCATGCCAATTGCATAACAAATCAGGACTAGGCCTCCTCAGCTTGGGACTAGACCCTGAATATAGGGGGAGACAGAGTTCTATGCATTTACAAAAATTAATAGGATATAAACTAGGATACAGGATTAGGTGATCTGATTTAGGAAAGATTAGGGACTTTCCTAATTGGAAGGGGGAGAGTGAACAGAAATCAGAAAAAAAGGTGTCCCACTATCCCTCAAGTGTTTGTATTCAATCAAAAGAACAAGGAAACAGTAACTCACTGGTCAATATGGAGCCAATTTTCAGATAAGACATATGGGTTGTTTGGGATGTATGACTGTGAGCAAACTCCTTGCCTCAGTCTTTGAATCTGACTGAATTTCTAGTCAGCATAACTTCCTGGGTCTTTGGTTAAGGGTCTCTGAACAATGGGCAGAAGCGTTCTGGTTTTCCACTACTCAAGAATAGGTTCAAACAATGCAACAAATTTTTTCCCACAATTTCCATAATTCAGTAAGGTTTTCTCACAAGACAGAAACTGGACTAGACCTATAATTGAATAGAAATGGAACTTAGGTAGATCCAGAATTGAGTCACAAGATGGAGGCTATGTAGTTTACTCAATTCCTACAATTTCCACAAATGAAAGGTTAATTTCAGAAGGAAAGCACTAGTAGTGGGGTGGGGGGAATCTTGGAATGGGCAAGTACTAGGAAAAGTCCCATGAAGAAAGGGGGATATAAATTGTATTGAAGGTTGTTATGGAAGTGAGGAGGCAGAGGTAAAAAAAAAAGGAAAGCATTCTAGGCATAGGTGATGCTAGTACAAAGGTGAAGAGTCTTGAACTTGAATGTCATTCTAAAGGACACTGAAAAGGCCAGCATAGCTGGAGCATAGATAGTGGGGAATAAATCATACGGAGACATGAAATGTAGGAAGAGGCCAGGTTGTGAAGTGCTTAAAATGCTAGACAGGATTTAAATTTGACCCTCGAGGTAATAGGGAGCTACTCAAGTTTACCAAATAGTGGGGGTAACATGATCAGACTTGTGCTTTAGGAAAACTACTATGGCAGCTGTGTGGAGGATGGACAGAAGTGGGCAGAGACTTGAGGTTGGGAGACCAGCTAGGTTATTTTAGTAGTTCAGGTGAGAGACCAAACTTAGAAATCCAGCATGGAGAGGAAAACTGAATCTATGGGAGCAAATGAAATCATCAAATATTCCACAGAGTTAAAAGGGATAAGAAGAGGGCCTAGGACAAAGCATTGAGCAAAACTGTGGTTAATGGAAGTGGACAATTCGGCAAAGGAGACTAAGAAAAATTAGCCAGACAGGCATAAGGATATCCAAGAATAAACAAACCTAGAGAGGAAAGGATATTCAGAAAAAGAGTGACTGACAATGTCAAAGGCTACACAGAGGTCAAGAAGGATGAATCTTGAAAAAGACATTAAGTTTGGTAACTAACTCTCAGCTGAAAAAGTAAGGTCAGAGGCCAAATTTCAGAAGGTAAAGCAAAAAGTAATCTCAGTTGTGTCAACCATTCTAAGGTGGATCTGTGGCCTAGTCTTAGGTTATGTGTAATCCAAGCCCTTGGTTAAGGGTCTCTAAGCAATAGGTAGAGGTGATTCAGCTACTTAACCACTCAAGAACAGGTTCAAACAAAGCAATCAAGTTTTCTCATAATTGCCATAGTTGAATAATGTCTTCTCAAATGCAGAATTTGGACTAGATGCATAACTGAATAGAAAGGTGTAATGGTAATTTAAATGGTTAGATCTTTCCCATTCCTTAATAGGCCATGTAACCTGCCTGGGTCACATGGAAGCCTAAGTCACATGAGTTTAAGTCACATGAAGCCTGTGGTAAGAGGTGCTTGCTTGAGGGGTAGAACAGGAAGGGGTGGAGCAGGAAGGGTGGAACAGCAAGAGGTAGAGCTGGAGCAGAGCTGAGAGGAAGTCAGAGCTGGGAAAGAGTAGGCAGCAAGTAGCATGAGTGGGAGAGATTGTCTGTGATTTGTTTAAGGGAGTTGCTTTGTGGGAAGCCTAAGGGAGGGAAAGCTTGGGGTTGGTGATGCTCCCTGCCTTGTTTTTGTATATAGATTTCTTTGTTGCTATAATGAATTTGGCTTTCTGGTGTTGGGATTCAGCTTTCAAGTGTCTAAATAAATGTTTTGGCACTGTGTTCCATGTGGAGAGGCTGTTGTATTTCGTGATTCAGAATTGTGCCAGCATAGTCATAGCTGCCGTAGGTGCTGTGAATATCACCTTGGCACTACAAAAGGGAACTGAGCTGATCCAGAGTTGAATCACAAGATGGAGTCAGTATGATTTATATATGTCTACATATCCATATATGTAGGTTATACATAACCCAGGCATATACTAGAAAAATTACTGAATATCAAATAGCAGCCATATTGGAATCACTATTTTCTCTGGGCTTTTGTCTTCTCATCTCTCCTGACTATATACCATGTCAACTGTCATGACCATCAAATGAGAAAATGTAGGTAAAACTGCTTTACAATTCTACAAAATATCATACAAATGCAACATATTATGGTGAACGTAGGGCAAAGAGGGAAATGGGGTGTATCATAAAACACTAGGATATCAGGCAGTGAAACATCTTGCCTACTAGTCCCGGCAAACACCACTGGCATGAAATCATGAAAGTATATGAATGCTCGCCATCCTTCCTTCCACTCTTCTTCAGGTATGAATTAAGCACTAGCTTCAATTATGAAAAACAAATGGAGACAGAGAAAACTAAAACAAATGAAGAGAGCTTAAAGAAAAGTTACAATATTAACACTGTGGGCATGTCCATAAATGATGGAACCATAGAAACAGCTCTTGCACACAATGTGGATATCTGATTTTCAAAATCCTCAGCATCCACTCTCAAAGCAGCAGTGAGACTTCCCAGGCTGCTTGAGAAGTTGGAGATTTGGTCCAGGACGAACTGAAGGAAAAATAACTTGCCTCTAAAATCTAAATCTGTAGTTCAGTGTTCAGTAACCTACAAGTGTATCTATGGAGATGCTCCAGAGATAACTTGTCTTCATATGGGTCTCCTTTGAACTGGAAATAGCTGAACAAGAAGTATAATTTCTTTATCTCTACTGTGGGCATTTTGAAGTGTTCATCTACTTGGTGGGGCTCTCAGGCTTTAGAAACGCTAGAGGTCCATGGAATATGGACAGAAATTGAGGATAGGATTCTAAACTGTAACTGGCACACACACTAAGCTTCCAAGAATAGTTAACATCCCTCCATCTTTTCTTTTTTCTATCATTTGAAAAAACAGCTATCTACTCGGGCAGTTGCTAAGCAACACTGAACTGTCAATCTTTGTAGAATTTAAGATCCAGGAAGGGCTAGGGGAATCAAGTCAAACTCTTTCATTTTTACAGGAAGAAACTGAAGCTCAGAGAGGTACCATCATTAGAAAATGAGCCACCTTGTCTCAAAATACAAAATAATTTTTCTTTTGGCATTCAGAGAAAACATCAGCAATCAGACCTCCCACTGACCTATGGCCAGGCACTTTATGTAATTACAGATCACTGTTCTAGGCATCTCATTCTCACACACTGTTCTAGGTATCACATTCTGATTTCAGCATGACCCACACAACACTGAAATTTTCCTTGTTTTTTAAAATAAATTTTTAGGAAGGGAAATAGAGACAAAATATATTTACATTTGGAGATGTAACAATAAGAGAGCTACAAATGTAAATGAGTATGTACAAATGGAGAGCTTTCAATCCCGGCCCCCCTGCAGAGGCAGCGTTAAACTACAGCACCTTCTGTCAAGCATTTCATATTAAATGAAGGAGCTTTTTTGAGGGCTAAAAAAAAGTTACTAAGAGTGTGCACTTTGGCCATTATTTCACAACTGAGTTAACCTCCATCCCAAGGGCAGCATTCTGCAGCTGTTTTCCAGTGAGTCAGGACTTTATTTTTTTTAAATTACACTTTAAGGTTTTTGAGTATGACTAAAAGGGGGAAGGATACGGTTTGTATGTCCTATTTGCAGTTGTGAATTGCTATGTGATTTCTTAAGGCATAATGGAAATAACAAATCATTATGTGTTTAGCTCATCCAATTACAGATGCAAAATGAATTATTTTCACCTATGAAGGAAAAATTGTTAGAAGAGCTATATCACTTCAAATCTCCAGGACAATCTTTCACCTAAGCACACATTATTTTCTCCTGCCGTTGTCACTGTGCATTGTTCCAAAATGTGTGCAAAATGATTTGCATTAAAAGATGTAAGATTCAAAGTCAGCACTTTTCACCAATAATGTATAAAAATGTTCTCAGTGGGTGTACATATATACAGAAAATGAAACTATACTTAAGTTATTAAGCTATAGTATAGCTTAATAAAGATGATTCCCAAATCTCAAAAGAAGAGATACACCATAAAGGAATAAAGACTTGCCAAGAAAAGGACGCTGAAGGTCATTTTTGAGTTCTTATTGTCAAACCACAATCAAGTAATCTTAAGAGCTGGAGTGGTTCCCTAGGTCAAACAACTTTACCCTAAATATTTTCCTCAGTTTCATACCTTATTCTATATCATACCCCACCCCACCCCCTTTTGTCTGATGTTTTCAAGGACAAAATGAATCATTTACAAAAACTAAGTTTTCACTTAGTAAGTACTTATTCCTCAATTTCAATGCTTTAGAAATGCCAAACCTAATTTTTCTAATAATAGTTAACTGTGTTAATACATTACTTGATTGTTTTAAAAGACCAAATTAGAATAATTCTTATCACAGAACTCACTTTAGAACTATGAAAATGAGTAGTTCTATTATTATTGATATTTTATAACTGACAAAAAATGTGATATATAAACTGAAGGAATGTGCCAATTTACTTAAGAATGAGATTCTTAACTACCATTACCACTTTTAATCCACTGAATAACCCTTTGCTGTAGAAAAAAACACATTAGTTATATGTTTTTTATCATCATCAATTCTTGCCATTATTACCTTTAACAAACATTACTGTTTTAATTACTAGTTACAAATAATGTCAGGAAACTAATTTTCATAAACCTGTTTAAAAGTAGAAGCAGTTATATACTTGATGTATTATGATATACAATATGATTGTATATTGATCTTCTTACAATAGGACTGACTATCTCTAAACAATAATCAAAGATCAAACTTGGTTATGGTAATCAGATTCATTCAATACTGAAATATTCTTCTTTGGTTACCTGGTGAATTAGAAATGAGCAGTAATGAGGAGGGAAGCAAGGATGCTTCTGTTCCTGCTATTATTTGAAATAGTTCTAGAAATAATAGCAAATAGCAATAAGAGAAAAAAATTAGAGGCATAAAGTTGGACAAAGAGAAGAAAAAACATCTCTATTTGCTGACATGACTGTTTACTTAGAAAATCAAAGACTAAACAAAGAAACTACATGAGACATAAATTAATAGTTTTAAGAAAGTGGCAAAATAAATAAGTACAAAATTTAAAAAAAAACAAAAGAAAATCAATACCATTTCTGTATAGTGACAACAATGCAGGAAACAATAATAGAAAGGGAAGTCCCATTCGAAATGATTACAATATGCATAAAATATCTGAGTCAAACAACAAAAGCACAGTCAAAACTGACAGAGATACAATTACAAAATGCTCATTTTTAAAGAAATAAAAAACAAATAATGGAGGGATATTCAGGGTAGCCTGGGTTTAAGTCAGTGACACTGGGAAATGTACTTGAGTAAAAACAAAAAATATTTTTAAGAATTTCATTTTTTAAAAAGACTCAAGTACCATCTCTCCAAAAAGCAGGTCTTGCTCATAAGGAGGCTTGTAGTTTTAAAAGTTCACTTTAATTAAGTTCAACTAATTGCCTTTAACTAGGTCAGGAGCTCTTAACCTTGTGTCCATAGACCTATAATGTTTCCATGGGTTAGATTTGAAGGGGGTCTGTGAAATTTGGAGGGGAAAAACATATCCTTTTCACTAACCTCTATAACTTAAATTTAACATTTCATTCAATGATCTGAAACAAACACAAAAAAAAGTATTCCAGGAAGGTTCACAGGCTTCAACAGACTGCCAAAGGGACTCACAAAGGTCACAAAAAAGAAACCCTGAAATAGGCCATCACTGTCTTTCATTTACATTAATAAATGACTTATATTTAATGATATCAAGTGAACTTACTTCTTCTACATGCTTAGGACAACTGCTTCTGTAATAATTTTGCTTTGTCTTTATGGATTAACATCCATCGTATAAATTCAGTTCTGGAGCTTTTGAAGTAGAAGAAACAGTGCAGAAATATTAAGTAGAATAGAAATTTTGTAAGAGCTGAACTTAGCAACTTAGTATTCCTTGATATTTAAAATGAATTCTATATAAGCTAACTTTCATAATTTAAATAAGGAATAGTGTAATACTTAAATTAGTTAAATTTATTATAAAAATTATATAAAAATACTTTATTATAACATTAAATTAATTTAATGTAATCACATAATACTTAAATATTTAAGATTTAAAATCATCAAGATTAACTTAGAAATATCTCAAACAGACTCTAGCTAAAATTGAAGCATTCTCCATGAATTATGGAATCAGTAATTTCATGTTACATTCACATATCAATATGAACTCTTATATTTCCTCCAATATCTAATTAAGTTGCAGTTCAAGCAAATAAATGAAATTCTAAAATCTAATATGTTTTGGAGAACAAAGATGCCTGAGATTACATGTGCATTACTTGTAGAAACTGAAGAACAGACTAAAGTCACAAAAGACAAATCACAAGCCATTAAGTTTATACCTGACAAAATTTCTTTCCTTAGCATCAAATGTAACTGTAGCTACTAGCTAGCAGCTAAAGATTAGCTACTGAGAAACAGGGTAGTGTGAAGAAAAGTAAGAAGATTGACATTCTGTTTGCTAATGGAGACTGCATACAATTTAGTGTTCTGGGGTTCAAACTCCAAAGAGGGCTGGGCCTTTCTGATTTCTGAGGACCTTTCAACTTTAGGATTCTACCACTCATTATTTACCAATTTTCCAGGAAACAGAGGCTCACACTTTTAATGTAATGCAAACACCGACTCTGGGTCTTTCCCTGCTCTACCTGGTACAAGTGCCCTCCAGCTCAACGCTATTTCATAAAGGTGAGGGGATATGGGAGAGTGGTGACTGAGTAGTGAATGAGGTATAAAAAAGCAAAAACTGAACAACCTCACATTTGTACCTCTCGCCCCTCTCTCCTCCATAAAATCAAACTGATTCCTGATAACACTTCTGTGTTTTGGTAGCTGAAGGTGCCAGAAATACTGTCTTTGGATAAGTCAGAGAGATTAAGCTACTAACCAAATGCACCTTCTCTGTCTTTAATTTCCCTGTTAATTACACTGAGAGACTATGGCTTTACTGTTCTCTTTTCCCACAGTTTCTCAATGATTGCAGGGATCGAAATCTAATTCCTATCAAGTACTAAATAAACACATGTTGATAGATGAATAATTGGCTACATTAGATTACATGTGCCCAAATGAAACTTTTTTTATAAAGATTCACTGATTTACTCTGAATCACTCAAGAACTCTATTATCAACAAGTGAATATATAGCTCCCTATGGTCCTATACTCCAACAAACAGGAGAGATTGCTATGGACCTTTGCTGCAGCTATACATGAATGGGCCTATTACAGTAACTCACGGAAGTATTTGGCTGGAGAGAAGCAAAGGGGTGCTAAGTAAGGTGTTAAAATGTAGCTGCCACTGATAAACAATGTATCTGTCATAAGCAGCAGCAGGAGAGATAATATTGCTGCTCTCTTCTCCCCTTCCTCCTTTCCACACATCCCTCAGGCCATTGGCTTTTTTATGCCATTTCCCCCCTTTCAATGCTGTCCTTCGTGTTCCTTTAGATCTGATTTCACCTGTACAAACATGTGGAGGTAGGACATGGGAGAAGAAGGAATGGGGGAAGATACTCAGGGTATGATGTGCTGGGGGCCGGCAAACTCCTTCTTCCCCTTTCCCTACTTTTCTGCCACTGGATTCCAGACACCAGGGACAGCTCTGTCAGTCTATTAAATAATGAGCCCTAAAGGAAAATCATTCTGAGCATAAGATGTACCACTGAAAAATAATTATCTTTTAATTTCTAAGAGAGTCAGCTATTTCATACCAGCAATATCTGGATGACGCTGATGGTGTTTAATCAGAAATAAAACTCCCAATACACTAAATATATCTACAGGAAGAAAAAAGAAAAAAATGCAAACATCTCCAGTGTTCTTTTTGTAGCCCAAGTCAGGCTTTTGTATCAAAGGAACACAGACATTGAACACACTGTTTAGAAACTGGAATGGGAGTACAGAAGTGATCACAATGCATCAAAAACATAGCGTGCATTTTTATGAGTTTTTCTATTTTTTTTTGTAAATTTAAACTTTTCTGTTTTTAGATGATATGACTGAAAGTTGCTTACAGTTTTGGGGCACTTTCCTTTAAAATGAAGCAAGGTGCCAGGGTTTCACTATAATCTCACTCAGTTACTGAGATACACAGTGCATTTGCTAATAATTTAAGCTTCAAATTTAGTTCTATAAACAAAAGACGAGCCACCTGAGACCACAGAGGACAGGACATGAGCTACTTATAGAGCTCCTGAATCGGTCAACAAGAATAGCAGGAAAGCAGCTTATTTTCTCGCAGTGTGGGCCTTTGAAGCAAACTATTTATTAAACATTAGAATACAACACTTGAAACAGAAATCTTTGAAGGCAGGTTATCCTACTCTGCACAGCGGCCCGTTGTGAGCCAATTGCTTCCTGTTCCTTTTAGGTTATTTTTTTTTTCCCTATTTGTGAAACTGAAACCCAGATTGTTCTCTTCTAGGAGAAAGGTTTCTATGAATCACTGCTACTTTTTACCATAAGCTATCAGTGAAATCATGACCACATCAATACTTTAAGTTTTTGATTTTATAGCAAAAAATCCCCCAATAACTTATATGAAGAAAATTAGTCACTCATATAGAAAAGTAGCTATAATAAAAAAGGATAAAACAAAACCTGAAACTGGCAACAAGTAACAATTATTAGATTTCGTACTTCAATTTTAAATTTAAAAAAGTAAACTTCTGCCTATTTCCTCTTTGATTTTCTATTGTGAATTAACATGTACTGGGTTGCTCAATATTATCTAAATGACCAATATATAAAACAGTCCAGTGATATCAAATAGAAACATTAACAAAGGGAGTAAAAAGAATCATTCCTCCTAACAAATCATTAAGTTTAAGATAGTCTGTTCCTTTGGCTGGGATAGGATCATGTGAAATGAAACTCTCAATTGGTGGGCACATATGGTTGACAATATAAAAATGTCACCAGTTGGTTTCTGGCAAGTTCATTAATTCATGTCTTTAGCTTTGTTTTGAGGAAAGAAAGACTAGGTCAGTGTGGGGCATGTTACTGGTCTGTGTAGGAGTGATTAAATTCAGTGGAAATATTTTTTTAAATAGAGAAACACATCAAAATGATAATACACATTAAGCCTTGGTGCTTTTCCCTGGAAAGGTCTATTTTTATTCCTAATAAAAAGATTTAGATCGGAAAGCAAGTTATATTTTAAAATAATGTATAAAAAATTATAAAGGCGAGAGACTTTTTTTAATTATAAAGTTTCCCTTTTTTTTTTCTTCTTAAAGTAAATACTTGAAAAACTATTATGGGCAAACTTTCTATGCTGTTAAGTTCTAGAAAGTTCAAAATAACATCAAAAAATGGAGTTGGCTGACTCATACATTTTGGTTTCTATTACTTAAAACATTTAGAACTATACCATATCTAGAAGTAAAATAAAGGTATATGAAAGTAGGTTACAGGCCTGGTTCTTTTGTTACAGAGAATACACAATATCATGTATTTTTGTACCCATAGTGAACCTAGATAAATCCTACTATATGGACACCAGAAAATCTAAATTTATGATTGCTTTTTAAATATAGCTATATCCTCTTGTACACTATGACAAACTTCCTTACCTATCCCTAATCTTAGCTTTTTGTTTTTTTTTCAATTTAGAAGAGGTAAAAAATATTTTCATAGCACAAGGCTGCTAAACTTTAACTGTAAACTTAACCCTGGGAAACAGATAATGAAACATGCTTTCCTACTCTCAGGAGAACCATGGGAGGTTACAACAGGAATGGAATGCTATTATTAGTCTTGGTCATTTATAGGTCAGGTTTACTTAACTGCTTTTCTTTGTTAAAAGGTTTAAGTTTTGAGGTGTGCGCGTATACTGGGAAATATCAGTGGTATAAAAAAAAATCAGTGAATATCAACAGTGGGGCAAGAGGGTGGAACTTTTCAGTTATACTCAGACACAAAGCCTGAATTAAATCCCAGTACTTCCACTTGAGACCTGGGTGACGTGAGGCAAATAACTTAGCAAGGTACACTGCAAAGAGCACTGGGCTCTGGGATTAGAGGACCTGGATTCAGACCCTGTCTCAAACAAAATCTACATGAGCTGAACATTACTCAATGTCCCTGGGTTTGTTGCCAGATCTGGAAAATGAGAATGTTTCATTTGAACAAAAATAAGGAGTAGCCATTTTTCTAGTGACAAAGAACTGGAAACCAAGAGGGTTCCCATCAACCGGGGAATATGAATGTAACTGGAAAGCTGTTGTTACCTAAGAAATGACAAATGGGATGGTTCCGGAGAATCTTGAGGAGACTTGTGTGAATGGATGAAGCATGAAGGGAGCAGAATCAAGAGATCAACTTACACCATAATAAGGACATTACAAAATTAAATTTGAAAGATTTGAAAACTCTGATCAATGCAGTGACTAACTGTAACTACTTAGGGGGTTGACGATGAAACCAGAGACGCAGAATGAGACACACTTTTGTGAAAATTTATCTTGAGTGCCTGCCTTAAAAGTTTACTGTTTGGCTGATATACATAAGTGGTGCTTTTTTAAAGGGAGAAGGTAGGAGGAAGAGATGGATAAAGAAAGGGAAAGAAGGAAGAACAAAGGAGAAATAAAGAGAAAAAAAGAGAGAAAGGGAAGAAACAAAGAGAGTCATTGAGGGAGAAATATAAGCAAAGACAGCCTGGAAAGCTACAAGTTGAGTTTATTATATATTTAAAAAGAAAAGAAAGTTCTGCATAATAGAGACCCATTATTTTCTGTACATCCTCTTACTCTGTTCTATAACACTGATGGAAACAGGTTTTTTATTCTGTTTGTTAATTTTAAACTTAACAAACAAACTTAAGAAAATCTCACTACAAACATACCAAATGAGAGGGCCTCTATAGATCCTTCCATCTCTGGATTTATGATTCTACAAACTTACCTCCCTGGCCTGTGTCCTCATCTCTAAAATGAAGTAGTTACTTAGACCTCGGAGGTCTCTTCCAGCTCCAAGTCTATAATCTTACAATCCTGGGCATTTCAAAAAGCTGTTTTCCTTTAAAAGTTGTCTCCAAAAGTTTTTCATAGTCAGATTTTCTTTGGTCTAGTCTCATATATATCCGATGTTTATTGAGCTACCATTTATTCTAACTGGAGGACTAACATGCAATAATGCATTTAAATTTAATTCGATGTAGAGCACCAATGAAAATAATACTAAAGGAAATAAAAAAAATTAGGAATTAAAGAAAAAGAAAGCAAAGTACATGGGAGGTAAAAAGCACTATGTGAGTTCATTTCTCTCTATGAAGATCAGGGACATCTATAGAGAAAATCACACTTGAGATTGGCTTTGAAGAATGGGAGGATTTCAACAAGTAGAAACAGAACTGGGATGGAGATGGAAAAAACCATTTCAACCAGCTTGAGCAAAAAAACAGACCTGTGCTTCTGACACTGCATTTACCCTGGAATTTACTTCAGAGACTTGGAGCTTCCTCATCCTAGAACATCCATCTGTACATGCAGGCCCCACACCCTTGGACATCATTCTGACATACTGGCCCTCTTTGCCCCTTTGGTGAGTTCTTCTGTTACTTCCATTTTGGGTAGGGGTCCCAGGTCGGCCAATCTTCATTTCCTTCCTAGATATGCTTGTGATTTTCCAGACTTCAACGTCTATTGCACCCTACCCTTCCTTTGGCTCCTGGAATATAATAGGTCCTTAATAAATGTTTATGGAATTGAACTGAACTGAGAAGTACATAAGAGGATGGAAACCACTGGTCATTTGTAACATCACAAGTTGTCAAATCTGACTGGAGTATAAAGTATATGAAGCAATGTAATAGAAGGTAAGGCTGAAAAGACAGGCTGGGGCTATATCATGTAGACCTTGAATACCAGGTGAATAAACCTAGACTTCATTAATTGTGTAACGGTGAGTTACTAAATATTATGGAGCAAAATGGTAATATGATTAGTTATACTTTAGGATGATTAATCTGCACAGATGTTTTGAGGGGAAGGAGAACCTAGATGGGATGTATTAGTATGGAGAAGGAAAGAAGTACTATGGAGTTTAACTAAAGACTGTGGTGTCTTTAGTCAGACTGGAACTCTGGAGGATGAGTCTTCCAGACATCAGGCCTGGCATTCTAGCCTCTGTGCCAACAACCACAATCTGGAGTCTGGAGACAGAGATTTGGGATTCATTTCCATAAAGAATGATAGTTGTAGCTAAGGCAATGGAGAGATCACCAGGGAGGAAAATGTGAAGAAAAGAAGTCATCAGCGTTGGAGAACAAGAACTACGCAATGCTGAAGAATCAAGGGAGACTACTTCAAGGATGCCACAGATTCCAGGAGGGGGCTGGAAGGACCTCACAACTCATCCAGTACAACTTAATATAAAAATCCCTACTACATCGCCTCTGACAGTTGTTCATCCAACTGCTTCTTGAACATCACTAGTGACAAGGAGCTCACTGTGCATTAGAGCAGCTAATTCCTGCTGTATCAAATATAAAGAGGTCAAGAAATCTACACAACCTGATCATTACTACTGAATATACAAAAGACTTTGAAAAGGAAGAAACAAAGTTTGCAACAGAAGAACAATATTGTAAGATTCTAAACTAATGTCAAACACAAAACTGAAGTTCTTTTCACATGTTGGAATTTTTTTTTTTAAAGATACAAATTATCATGGAAAAATATGTATTAAAAAGTAGAAAAGGGGTAAAAAGAAAAACAAAAGAAAAAGCCATTTTATAGAACATTAATATCTGTATTTTCTACTTTCTATAGGAGAGTTAAGTTTTTATTCCATTAAATAAGTGACACATCTAGCATATTACAACATTTTGCAGAGAGGATTTCTGCTAGCTATTATCCTAAAAGCTGATAAATGGAATAATTCTTTTTTTAAAAATTCACATAAAGTCTGATTTCTCATTCAGCTAGTCACCTTGCTTTTAAATGCCAATATATCAATTGAAGTCAACAAAACATAAAATAACATCAGTGTAATAGTAAAATCTCCTACTGTGATAAACAGAAATATGACGGTTCAGCCAGAACCAAATAGATGAGCTCTTACTTGCAATTCATTATAAGCTTTCAACTATGTATGAGATGTTTGATGGGAAAAAAAAAACCTCACAATTGTTTAGTTATTCATTCAGGGTGCTTTTCTCAGACCATTCCTCTCCCTCTCAATAAAAAATTGAATCCAACAAAGATATTCAGCATGAACTACAATTCAATATATGGAGCTGACATCAACATGATTTGCAAAAATGGGATTTTTGTTTTTCAGAAAAAAACTGTAATATCTGAAATATAATATGGGCTTGTACGGAATAATGGATAGAGCCCGGGTTTATAGCCTCAGTTCAAAGCTCATCTCATGTGTTCCTCTTCTCCCTCTATCCATGTGGGGGAATCATACCCTCATATAGGTCCTCTGTCCAAAGGTATATAAATTTTGATGGCTTATATACTTAGCAAGGTACGTTGGGCTTAGAGGCCAGATGCTTTTTCTTCTCTGTTTATTCATTCTATCCAGCCCCCCTCCCCCCCAAAAAACTAGGTCAAGTAACTCTTTCATCTCATGTAGTTTTCATTTATGATTTCTGGAAACATAGCTCTGGAAAACCAAGCTTTGACAGAGCTTGTTATGATTAAAATGGAGCTACTTGACTATGCCTTTAAACCCAAATCTTGGCTTTCACTAAATAGCCAATAGCAGGTCCCAGGCCATGTCTTACTTGCTCAGGCTGGATTATGATGTCTGGATTATTACTCAGACTGATTCTTTCATGAAGACAAACTAGGTCACTCTTTGCCTCAATTCTTACTGAGCCTTCAATTACTGAATGAGTGTGGCCTCAGACAAACTGAGACCCAGGAGAGATCTTAGCTTAAAAAGGCCAGGGTCCCCTGCTGCATCCAGGGTCATCTCCAGTCGTCTTGACCCATGTCCGGCCACTGGACTCCAAGGACTCTTGAGGAGAGCATAAGGCTGAGCACTTGGCTCATCCCTGCCTCCTTTAAATCCAATCCTCCTGATGTCATTGGTCCTCTCTGAGAATAAGGACAGACATTTCAGATGCTGAATAGTTTTACGACCATGACCACAGGCTGGTTGCTTAAATTCTCTGGCCCTCTGTTTCCTCATCAATAAAATGTATACAATAATTCCTCACTTTTTAGAGTTGTTATGAGGATGAAATGACATGTTATCTATGTATGTATATGAAATGTTCTGCAAACCTCAAAGTACTATTTACACATCAGTAATTGACTCCTTTATACTTCATTTACTGAATATCCTGCATACTTTATCCTTCTTTGGCTTCTATGATCCGCTCTCTTAGTCCTTCTTCTCTCTGACCATTCATCAATATTGTACGACAATTTCATGACAGTATGTTTGTCCAGGTTCTGGATAATAGACAATGCTCTGCTGCCTTCTTAGTCACCAATGGAGTAAAACAGGGCTATGTGCTTGCTCCCATGCTTTTTAGCATGATTTTTTCAGCCATGTTCTCAAGTGCTTACAATAAGGATGAATACAGCATCAAGATCAACTACTGTATTCATGACAAATTCTTCAGTTTGAAAATGATACAAGCCAAGACCAAAGTGGAGGGAGTGTTGGTGCTTGATTTTCTGTTTGCAGATGATTGTGCACTTAATGCAGCCTCTGAAGCTGAGATGCAACAAAGTATGGATCAATTCTCCTCTGCTGCCTGTGCTAATTCTGGCCTAAAATCTAACATCAAGAAAACACAGGTGCTCCATCAGCCACCACCACACCATCCATACATGAAACCATTGGTTACAACAAATGGAGAAGTTTTGAATGCCATGGATAAGTTCACTTACCTTGATAGTGTACTTTCCAGGGAAGTACACATTGACAATGAGGTTGATGTGCACATTGCCAGAGCTAGCTCAGTGTTTGGAAGGCTCTGAGGAAAAGTTTGGGAGAGAAGAGGTATTAGACTACCAAATTGAAGGTCTACAGAGTCATTGTGCTGACCTCATTGTTATATTCTTGTGAAACATGGACAGTCTACCAGTGCCATGCCAGGAAATTGAATCTCTTCCATTTGTACTGTCTTAGGAAGACTCTGAGGATCATCTGTCAGGATAAGGTACCAGACACTGAAGTCCTTGCTTGAGCTGAAGTGCCAAATATTCAAACTATGCTTCAGAGATCCCAACTCTGATGGACTGGCCATGTTGTTGGAATGCAAAATGTATGCTTGCCAAAAAGACTATTTTATGGAGAACTTGCATGGGGCAGGCGATCACATGGTGGCCAGAAGAAATGATGCAAGAACACTCTCAAGAACTTTGGATTTGACTATGCAACATGGAAGACACTGGCACAAGACTGCTCAGCATGGTGTGCCCACATCAGAAAGGGTGCTGTGCTCTGTGAGCAAAGCAGAACTGAGACATTACAAAGAAAACGCAGGATGCGCAAATTTGGGATATCCACCCCAAATATTCACACAAACACTCTGTGCCCAACCTGTGGTAGAGCATTCCAAGCTTGTATTGGTCTGATCAACCACAGTCAAACACACTGAAATTTCACTTTATCAAGGTGATTTCATTTTGGTCCTCTGCAAAGATGAAGTACAACAACCAAACATTAATTATCAGACTTTAATGTATAGATTCCTCTATATCTGGTGTGCACTTCTACCTCAACTGTGCCTGGGAGAATCTCTAGTTTTCTTCAATGCACAGCTAAAGTATCAACCCAAGGCTTCCTTTCTTCCATCCATAATAGACAGAATTCTCTCCTTCAAATTTCTTTTTATTGTAAAACTTTAAATTTGTATTGTATTCTTCATTGTAAACATGTTGAATTCCATCTTCTCCCCCTCCCCCAGGAGAATGTAAACTCCTTTAGGACAAGGGTGTTTTCATATTCAGTCCTGTGTCCCCATCACTTAGCTCAAAGTGTTGTACAAAGTGTTTAATGTTTGCAGGATTTAACTGGATTTAGATCTTATTCAGGTAGTGACTTTACTGATGCCAGTGGACTCTATGCTGAGAGGGCAATCCAACTTTGTAGTTGGAGTTAGCTTGAGGGCATGTTTGCTGAGTGGAACAGGAAATACCCCTATTCTTACTTAAACAGTACCCCCTACAAAAAACCCAAACACCATCTCCAACAATATTCTTAAAGTATGTAGAAAACATCTATATATTTAAAAAAGATTTCAATTGTTACAACAATTATATTTACCACTCATAGCTCAATCCATTACACATCTAAAAGATAAAAATTAGTACAATATTTTAAAAAGCATTTTCTTGTTCAATGAAACCTCCAAATTTAGATAAATAATTATTTAGATCTTTATTATTCAGATCTAATTAAATCCAATTATTTAGATCTAACCTTCAGACTTGAGATCTAAATTAGAATGAATCTGACTTCATGTTAAAAATAAGTAAAAAGTTGTTAGGATGGCGTTTCCAATGGTGAATAAAACACTCTTTTGGGAGTCAAGTATGTCCATATAAATGCGCTCTCATAGAGAGGAATATGATAAACGTAAAGCAAGAGCTGTAATACCAACACTCCTTGAACGGGTTAGCAAAGTACTTGATTATTTAGAAGGCATTTTATTTTCTGAAAAATTAGTGTAGCAAAATACCTCACAGTATTTTCAGGAGTCATAACACAAAGACAACCAGATTCTTCACGAATATCAATAGTACTTAGCTAGACATTGGAATGATTTTCCAAATATATGCCAGCTCTATCAACTAAATGTCAGGAAGAAGCTTAACAATTTACCCTTTGTCATAAACCTAAAGCAAGCAGCAGACTTGTATTTCTAATCACCATTAATTTATTAAGATTATCTAATTAGAAGAAGTAGAATTCTAGAGACTATGACAAGTCATGCCTTTACAAGGGCAGAATAAGAGAAAAAAATTGTATGTATCAAGATGGGTAGCGTGTTATTGTGGAACAAGGGTCTCTGTGGAGTTAAGGAGAGGGACATCTGTGTCTTGTCTCTGACACATACTTGCTACGTGACTGTAGAGAAGTCATTTAACCTCTTGATGCTTCAGGAAATTCTTTTGGAATAGTAAGTTTCTGACAAGTTTTAATATTCATTTCTGTATCAATGGAAATTTTTGTACACAGGGACTTCTCTATAATGATGATGAAATCACAAATCCAGACCAAAGCGCAATTTTGGCATTTCTATAGAAACTTTGTAGAAAGAAGTTAAAAGACTAGGAGATTCTAAAATAGCACCTATTCAGAAACCCAGATGAAGAGCTAACCATTAAATACAGAATGGTTTACTGTTTAAATGTTTCTGCTTTGTCCCTTCCCCTAGACTTTGACTTTCAATGGAACTCAATTTTGAAAGGTGAGTTTAGTTACCATATGGATTCAGTACAGTTTTAATAGCCCATATTTACAGTGTTTTAAAGTTAAGAAAGTGCTTTCCTCACAGCAACCCTTGTTTAAACTCTGTGGTTAACTAGTTAAAGTATTATTACCTCCTTTTCAGAGATGAGGAAAACTGAATGTTGTAAACTTTGAGAGGTTCAGTGACATATCTGTCCTATGTCCACTGTCTAGGGCAAGATTTGAAAACAGGTCCCTTGATTCTATGCCTAGTTGTCTTATTATTCTCCGCTGCCTCCTGAAACTGCATTGAGTTGCCCCTCTTCTCCATTTGTGTTCATCTTTTCCTCAAATCTTTGTCTACTAGCTACCTCCTGCTGAGTTCTGCTGAGCTCCATATTGTGGGGCGTAGGGGCGGATACATACTTTACTATTTATTAATATTATTTGAACCCAGCTTCATGTGTCCAGATATTGTTTAATTTCGAATGTGAAGCATGGGTCAGGTGGATCCCAGAAATCCACTAAGGGAGCTAGAGATTGCTACAAGGAATGCTTAGATCCCCCTCAGGTCTTATTGTGGGCCCACCCAAATAGCTTTGTGGGTTTTTTGAGTCTGTCTGCCCGATAGCTTATATTTTGTTTTAATTCAAATTTTATTTAGTATTTTAGTATCTGTTGTACATCTCAAGCAACAACTGGAAACTGCCCTTTTTGGGAAACTTCTTACATGTGGGGCCCTCAGTTTGTACCTAAGTTTGAATTCCATATAATGACTTGAAGGGGGAGTCACACTTACGGGGTTCGAACTCTGGGGGCCTCCTTGAGCTCCCCTTGGATGTTTTCATTTGATCCGCCCTTTCTTACTCAAATGTAATCTTCCCATGGGCTTTTCATTATAACTGTGCCCAGGTCTCTGTTGCACTCCCCACCCTTTGATTCTATTACCAGTCACTCCCATCAGGATCTTCCCTGGGTTTGATCTATCAAGACCATCCTTGGGACCTCAGACTCCCTGGTGACACCTGGATGCTTCCCCTCAGTCTTTTTCTGTATTTAACATTCATCTTGCCTCCATGAAGGCGCTCAGACTCAATCCAGCTCAGACTCTGTCTAGCTGAGATTCTGTGGGGCCCACTTACGAATACAAGTGTTACAAATGCTTAGGCTCCTTAAGAGTCAACCCAAGGTGGTAATCTTTAATAAACTTTGTTTTTCTTTGGCTTTAAGAAGGCTTGAGTTGAATTCATTCGAGCAGGACTGGTGTGTTGGTATTTTGGGGTTCCCCAGCACCCCTAAACTTCAACAACACCCCATTCTAGCTCTCCCTTTTGCTGAACCAATTTAAAATTATTTCTAAAAACCTTTTTTAGCTTTCAGCTCTTATTCTTGGCCAACAGCAAACACTCCTGGGGTTGCTCTACATTCTGGGATCTCTATCCAGATATATCTCCCTAAGTGTTCTATCCAGATACCTAACAATCGTTCTCTCCCTCTATGAAACATATTTCTCATTTATAACTTTAAATTTCTGCAAAGATTGCTCCATCTACTGTTAATGTCTTCTTAAAACCAATCTAACTGTGAGATAGTTTGAACCGATGACGTCTTTAAGCACACAGACTATGATTGTCTTTGGTTTCTCTGATGATTACACCAAAAAGTAATAATTTGTGATGCAGAGACTTTCTCTGCCTCATAGCATCCCATTCTTCCCTGAAGATGCAGCTTAAGTACAATTTCTATGCCAGAGGTTCTTAACTTTTGTTGTTTTATGGACCCTAACATGTTCTGACTCTGAGCCTACGGACCCCTCTTCAAAATAAAATTTTTAAGTGCATGAAATAAAATACACAGGATGACAAAGAAAATGAATTCTACTGAAAAAGTTATGACAATAGTAAAAACAAAAAAAGTTCACAAATCCTGAGAACCCTACTCTCTGCACTGTTAGTCCCTTCTCTTCCTATTATCTACTTATCTGTATTTAATCTCTTATTTTGTAAGTACACGTATACTGCTATTAAAGCTATTAAAAGTACACCAAGACCTAGCATGTGTGTATATGTGTGTGTGTATTTGTACATATATATTCTTTTCTTGTTTTCCCTGGTAAAATGTAAATTATTTGTGAGTAGGAATTTGAAAATTTATTGTATATGTATTCCCGATACAGTCACAGTGCCTGGCACACATTGGGAGTTTAATATAAATGTTTATTGATCATCCTATTAAAACTGAACTGCAATCATCCACTTATTTTATAGAGCCAGCTCACAGTACTCAGAAGGGAAGGGCTTCCATTCAGAGAACCAGAGGATAGTAGGATTATCAGAGCACAGGTGTAGAGACTGAGGGAACCTTAGAAGCCTTCAAATCCAATCAGGCAGAGAGATGCTAAGTGACATGCCCAGATTCACCTAACTAGTAAATGTATACAGCATGATACAAGCTCAAGATCCTCTGAATCCAAGCCCAGAACTCAAGTCATTCCACCAATGAGCTGCCTACTAAAAAAAGATGTGAATTATAGGTCAGAGAGGTCAAGGTCCCTCAAGTGGTAAACATCAGAGGCAGTTCACGTTCCAGTGTACTATGCCTTGCCTCTTATTCACTATCTTCTTACCTGTTATTTTAATAACTCTGAAATATATTTGCTTATGTGTTTTTTTCCTTCAAAATATTTCTGCTAATGTTAAACATCATATATGGCTGAAAGAAACTGTATTGGAAGTCCAAGACCATGGGTTTGAATCAGGACACTCATAAGCACCTAGGGTCACCTTAGGCAAAGACAAGGCACTAACTTCTCTGGGCCTCAGATTTCCCTCATCTACTAAAACAATGAGGTTAGACTCTCAAGAATCTACCTTCACCTCCTACATAGATGATACTAAGAAAGCTAAAGATGGTTACACCTTTTAAAAGTATGCTGAGGTGGGCATTTTATGGAACAGGTTCAAATTTAGATGTTTCAAAAACCAAAAGGAATCATGAATGGTCTGGTGCTTTTTGTTGATGCTTTTTAGTACAATAAACCTGTTTTCTCCTAGGTTTTAGTGATTACTCAGATGTCTAAAGTACTTTTGAGATAGCTAATGAAGATGTCACTATGAAGAAAACCAGAAAGATCTCTTCCTGACATCAAAATATTAGAATTAGGCAATATTTTAAGAACTATAACATGTTCTGAGTTTAATACCTATTTCACAGTCATAGATACTATTATCCAATGCTTTCTTCTTCTTCCTTCCTTCTTCATTATGATAAATTGGTTTATTTTGTTTTAACATCCCAGTTATTTGCAGACTTACTCATCTTCCCAAGCCAATGAACTCTCTAACAAAGAAATGTGGTTAAACAAAATAAGTGGACAAAATTATAGTTGTCTGCAAGTGTATGCAACATTCCACATCCACTATTTGTGCTTTCAGTGAAAGATAATCAGGTGTCCTATTACTGGTAGGGCAGAAAGAACACTCTCATCTGGCTTGAATTTGATAACACAGAAATCTCATTAAAAAAAAAAACAAAAGAAAACATGAAAAATACATTCCATTTGTAATTATGACAGTTCTTTCTTTCTTTCTTTTGACATAATGTCCTTCTTGCAACAATATGAGTATGATAAAAGAAGAAGAACCCAGTAAAATTCAAGGAACTGCTTAACATTGAAACATTTTACATTTTGTGTAATTAAGGGAGGGGGATGGAAACGTCATTCTAAATATAAAATGTTCGAGAAGTAAAACATTTTCTTTCATGCTCCTTTAGATTTCAAATTATTATGACAAACTCAGTGAAGACTGTAAACTACTATTAATTACTATCTTCCTGGAAACAGCACCTTCCCTTCTCTTTCCCTTTAGAATGTTAAAAAACTACATCAGAGAGGTGACCAAAACTAAATGTTACTACCAAGTTTGTAATTCAAAGAAGCTATCATTTTTCCCTTAAATATTATTTTATGGATTATGTAATTTGCCAAAAACAACCACAATGAAATTTAGTTAATGAATAGAACCTTCCTGTTCATATTTCAAAATTATAAGATTATGTGCATAAGGAATGTTGTGGTATCAAGTAATTAGTGTGTCCTAGTCTACATAATAGGTGGGTTCCTTAAAATATGTGTATAAATCAAATTCAATTTTAAATATGCAGAGAATTTACTATTATTTTAGGGAACTTCCATTGTGAATTATTTGATAAAGATTGAATTTCATTTTGTAAAAAATTTAACTTACTTCTTGCATAAAAATAAGTTTTTAAACATGGGGTGTGTTTGAAGCAAGAGCTTGTTTTCCTAATAGAAAATTGTCAACCTCTGACCTAGCTAACTTTACACTTCTCAAATATCTATCAGCAGACTGGTTTTAGTCATGGCGCTCACAACACAACCAACTTTGCTCACGGTCCTGCCGCTGCAGCCACAACGGCATCAAAGTGAGGCTGGTGGTCACAAATTGCAGCAGGATTATTTTGTTCCACTTTTCCCCTACAGATAAGTACTTTTCATCAGCATAAATGTAAAACACATCTTAAAAATGTAGATGGAACTACAGTGTCTATGCATGCTCTTATTCACATGATTTTATGTACTTACTCCTTTAGAAAAAAGAAATTCTTAAGAAACGATATAAAACACATTTATACACGTACATATACAATATGTACACATATCACATATATCACAATTAGCCTTCAATAGTAAATAGTAATTAATTTACTCTATTAAGAGGACATTAAAAATATGTTGCATAAGAACTTGGTCTCTCAAACTGATAAGGAACACTCTGCTTTCTGAGGCTAGTTGTATATTATATAGCAAACTGACAGATGTCAAGATTTCAAATAACAGAATATCTTTGACTAATAGAGAATAAAGGAAAAATGACATGAAACAAAAAGAGAACACATCTAGTGATTTTAGACACAAGAGGAGATATGCCTCCAGCAAACCTCCTATGCATTCCATTATTAAGCGCGATACTTTAATATCGTGATATTTCCAAGTATTTAATAACAATATTGGACTTATGGTGTCATAGGTGGGGAGTACTCTCTCAAACAGTAGAGATGACAATCCATCTGTTTTCTTATCCTGACTCCTTGACACCCTCATAGAGAATGTATGGTATACTCATCAAAACTAAGGCATCAAAACTTTGCTCCTGAGTATATGGAATATGAAGGCCTTCCATTACTCATCCCTTAGTTTCTTTACATGACTGAATGAAGCACTTTATTAAGCATTTGCTATGGGCCAACCACTGTACACCTGTATGAGCAAGGTGTCAAACTGCAAACCGCTGTTATTTCTAAGGCTCTTATACTATAAACCACAAAAAACTCCAAATAGATACATGACTGAAAATTTCGAAGGACTTTATAAAAAATTAGAGGAGAATGAAATTTACTTTGCTTATACCTGTGTGTCCGTACTGGCAGTCCCACATGACATTCTCCCTCCCCTCCCCCGCCTCCATCTCTTAACTCCCTGCAAAGCTGGCTCAGGTGTCACCTCCTACATGAGGCCTTTTATGGTTCCCCAATAGTTAGTGTTCTTCCTTCATCCCTCAAAAATTATTTGGTTTTTACTTATCTGTGCAAAAAGTTGTATTCTCCCAGTACAGAATATTCTTTTGTTTGTCATGTTATTAAGCACCGTTCTTTACACATAACTGTCATTTAATAAATATTGTTTAATTATTGTATAATTTCAATATGAGATCTGTGCCAATGGCTCAGTTGAGATACTTAAAAAAAACAAAACTGTCTAGTTTTTATATATTGTTTCTAAATCACTTTCATTTCTAAATGTTTCTTCCTTTTTCTCCATCCATCTTATTTTTAAAATTTTGAACTTAACACCAAAGAAATATACTTTGTTCTGTGCACAGAGCATAAAGAAGAGATAATTCAGTAACATCATAAAATATGAAACTAGCTACACCTTAACATATGGGAAACAACTGATGACTGCCATGAACATCACTTAAAACAACCACAACCTCACCAAATGAAACAAGCTCCTGATAAGGGGGAAATGAATAAAAGAACAGATATCACATAAACTGCTCATTGCCACTTCTCAACTGCACAAAGAAGACTTTAAAATAGTCGAGGAACAACTTTAGCTGCAAACACTTTGGCAAATGCTCTGCCAAGAAGGGAGATATGATAGCCAAAGGCACTACCAGCTTAGAAAGTAAATTCATTTATAGAATCTTACAGAGAATGTTGAAGATTGTGAGCAGTACTGACAGATATGAAGGGAAAAATTCCTTAAGGTAAAATCAGACTTGCAGGAAGTTTGATAAAGGGCCTAATTAAGCCAGGTTGTCCTAAGAATATTTAAAAAATGAACTGGCAGGAGAAAAATGAACAGGCTTAAAATTCGCCAAGATCTGCTAACATTTCTATGACAATCTTTTCCCTCCATAAAATGATAATGGAATCATTTCAACTATTCCTCTAGGGGGAAGGAGAAACAAGACTAAAATTTGGTCTTCAAGTCTTTCAGTGTTCTTGTGTTTTACATGATTGTGCTGATCTTGTAGAGTGTTCTACGGGTTCTTATTTCTCTGTCAGCTGATATATGCCTTTCTAATTTCATATCCAAGCAAAGTGTTTTTGGGTTCATCAAATCCTAGGTTATAGTAGTCCATGGCTTTTGGGTTATCTTTACCGTCTTTCAAAAACCAATTTTTTTTTATTATTTTAAAAAGCATTGAATAGTTTTGATGATTACTGTTTTCCAATACATAATACAGAATACTAACTTAAGATTTGAAAATGCTAAGTTCCCTTCATTACTATTTTTGTACTTCCTTTGAGATTCTTGATATTTTGTTCCTGTTTGTGAATTCTGTGGTAAATTTGTCTAATTCTATAAAAACAACCCTTTGGTGGTTTGATTGATATGGCATTAAATTCATTAATTTAGGTAGTATCATTTTTGTTTTTCCTGTTAGGAAGTCTTTGTTGTGATGAAGTAAAACATAGCAATTAAAAATACATACAGCAAATTTTTTTCAGCATAGAATCTTGTATTTTAGCAAAATGAAATTTAAACTTTAAAGAATGGGAATTTTAAAAATCCTCATTATTATTTTCTTTAATCTACTAAGTAGCCCTTTTCTATAAAATGTAGGATATATATTTTTATGTCATCTCATAACCATTCTTTCTTTAATTATGGCTTCAATAACTGTAACTGGTTAAGATAATATAAAAAAATTTTAAAAATAATTTAAAAGAAGAGTTATTAAGATATACCAATATTGATGATTTTCCCTTCCAATATGAACAACTCATTATTAATAATTCATTATCAATGACACTACCTGGTGAATGTGAAAAAACACATTTGATACTGAGAAATTCCTCTTCTATGAATTTAAAGCAATTTTACAAAAATTTTCTTAAAAGCCAGGGACTTACTAGTCCCAGGTATTATTCAAAGAAGTAAGGACTGACTCTTACTAAAGACAGATTATTTTCCTGGCCAGGATTTTTCAGAAGAAAGGGTTATATAATGGACTAGAAATAAACAGAAATGCAGGAGTGAAGCAAGGATGCCCCTTTCCCTACTGTTATTTGAGATGCTATTAATGGCAATAAGATGTGAGAAAAAGTATAAAGCCAGTCAAAGAGAAAATAAAATTATCCCTATTTGTTGATGACATGATGGTTACTTGGAAAATTCTATGGAATCAGCAAAGAAACTGAAACTAAACCTTCAATAAAATAGGTTATAAAAATAAACCCACAATCAAAAGCATTCCATAGACAAATGACATTCAAAATGACTTCAAATGCATAAAATATTTAGAGGCCAATCTACCAAAGCACACGATATTCATAAATATAAAATTATAAAATGCTTCTTAAAAAAATAAAGAACAATTTCCATAACTACAAGAATATTCAATGCTTACAGCAAGGGCAAGAAAATATAAAATATAATAAAGGAAAGGAATAGAAGGAAATAAGAGGACAGAACCTCGGGCCAGACATTCCCACAGAAATGTGCAGAGATCAGCACTAACATAAAGTCAAGAAGTAGGCTGAAAGAATGAAGAAATGCATAAAAAAGAACCCAAAAATAAGGAGTTATGATGCTGAAGGAAAACTCAAGAAACAGTCATGTAAGAAGAGCATGACTTGAAAGTATCTATAAGCAAAGCCTCAAAGAAGAATCCAACTTGGACACAAGGGCAACAAGAGTTCTTAAGACGAGATAAAGCAAAAGTTAAAGAAGGAGCTCAATAATTATTTTAAAAACCAAATGAGGGTAGCAAAGGAAAAAATGAGGCAATAGCTAGGGAAAAAAAGATTTGAAAAGAGACAACCCTTAGAAAAAGAGATACAAAACCTTACTGAAGAAATAATTCTTCAAAAATTAGAACTGGCCAAATGGAAGCTAAAGAATCCATAAGACTTAAATAATAATAAATCAAAGTAAAAAGACTGAAAAAAATTGATGAAAATTTGAACTATCAAAAAACCAACTGACCTGGAGAACAAAATAAGGAGAGGTAATTTAAGAGTGACTAAAACAAGGGCCAAGACATCATATTTCAAGTACTGGAAAAGAAAACAAGATATTTTAGAACCAGAAGGCAGAATATAAATTGAAAAGCTTTACTGGTTACCTCCTGAAAGAAACTCCAAAATGAAAAACTCAAGAAATATTTTAGCCAAAATCTAGAGCTCAGAGCTTAAGAAAAAAAAAAATACAGGAAGCAATCAAAAAGAAAGAATTCAAGTACCAAGGACCCACAATTAAGTTCACACAAGATTTCGCAGCCATACTTAAAAGAGGCAGCGGGGCTGGAACAACATTCTAGAAAGCAAATGATTTAAGCTTATCACAAAGAAAAACCTAGTGAATTTGACTCTGATCCGACAGGGGAAAAGAAACCTTCAACAAAACAGAAGCCTTCAAGAACTCCGGATGAAAAGACCCGAACTAAGTAGAAAATCTGACATACAAACACAGGAGTCAAGAGAAGCATAAGAAGGTAAACATGAGTGGGAAAGCAGAAGGAGCTAAACAAGGTTCAGCTGTTTCTATTCCTGTAGAAGGACATGACACATGGAGCTCCACAGAACTTTATCATTACCAGGATCCAAGGAGTCTAATTAGACATAGGGCCTGGGTGTGGCTCTGTTGTGTTTGGATGATCTCAAAAGAAGAATAAAATGGGTGGGGAAGAAGAATTCACTGGGGAGGGGGCAAAGAGAGAAGACTGGTGGGAAAATTATCTCATATCAATAGGGGGAGAATGATAAACAGATTCTTTTAAGAGAGGGGGGAATGTGGTGGAGAGAACATTTGGAACTCACTCTCCTCTGACCTGGTTAAAGGTGGGAAGAGACACATACGCATAGATGGATACAGAAATACATCTTACCAATAAGAAAATATAAAGTAAAGAGGTTAAGGGAAAGGCGGAGGGGCACACATAAGGGAATGTAGAATAATGAAGGAATTAGAAGCAAAGCAGGCTCTTTATGAGGGGCATGGAAAAAAGAGGAGAAGCATAAGAGAATAGAATGGAGGGAAACACAGTGATCACAACCGTGAATGTGAATGAGATGAATTCACATCAAGAATTGCAGAATGGATGAGAAATCAGAATTCAATAATACATTGTTTATAAAATGTGTACACTTGAAACAGAAAACTATACAGAAAACTAAAATACAGGACTGGAACAGAATCTTACATTTCATCTATTATATTACCATTTATTACAGAGGTGAAAAAAAGGCAGGTAACCTTAGACAAAGCAAAAGCAAAAAACAGGCCCAATTAAAAGATATAAGTAGGGAAATTATATTTTGCATAAGGTATTAGAGACAATGATTTAATATCAATGTTAAATATATATATATATATGCACTAAATAGTATAGTGTCTATATTCTTAAAGGAAAAGATAAATGAACTACAGTAAGAAAATAGCAGTAAAACTAGAATAGTGAAGGACCTTAATTCCTCTCACACCTATATAGATCACATCAAAAAAGAAACAAGAAAGAAGTCAAGGAAATGAACAGAAATTTAGAGAAGTTAAATATGCCACACCTCTGGATAATAGTAAATGGGAAGAAAAAGGTGAGTACTTATTTCTCAGCTGTGCATGGCACATTCACAAAAACTAACCATTTAGTAGAGCACAAAAATGTCAAGATAAATTAAAAAAGGCAGAAATATCAAATGCATCATTTCCAGATAACAATGCAATAAAAATACATTAAAAAAGCAAAGATAAAAATTAATTGCAAGCAAAATAATTTAATCTTAAAGAGTAGGTGGGTCAAAGAACAAACTACAGAAACAATCAATAATTCCATTAAAGACAAGGACAACAATAAGACAACATATAAAATTTATGTGATGCACCCAAAGCAGGAATCAGGGGAAAATTTATACATCTAAACATCATTAAAGAAAAGAGTAGATAATGAACTGAATATAAAACTCTAAAAACTACAAACTCAGAAATCTGAAAACCTCAATTAAACACCAAAAGAGAAATCCTGAAAATCAAAGGAACATGAACCAATCTGAAAGTAAAGCAAAATCACTGAATTAATAAATAAAACTACAAGCTGGCTTATTGAAAGGGAAAAACCTTCAGTAAAATACATAAGCCATTAAATAAACATTGGTAAAAAATAAAACTGCCACTTTTTGCAGATGATAGCAGAGTTTATTTAGAGAGCCCTGGAGAGTCAACTAAACACTTGAAACATTTAGCAACTTCAGCAAAGTTTCAGGTTGTAAAATAATCTGCTATCAGTCATCTGCACTGTAACCTAGTGTTTAATAAACCCAAAGATCCCAACTACTGCGGCAAGAATTTAGTACAGCGCCTGGAATGTAGCAGGAGCTTCACAAATGTTTATTAACTGAGGCTCTGGCAAAACTATTGGAAAAACTGGAAGATAGGCTGACAGAAACTAGGTATAAACCAAAATTTCATACTGTATACCAAGATAGGCAGAAAATGAGTATGTAATTTAGTTGTAAAGGGTGGTATCATAAGCAAATTAGTGGAAAATGGAAGAAATTACCTATTAGACTTAAGAAGTAGGGAAGAGTTCATGAACAAAAAAGAGACAGAGATGTTCATGGGATAATTTGGTGACAAAGTTTAAAAAGTTTTGCATAAAATTAATGCCTCCAAAATTAGAAGAAAAGTAGATTACTCTGACAAAAGTTTCATTTCTAAAATATATAGGGAACTGAGTCAAATTCACAAGAAGAATCATTTCCCAATTGATAAATGGTCAAAGTATATGAATAGACAGTTTTCAGTGAAAGAAATTGGACCTATTAATAGTCATATGAAAAAATGTTCTCCATCATCAATAATTAGAGAAAGGCATATTTTAAAACTTCTGGGACACCACCTCACACCTGCTTGTAAAGAACAAATCCTAAAAACTAAAAAATTATTATTGATCTTATGTATTATTGATGCCCCAACTGGGGAATGAATGGCTGAACAAGTTGTGGTATATGATTGCAGTGGAATATCACTGTGTTATAAGAATTTATATGCTTGATTATTTTAGAAAAACATGGACAGACTTGCATGAAATAATGAAGAGCAAAATGAGCAGAACTTAGAGAATATTGTAAACAGTGACAGCAATATTGTTTTAAGAACAACTTTGAGAAACTAAGTCATTTTGACTATTATAAATATTCAAATTAGCTACAAAGCACATATGAAGGAAAAAGTCGTCTGCATTCAGAGAAAGAACTAATAAACTGAAGTATGTATAGAATAATTTTATATACACACATACATACACATTCACACACACACATACACGTATTTGTGTCTAACGGTAGCCATCTCCAGGGAGGGCAGAGAAAAAAGAAAATGTACTATCATGTATATATATATATATACTATAATATATTTAAAAGGAAGAGCAAGTCAGACATAATAGAATTGCAGTTTCATGTGCAATTATTTTTAAAATCATACTATGTTATAGAAATACCTGTTTTATTCCACAATTAAAAATCAATTTTTTCTAAAAAAGAATTTTATTAAATTATTTGGCAGAGAAGAGGGCCAGAAAAAGACTGGCTAGTCCACTTTAGCCTATTAGAGATTTTCATCATACAGACTTCAAACAAAGGTGCAAGAACAAAACCACTGCACACAGGCCATTTTCAGAGTGCAAAGTTACAAACTATTACAGGTAGGCAGTTTACAGATGTTTGAGGTATATATCAGCAGGTAAGTCTAAACATTCAATAAAATTTAGACAAAGCCAAATACAAGCTATTGGACAAATGCACAACAATACCTGGGTGGATGGGATCTAAGAATTCCTGGAAACAATCTCCATTCCCCTGAAGGGTCTCTGTGGGTCAGCATGACCTAAACACATCCAGAATTAAATAATATCTATCTACACAGAGCTAGATTCATATAATATTAATAAATTATAAAATATTTTCCCCACACACCTAATCATATTGGAAAGATGACAAAAAAGGAAAAGTACAAATGTGGGAGGGGCTATGGAAACACAGGAACACTAAGACACTGGAAGTAAAGTTGTAAAGTTGTCTAATCATTCTGGAAAGCAATTTGGAACTGTGTCTAAAAAGCTATTAAACTGTGGATACCCTTTGAACCTGTAACACAACTACAAGGTTCATACCCTAGAGGTATTATACAAAGAAAAAAAACACTCATGTGCAAAAATATTTATAGTAGTTCTCTTTTGTGGTGACAAAGAATTGGAAATTAAGGGGACTTCCATCATCAAAAGGGGAATGGCTAAACAAGTTATGGCATATTAATGTAATGAAATACTATTTTGCTTTAAGAAATTATAAAGGAGATGGTTTCAGAAAAGCCTGGGAAAATTTGTATGAACTGATACAAAGTGAAATGAGAACCAGGAGGTCAAATTATGCAATAATAATGATATTGTTATGATAACCAAATGTGAAGGACTTAATAACAGAACAACACATGATCAACCATAAAACAAAAAACCATAAAAAAACCATAAAACACACTATCTGCCCCCGGAGAAAAGTGTAGAGAGATTCCAAGCATAAAACAAAGTATATTTCCCTTCTTTCTTCTGGTTTATACAGTCCAGAAATTTGTTACAACTGTACATATTTACAATGGGTTTTGTTCTTGCCTTCTCAGTGAGTAGGGCTGGGAGGAGGAGAAAGGAGAGGAATAGGAACTGAAAATATAATTGAAGTATAAAAACGAAATAAAAGTATATGTAAAAGTGACCTTTTCTTTTATTTATCAAGAATCATAAAAATTCAGAACATATACAGTATCTTGCTTTACACCCATTATAAAAAGAAATAAGATGAACACTAAGACCTGCAACTGAAGTTGTGGGAGCCTGCTGGTTGTTCCCTGTACTTAACGTTCCATTTCCTGAAGACATGCCTTTGCACAGGCTGTCCACCATTTCAGTAATATTCTCCCTCCTTATCTCTGCCTCTTGGCACCCTTAGCTCACTTCAAGGCTAAGTTCAACTGGCTTACTGATTGGCAGATTGGCTAGGAATGGAATTTGTGATATTCTAGAGATCTGGGTGATGAACGAGAGGCTCAACTATAAACTGAAGAGGAACAACCTCAAGAAGGTTAAAGGAAATATTGTATTTAAAAGGAGAGATCCCAGGACGACTCCACTTGGCAGACAAAAGGCCTAAGAGATGAATGAAGTAATATCCAGGGTGAACATACACAAAGAACATACTGACATGATTAACTGCTTATGTGCTCTTAGAACTATCAGACTGTATTTTTATACAAATATTAGTGAAGACAGGGGAAAAAAGAAGTCAGCATTGCACTGTATAATGAATGTTCTTATGTTGTATTGAGAGATTCATAGGCAATATGCAAATTTTGCCAAACAATCCCAAACTGTATGAAGCAAATGGTGTTCTGTGGTTCGGAATTTTAAAAGAATGAAAATTATGCTCAAGACTTACTTCTACTGTACACACAAACAGGAATAAGGGACACATTTCTGCCTCATAGAGAGATAAAACAGGCATACCACTTGCCTCAGGGCATACCTTAGCAGTACTGAATAGGAGAAGAAGTAAGTTCTGTTGTGGGGTGAATAGAACAGCAGGTCTACAACTGGTCTGTCTTAAAATCAGGAATCCCCCAATGATTCTTGAATGAATATTCTTGAGAAATTCTTAGATGAGGCAACAAACTGCCAATAGTAATAACAAATAATTCACAATATCAGGAGTCAAAAGAATCAGGTTCTTTTGAGTTCTGCTGCTTCATTAGGCATTACAGACTACAAGCACAAAAGCAGTAAGCAGTCTGAGCAAGGTTTAGGCTAACTCGGGGTCTAATAGAATCAGCACATCAACAATCAGGTGAATAACAGAATAAAGGATGAATGGGAGGGGACAGTTGAACTCAGCAACTTCTGGCAAAGTGCCTCATACCATTCTGCTAGATAACTGCAGCAGTTGGTAGTGGAAACTTTTAAATTATTTTCTTGCTTATATGCATATTACAGAGCTAGTCCTGAGTCACCAAAAGTGACTAAAAATTAGCACTAATGGATTGATTTAAGTACCTGGAAGATCAGGAGCAAAACTGCAGAAAGGAAACCACCAAAAAAAGTACTTGATGAACAGTACCTCAGCTGGCCACAGGCAAAGTTCTACTGTGGCTGAATCATTTTCAGTCATATCTGACTCTGTGACCCCATCTGGATTTTCTGGGTGAAGCTACTGGAGTGGTTTGCCATTAACTTCTCCAGCTCATTTTACAGAAAAGGAAACAGAGGCAAACAGGGTGAAGTGATGTGCCGAGGGTCAGACAGCAGATAAGTGTCTGAGACCAGATTTGAACGTTCTGACTCCAGGTCCAGCACTCCATCCTGTGTTATCACCTCACTGTCCCCATCCCCCAATGCAGTCCTATGATTTCCCAGCTAATTTTTTTGCCTTTTCCCCTTTTCCAGAGCAGCTTCTCAATCTATTTCAGGAACCGAGTGCTTTCATACTTTGCTTAATCCTTCCTTACAAAATCCTTTAATGCAAAAAAGCTGATATCAGTTTTTAATACCTTTGTGTGAACTGAAGTCAATGCGTTAGTTTTGCTCATTCTGGGGTATTCACATTTTTAATTGTGAAATGAAAAGAATTTAGGGTGGAAGATGTGATTCCTCCCCTTATTGGGGGTGGGGGGAGAGGCATTATGCTAAGACAGCCACTTTCCACAGGTGGTGCCTTTTGGGGCTTAATTCTGGTAGGGTTAGGGTTAAGAAAACTTGGCCTCTGAACTTACAGGATAGGTAAACCTGGACAAGTCACTTAACCTATATGTGTCTCAGGCAACTCAATTTCCTAAGCAACAGATGGTTGAGATCTGTTGAAAAATTTATTATTGAGATAATATAACATTATTTTCACATGAGAAATAATACCAGCATTTCTCAAAGTATGGTCCTCAGGTGCTTCCAAGGGAATTGTAGGGTCAAAATTATTTTCATAATAGTACTACTAAGACCTTATTTGCCTTTTTCACTCACATTCTCTCAAAAATGTATAGTAGAGTTTTCCAGACTTGTGAACTAAAGATTTAGTGGCAAAAATGAAGATTGAGTTAATATCTCATCTACAGAATTATACTTTCGTCTTACAAATAAATGAATCTATAGACCTGGTCAGACTTGTCATTTTGCCTGTATTTCACTGGTATCAGCACCAATTAATCATTAATCTTATATGTGAATGCTTGGGAATAAATAAATTGGTGCTAAAATATTCAAAGGGTTGAAAAACTGTTTTGAAATTCTGAGTTAATCCTGAAACAACTGTGCTGACATAAACTGATGCCTAATTCAAATCAAAGCAGTGGCACTAACCTCTATAGTTACTGTATTCTTCACTGCAATGCACCACAGGTTAAAAAAAAGTCCAGTTTAATTTCAGAATATCCTTGATAAAGCAATACAAATTATTTATCTTTTTAAATCTTGATGATGGTTACAAATCTTTTCAATATTCTGTGTAACAAAATGGGAAGTACACATAAAGCACTTTTGCTGCATACTTAAATACGGCAGCTGTCTCAAGGAATGGCTCTTGTATGACTGAGATGAAACTGGAATGAACCAATTTCTTTCATGGAATATCATTTTTACTTTGACAATAATAATAGCATTTATATAGCACCTACTATAGGCCAGGCACTATGCTAAGCACTTTACAAATATCATTTGGTTGTTATTATTTCCATCTCATAATTGAGGAAATTGAGGCAAACAGAGGTTAAGTAACTTGCCCAGGTTTATACAGCTGGTAAGTGTCTGAGGCTGAATCTGAACTAAGGCCTTCCTGATGCCAGGCCCAGCAGATCCACTGTGCCACCCAGCTGCTATTTCTAAAAGAATGGCTGACAAACTATGGTTATTCAGATGATTATTTGGCAAACATTTTATAAAAAACAGATTAAGTGAGCCTGTCCTTCAGGGAAAATAACTAATAGTATTTGTTGCCAATTATAAAATTTGAGCTCTCAAGTTTAAATTTCAAAAAAATTAAAATTTTGGAAAACCTCTCAGCGAGCTTGACATCTTTCCAATGCTTAAAAGACTTTTCTGATAAGACTGGTTTTAGCAAATGTGGGGTTGATTATCACAATATAAAAAATTCATTAATATAAAATGATTTTGCATAAAGAAGAGTGTCAACATTTAGAAGATTTGCATATCTTCACTCAGTGAACCAACATTTTCCAAACGGTCAATATATTATGTTATAAGATCATGCCTAGTTAAAAAAGATCCACTCAAAGCATAAAAGAGACCAATAGATTTTAATGTAACAGAGTTTGAAACTTTATTTTATAAGATGTATTGCAACTGACCTTGAAGAAACTACAACTGTTGAGTTTCGGTAAAGTATCAAAGAAGAATACCCACCATTATCTGAAAAAGCTCTACAAGTACCCCCTGACATTCCTAACTACATGTCTGTGTAAGGCCAGATCTTCTTCACATACTTCAACCAAAATAACATCACAAAATATTAAATGTAGAAAAGATGGTAGAATGCAATTGCCTTCTATTAAGGCTGACATTAATGAGATTTGAAAAAATATATAAAACAATGCTATTCTTCTCACTAATCCTTTTTTGGGGAAAAGGTGTTTTTCATTAAAATGTTATTATGTTAATATATAATATTATTCTGAACATGCGTTGCTATTTAAAATAAGTTAACATTTTAAAAAATTTATCAGTTTACTTGCTCCTAGAAAGTCACATAAATATTGAAAGATAATTTACATAAAGCTATATTTCTGAGATTCTCTAGGGGGTCCTCAGTAATTTTTAAGACTGTAAAGGGATCCTGAGACTGAAAGGTTAAAAAATTTGTTCTCTACTAATTAAATCATAAATCATTGATTATTCATATGTTTTCAACATACTTTGTATATTTTAGAAAGATTTTCAACAAAAAGGCTTAAAACAAAATGAGTTTATGATACTGGAGTTTTACTAAATTTTAATGCTTTGTCATAAATTCTACTTGTACTCTTATAGTTCAGAATTGTTAGGTTATAGCTCTCTAAGTCAAATGCAAAGATATGAATTAAGGGAATTAAAGGATTTGAAGAACCTATCTAAATTAAAAATGACAAATGCTTGCTTAAAATGATTAGGGAATATGGTGTTTCAGTTAATTTAATATTCTTCTTCTTAAGTGAGGATTATAATGATATCATTGTAGCATAATGAAAAGAACACAGGACTAAAGAGAGAACTAAAATGAATTTTAGTCCCAGTTCTCTCAATTATGAGCTGTAGAATTTTAAGAAGATCACTTCTCTTAGCCTCAATTAGCCCATTTGTAAAATAAGGATAATTCCAACCCTGCCTATAGAGTAGGGTACAAAAATGCACTTTACAAATTCTTTTTAAATGTACAAAGCATCATACAAAATATAAGATATGCTGGAATCATATCACATTTAGTCTCTAAATCAGTGCATATGAAGAAAATCCCACTGAGTCAAACTACCTTCTTTCTGTAGCAGGTCTCAGAGAAGAATAACCTCTGCCAACTAGAACAACAGAGATAATAGAAGTCAAATAGTATGATCAGTAGCTTCAACATAAGGACAGACTCTAAGGGATACTTTGGTCAATTTCATGAAACAAAAACATAATTGAATACCAGCAAAGTTAAATGCAAAAATATAAATATTGATCAATTTTCAAAGTAGGCTCAAAAAAATACTATATACTAAACTCAATTCAATACTTCCTTAATTGAGAAAGGACACTGGTATCTTATGGTGTATTTCTAGCTAATGTGACCTTAAGTAAGATGGAGACCTAGAGATTTTCTCTGATTCTGATGACCTCTAAAACCTCTACCAAATAAGAATTATATGTAAGCTGTAAAGCAATTGCAGATGTCTCCACAGTCTAAGATAACAAGAATTCTAACTAGATGACAACAACTTGATAAACCATCAGCAGAGAAGGCTAATTTCTAAACTTACTTGGCATCCTTTTCCCCAAGAACCGCTAAAGTGTGGTATGGCTGAACAATCAGATCTTATATGCTCTGAGATTCACTCATCTGTTACTTTGCTGCTGGCAACTAACCCCTCTTCTGATCTCACACTACTATTAAGGGGCAATAAGCAACAGAACTCAAAACTGTTTTCTACCTCTACCCATCTACATGGCAGAGGTAGAGGTATACTAATAAGGGAAATTTGCTGTATATGGCAGAGCAGCTAGTGTGGCAGCCTACTGTGCTACAGCAATATTCAGCCAGAAAACTATAGGAGAGAGGGAACTGTGTCAGTATATGTGTGTGTATGTGTATGAGTTGCATAGGCCTGAAGGAAAGGGACAGAAGTAAGTTCCGTTTCCTCTAAAATCACTTAGGATAGAAACTGAGGTTAGTGAAAATGGAATTCCACAGTATGGAGTAGGCTGAGACAATTTTGAGATTTAGTTCCTGAGGGAACCATCATGAAAGAGGAGTTAGAAAGTGAATAAGGAAATATAAGGAAAAAAGACTTAAATTATCAAAGATCTCTGAAGGAAGAAAACTCAGTTAAAAACCTTGAGTATGACCAGATAACCCAACAGTGAAGATATTAATAGCAAAAGGGAATATCATTTCCTGATAATCTAAATATCCAGTTCAAATAATTCTGAATAAATAACATAAAACAAAGAAAAATGAATCAAAACTTGATGAGACAGAGGACCCTGTAGACTCCCAAGAGAGCTAGGAAGTATGGAAAGATAAGCAACCATGGTTCAAGACAGGAAAAAGAATTGTGAAAACAAAATTTATGGTTGCATAACATAAATAATTGGAAGGAAAGAAAAATTTGGTTGGTGTGTTCCTCAGCTCAGAAACTTGTAAAAGAATTCAAAGCTCAGTTTGTATGGAGATTGGGGGTCTTAAAGGCATAGGACTGGGGATAAGCAGACCCCAAATGAGAGGAGTACCATCAGTAAGAAGAGATAATTAAGGTGCAGTCAAAAGAAAGGGATCATCACTCAGATCCTCCTGTGAAATCTGTACAAACATCTAAGATGGCTGATGCTTTCTCCAAAGGGAATGGAAAGAGGAAAGAGCAGGCTAAGTCCTTGATAACCAGCCAACTGAAAAGACAAATGGAAGATAAAGTGGGTGCAAAGAGTAGTCAAGGAAGTTGGGTTCCCTATAGCAGCAATGCTAAAAAAGGAAAGAAAAGAGAAAAAGTTCCAAAGGAAACTCCCATTGGGCATTGTTCCCTGAGAGACAGGGCACAAAAAGAAAACACATGAGGGAGCAGGAGATTACTGAATCAACGAAAACATATGGTAAGTAAATAAAATTAAGGATGTAATAGGTAGAAAACATTAAAATGAATACACGCTCACCTGGTGATATAATTTCGATAGTTGTTTTTTTGAGAGAAATCTCAGATCTTACTATTTGGCAACAGTTTCTTCCTCATAAAAATTAGAATGAAGAAAACTCTAAAAACAAATTTCAGAAGTTATATTCCCTCCTGCCTATCAAATCCAGTTATATGACCTTTTCAATGGTTTATGTTCCAGAATTCATTTCATTACAATGCAGTGTTATCAGAGGGTCTTTCAGAAAAACATAATTATATGATCATACTTATATGATCATATTTATAAATATATCAGTATGAATGTAAATTTTCATAGGAGACTATGATATCAGATGACAAGATGCAGCACAAGCTTCATCTCTTGCTAATTAAACGAATCAATTAAGAGACTATTGTTGCAACTGTGTAACTGCTGTTCTATAGTAGCAATAACAATCCCATGGGGAGGTCTTTTACTACATTAAAATGCTATCCTCCACAACTCCATCTGATATTATTAGAAACAGTTATTTGCATCTTGCTGTCATATTAGTAGTGAAGGCAAATTATGGAAATATGCAGACCAGAATGGTCCCAGTATGAGATCAGGTTTGGTTTCCAGCCTCCAAGGGAACAATTGCTGAAATTCCAAAGTTCCCTAAAGTTCTTTAATGGAACTGATAAATCTATCAGCACAGCATCCATTTAGAAGCTAGGTAAGGGTCACATATTTACATTACTTTCCTGCTAAGCTGATACAATTCAACTAGATAAATTATCATATTAAGTTTACCCTCCTGAGTTAAACTGATGGAGTTCAAAATTGTTTTCGATGGTTGTCATTAATCGCTGTTACATCTTAAATGCTTGCTTTGAAATCTAATTGTCTTAGTGTATCAAGGGTCATATTAATAGCATTCTTAATGGTAAATCTTTGTAAAACATGTTTATTCTGCTGATGGTATTACTCAAGCTTTCAAAGCTAATAAGAGATAAAGTATATTTATTATCAATAAAAACTTAATTTAAAATGTACATTTTGTGATTAAAATTAGCTTTATAAACTTTAGTGTGATGCGGTTTCATTAACATCCCTGGTTAAGCTTCAAACCAAAGTAAATTAATTCTTTCTAAATAGTATTTGGGTAAATGCCAAACATACAGCCATCAGAAAGCTATTTAAAAGTGCCATATATACGTCATTGTTCCAAAGAAAAGAGTTAATATAAATTGAGAAATGTTTTCCCCTAAATCATAAGACATACTATGATTTTTAAAGTTAAATTATATCTAAGCATTTATTTTTATATGAAAATTAAAACACAACATTAACCTTTGTAATCTAAAAGCATTAATAATTTACTAGTTCCCATTGTGAGATGTAAGGAACTATTTGGCCAAGTAACTGTCTAAAAGCCTTTAATTTCTCCATGGGAGATTACTATAGGATACAATTAACCATGACTGAAAAAAAAAAAAAGACCAGCAACGTAAAAGTTACAGGACAGATATTTTGGAAGACAACTAGAAAATTGGTTCATAGTCAAAAGCACGGACTCCAAGAAATTCCTCTTTAATTTTTATTTTTAGCACAGGTCATATTACATAAAACAATTCCAACTTGTGGTCAGGTGATACTTCTTTATTTTTTTATCATTCTAATAGGCATTTTTAAAAAAAATATAAATTTATTTATTTAACTTTTTACATTCATTTCCACAAAATTTTGGGTTACAAATTTTCTCCCCTCCCCCCACCCCAATAACCCAAGCATTCTAATTTTCTCTATCACCAGTCTGTCCTCTCTTCTATCATCTCTCCCTTCTCTTGTCCCCATCTTCTCTTTTGTCCTGTAGGGCCAGATGACTTTCTATTCCCCATTAACTATATTTCTTATTTCCTAGTAGCAAGAACAATACTCAACAGTTGTTCCTAAAACTTTGAGTTCCAAATTCTCCCCATCCCTCCCTCCCCACCCATTCCCTTTGGGAAGGCAGGCAATTCAATATAGACCATATCTGTGTAGTTTTGCAAATGACTTCCATAATAGTCATGTTGTGTAAGACTAACTCTATTTCCCTCCATCCTATCCTGCCCCCCATTGTTTCTATTCTGTCTTTTGATCCTATCCCTCCCTGAGTGTTGACTTCAAATTGCTCCCTCCTCCCATTGCCCTCCCTTCCACCATCCCCCCCCACCCTGCTTATCTCCTCCCCCACTTTCCTGTATTGTAAGATGGGTTTTCATACAAAAATGAGTGTGCATTTTATACCATCCTTTAGTTGAATGTGATGAGGGTAAACTTCATGTTTTTTTTCTCACCTCTCCTCTTTTTCCCTCCACTAAAAAGTCTCCTGCTTGCCTCTTGAATGAGATATAATTTACCCCATTCCATTTCACCCTCTCTCCTCCCACTACATTTCTCTCTCACTGTTTACCTTAATTTCTTTTAAGATGTGGTCCCATCCTATTCAATTCACTCTGTGCTCTCTTTCTCTGTATGTGCGTGCATGTGTGTGTGCATGAGTGTGTGTGTGTGTGTGTGTGTGTGGTCCCACCAACTACCCAGATACTGGAAAGTTTTAAGAGTTACAAATATTGTCTTTCCATGTAGGAATGTAAACAGTTCACCTTTGGTAAGTCCCTTAAGACTTCTCTTTGCTGTTTACTATTTCATGCTTCTTCTCATTCTTGTGTTTGAAAGTCAAATTTTCTTTTCAGCTCTGGTCTTTTCATCAAGAATGCTTGAAAGCCCTCTATTTCATTTAAAGACCATATTTTCCAGTTTTGCTGGGTAGGTGATTCTTGGTTTGAGTCTTAGTTCCTTTGACTTCTGGAATATCCTATTCCACGCCCTTCGATCCCTTAATGTAGAAGCTGCTAGATCTTGTGTTATCCTGATTGCATTTCCACAATACTGAAATTGTTTCTTTCTAGCTGCTTGCAATATTTTCTCCTTGACCTGGGAACTCTGGAATTTGGCCACAATGTTCCTAGGAGTTTCTCTTTTTGGATCTCTTTCAGGCGGTGATCGATGGATTCCTTGAATACTTCTTTTGCCCTCTGGTTCTAGAATCTCAGGGCAGTTTTCCTTGATAATTTCATGAAAGATGATGTCTAGGCTCTTTTTTTCATCATGGCTTTCAGGTAGTCCCATAATTTTTAAATTGTCTTTCCTGGATCTATTTTCCAGGTCAGTTGCTTTTCCAATGAGATAGTTCACATTCTCTTCCATTTTTTCATTCTTTTGGTTTTATGATTTCTTGGTTTCTCAGAAAGTCATTAGACTCCATCTGTTCCATTCTAATCTTGAGCAAACTATTTTCTTCAGTGAGCTTTTGAACCTCTTTTTCCATTTGGCTAATTTTGCTTTTGAAAGCATTCTTCTCCTCATTGGCTTTTTGAACCTCTTTTTCCAATTGAGTTAGCCTATTTTTCAAGGTGTTATTTTCTTCAGCATTTTTTTGGGTCTCCTTTAGCAAGGTATTGACCCATTTTTCATGCTTTTCTTGCATCTCTCTCATTTCTCTTTCCAGTTTTTCCTCCACCTGTCTAACTTGCTTTTCAAAATCCTTTTTGAGCTCTTCCATGGCCTGAGCCCACTGGACATCCACCTCGGATGTCTGGGATAGAGAGGCCCCGACCTCCACGTCCTTCCCTGATGGCAAGCATTGTACTTCCTCATCAGAAATGAAGGGAGGAAGGAACATCTCTTCCCCAAGAAAGTAGCTCTCTATGGTGTTATTTTGCTTCCTTTTTCTGGGCATTTTCCCTGCAAGTTACTTGACTTCTCACCAGGTTTCAGACATGATTATAATTTCACATTGCCCTTTCTATACATGTTCTAGTTCCTCACTGAATAACAATTATAATATAAAATTTAGCATTAAACCCTTCCATCAATGCCAAATTTTACTCAAGGTTACCTACCTCTAGGAAACTTAGGCGAAAATTCTTTTCCCCAAAGTAAATATGTCTCTGATTTAGTCTCAGTAATTAATTCAATCAATTGCCTTAATACTAATTGCTTTTACATCACTTTGTAACATGTCCAATTTTTCTCCCTATTTCTCTCCTCCCCCACCCCCTAATACCCTGCATTCTGATTACCCGTTCCCCCAAGGAACCCTCCCTTCTATCACAACCCACAACTTCCGCCATTTCCATCTTCTCTCTGTTCTTGTAGGGCAAGATAAATTCCCATACCCCTTTACCTGTGTTTCTTATTTCCTGATTATATGCAATAAAAATTCTCAACATTCATTCCCAATACTTTGAATTATAACTTCTCTCTCCCTCTCTCCCTCTCCCTACCCATCCCCACTGAGAAGGCAAGAAATTCAATACAGACTGAACATGTGTTGTTTTGCAAAAGACTTCCATAACTATCATGTTGTTTAATACTAACAATATTGCCCTCTATCCAACCCTATCCCCCCCTATTTTTTTATTCCCTCATTTGACCTTGTCCCTTCCCAAAAGCAGCTATTTCCAATTACTTCCTTCTCCCATTTGCCCTCCCTTCATCATTCCCCTCACTCCACTTGTCGCCTCCTCCCCTACTTTCCTGGAGTGTAAGATAGATTTTCATACCAAATTTAGTGAGCATGTTATTCCATCCTTAAGTCATATATGAAGAGAGTAAGCTTCACTCTTCCCCTCTCCCCTTCTCCCTTTTCTCCTCCATTGAAGAGGATTTTTCTTATCTCTTTTATGAGTTATAGCCTGCCCCATTTCCTTTCTCTCCTTCTCCTCCCAGTATTTTCCTCCCTCACCCCTTAGTTTTTATTTTATTTTATGGATATCATCTCTTCTGATTCAACTCAACCAGTAGTGTGTGTGTGTGTGTGTGTGTGTGTGTGTGTGTGTATACAATCCCTCCATCTACCCAAATATTGAGAGAAGTCTCAAGAGTTACAAATATTATCTTTCCATTTAGGAATGTAAACAGTTCAACTTTAGTAAGTCCCTTATGATTTCTCTTTCCTGTTTACCTTCTCATGCTTCTCTTCATTCTTGTGTTTGAAAGTCAAATTTTCTATTCAGCTCTGATCTTTTCATTAAGAATGCTTGAAAGTCCTCTATTTCATGGGATGACCATTTTTCCCCCTGAAGTATTATACTCAGTTTTGCTGGGTAGGTGATTCTTGGTTTTAGTCCTAGTTCCTTTGACTTCTGGAATATTCTATTCCAAGCCCTTTGATCCCTTAAAGTTGAAGCTGCTAGATCCTGTGTTATCTTGATTGTATTTCCACAATACTCATACTGTTTCTTTCTAGCTACATGCAGCATTTTCTGCTTGATCTGGGAACTTTGAAATTTTGCCACAATATTCCTAGGAGTTACTCTCTTTGGGTCTCTTTCAGGAGGTGATTGGCGGATTCTTTCAACATGTATTTTGCCCTCTGATTCTAGAATATCAGGACAGTTTTCCTTGATAATTTCATGGAAGATAATGTGTAGGCTATTTTTTTTGATTATGACTTTCAGGTAGCCCCACAATTTTTAAATTGTCTCTCCTGCATCTGTTTTCCAGGTCAGATATTTTTCCAATGAGGTGTTTCACATTATCTTCTTTTTCTTTTTCCAAACTGTTGGTTTTGTTTTTTAACTGCTTGGTTTATCTGATAGTCATTATATTCCCTGAACTTGATTCTCTCTTTTAAAGAACTATTTTGTTCAGTGAGCTTTTGAACCTTCTCCTCCATTTGGCTAATTCTGCTTTTCAAACCCTCCCTCTCCTCATTGGCTTTTCGGACCTCTTTTTGTAATTGAGTTAGCATCTTTTTAAAGGTGTTATTTTCCACAGCATTTTTTTGGTTCTCCTTTCACAAGCAGCTAACTTGCTTTGCAAGCTCTTCTACTGCCTGAGCCCAATTTACATTCCTCTTGGAGGCACTGGAGGCAGGGAACTTGACTTCTTCTGACAGTATACCTTGTTCTTCCTCATCTGAAAGGATGGGAGGATACACCTGTTCACTAAGAAAGTAAGCTTCTATGGTCTTATTTTTTCCCCTCTTTTTGGGCATTTTCCCAGCCAGTTACTTGATTTCTGAATCATTTGTCAAGAGGAGGGTCCTATTATCCCTCTTCACCCCAGTACCATGATCAAGGCTGAGATTTGACTCAGTTGCTCAATTCTCTGGGGCTTTGGGTGGGGGTGGGGCCACCACTGGGGGCTGAGGTTTACATCAGCTATTCCCTACCACCAGAGGCTTTAAGCTGAGCTTCCTGGATTGTGGACCCAGGTTGCCACCATAGCTGCCTGCAGCCTGCAGCTACTGCTGGAGGAACACCATTCCCCTCTCTCCCAGCTGGGAAAGCCCTCCCACACTGACCTTTGTAGCTTTCTTTGTAGCTTGCGTGTTGAGGGATCTGGGACCCTCCCTGCTGGGAACTCTACCCTGGAGGTCTGTTCAGGTCCTATTCCTCCCAGTGCCACATGACCAGGCTGGAACTCCGTTCTACTCAGTGTTCTGTGAGATAGACCTTTCCTGTCAGCCTTCCAGGTTGCCTTTGGCTGGAAACTTCTTTCCTTCTGTTGTTCTGTGGCTTCTACTGCTCTAGAACTTGTTGAGAGTAATTTTTTTTACAGGTATTTTGTGGGCTGTGGGGGAGGTGCCAGGTTATATGAGTCTTTCTACTCCGCCATCTTGGCTCCACCCCTTACTCCAAGAAACTTTTTTGTGCTCTTACATAACTGGGAAGTAAAGTAGCATCACATCAACTCTCATAAATTTAATGACCATTTCAATCAACAAAGCACCTATTAAGTGTCAGGCATTGTGCTATTATATCTATGCCAATGATTCTCAAATCTACTTAACCTGACCTAAACTTTCTGCTAACCTCCAATTGCCTTTCAGACATTTCAAACTGAATGTCCAGTAGACATCTGAAAGTCAACATATCCAAAACAGAACTCATAAGCTTTCCCCGTAAATGCTCCCACTTCCCCCCACCCCCCTTCCTTATTACTGTATTTCTGTGGAGGAGTCTAGGCCTACTGCTTTGTTCACAGTACTGCATAGCTAAACAAGGATTGGTCTCCCCTCCCTTTCTTTGTATCACTAGTATTCAGCACAATGCCTGATACATAATAGGTTTTTAGTAAGTGTTTGCTGACTGACTGATTTTGTACAATTATGGCTGACTAACTCTATTTTGTAACTTGCAACTTTGCCAAAGTTGTTTATTATTTCAAGTAGTTTTTTACTTGATTCTCTGGCATTCTCTAAGTATATCATCATATCATCTGTAAAGAGTGATAACTTAGTTTCTTCTTTACCTATTCTAATTCCTTCAATTTCTTTTTCCTCTCTTACTGCTAAAGCTAACAATTTTGAGTACCATAATGAATAATATTGGTGATAATGGACATCATTGTTTCACCCCTGATCTTACTGGAAATGCATCTAGCTTATTCCCATTGCATATAATGCTTGGTGAAGGTTTTAGGTAGATACTGCTTATTATTTTGTGGGAATTTCCAATGATTTCTATACTCTCCAGTATTTTCAACAGGAATAGGTGTTGTATTTTGTCCAAAGCTTTTTCTGCATCTATTGAGATAACCATGTGGTTTCTATTAGCTTTGCTGCTGATATGATCAGTAATGCTAATAGTTTTCCTACTACTGAACCGGCCCTTCATTCCTAGTATAAATCTTACCTGATCAAAATGTATTATTCTTTTGATAAGTTGCTGTATTCTTTTTGCTAAAATCTTATTTAAAATTTTTGCATCTATTTCATTACAGAGATTGGGCTATAATTTTCTTTCTCTATTTTGTCTCTTCCTGGTTTAGGTATCAAAACCACATTTGTATCATAAAAAGAATTTGGGAGGACTCCTTCCCAAATACTCTATTTAGTATTGGAATTAACTGTTCTTTAAATGTTTGATAGAATACACTTGTAAATCCATCTGATCTTGGAGATTTTTTCCTAGGGAGTTCATGTCTTGTTCAATTTCTTTTTCTGAGATGGGGTTATTTAAGTGTTCAACTTCCTCTTCTGTTAATCTGGGCAATTTATATTTTTTTAAATAATCATCTATCTCATTTAGATTGCTGAATTTATGGGCACACTGTAGGGCAAAGTAACTTCTTATTGTTTTAATTTCATCCTCATTGGAGGTAAGTTCACCCTTTTCATTTTTGATATTGGTAATTTGGTTTTCTTCTTTCTTTTTTTTAAATCCAATTGACCAAAGGTTTATCAATTTTATTGTTTTTTTCATAAAAATAACTCAGTTTTATTTATTAGCTCAATACTTTTCTTAATTTCAATTTTACTAATCTTTCCTTTGGTTTTCAGTATTTCTAATTTAGTATTTACTTGGGGATTTTCAATTTGTTTTTTTTTCCTAGTTTTTCAGCTGCATATCGAATTCATTGATCTCTTCTTTCTCTATTTTACTCAAGTAGGCATTCAAAGATATAAAACTTCCCCTAAGAACTGCTTTTTTAGTATCCCATAAGATTTGGTAGGTTGTCTCGTTATTGTCATTCTCTTCAATGAAACTGTTAACTGTTTCTATGATTTGTTGTTTAACCCATTCATTCTTTAGGATTAGATTATATAGTTTCCAATTAATTTTTGGTCTATCTTTCCATGGCCTTTTATTACATTTAATATTTATTGCATTAAGATCTGAGAAGGCTGCACTGACTATTTCTGCCTTTCTTGCACTGGATGTGAGGTTTTATGACCTAGTACATGGACAATTTTTGTAATATGTGCCATGTACTGGTGACAAAAAAGCATATTCCTTTCTATCCCCATTCAATTTTCTCCAGAGATCTATCATATCTACCTTATCTGGAATTATATTCACCTCCTTTATTAAGTTCAGAAAGGGGGAGGCTGAAGTCCTCTACTAGTATAGTTTTGCTATCTATTTCTTCCTGTAACTCCCTTAACTTCTCCTCTAAGAACCTGGATGCTATATGACTTGGAGCATATATGTTTAGTAATGACATTGCTTTGTTGTCTATGGTGCCTTTTTGCAGGACAGAGTTTCCTTCCTTATCTCTTTTGGTTACATCTGTTTATGCTTTTCCTGTGTCTGAGATTAGGATTGCTACCCCTGTTTTTTTACCTCAGATGAAGCACAACATATTCTGCTCCAACCTTTTGCCTTTAGCCTGTGTATATCCCCGTTTCAAATGTGTTTCTTGTAAACAACATATTGTTGGATTATGTTTTTTAATCACTTCTGCTATCTGCCTCTGTTTTATGGGAGAGTTCCACCCATTCACATTCACAGTTATGATTACTATGTCTTTCCCTCCATCCTCTTTTCCCCCATCAGTGCTTTTAGTTCTGCCATCTCCCTTCCCCTCCACAATAAGTTTAATTTTTGACCACCACCTCCCACAGTCGTCCCTCCCTCTTCTTTCAGCACCCCTCCCTTTTACCCTTACTACTTCTTCTCTCCCTTTTAGCCTCCCCTCCCTTCTCTTTCCCCCTTCTCCTCCTACTGCCTTTAGAGTTAGCTAGATTTATATACTTATTTAAGTCTGTTGTTCCCTCCTTGAACCAAATCAGATGAGAGTAAATATCAAACAATGCTCATCTTCCTCCCCTCTTTCCCTCTACTGCAATACAATTTTGTATTCTCTTCTTGTGATGTAATTTACCATTTTTGGTCTCCTTTTCACATCTCCTGTAACAATCCCTTCACACCCTTAGATCACATTTTTATCATCACATAATTTACTTTACACCTGCTCCCTCTGTATATCTCTTTTACATGTCATAATACATATACAATTCTCAAGATGTAAACAGTTTGCCCATATTGAGTAACAAGTATTTTTTTCCCCCGTTTACCTTTTTATGCCCCTCTTGAGACCTGCATTTGAATACTTAATTTTCTATTGAGTTCTGGTCTTTTCATCAGGAAGGTCTGGAGATTCCTTATTTCATTGAATATCCATCTCCTTGACTGAAATAGTATGCTCACTTTGTTGGGCAACTGATCCTTTGTTGTAGTCCCAGCTCCTTTGCCTTATGGGATCTCATATTCCAATTCTTTGGATCTTTTAATGTAGAAGCTGCAAGGTCCTGTGTGATTCTGACTGTAGCTCCTCGATATTTGAATGGTTGCATTCTGACTGCCTGTAGTATTTTCTCTTTCACTTGATAGTTCTGGAATTTGGCAATGATATTCCTTGGTGTTTTTAGTTTGGGATTCCTCTTGAGAGGTGAACGGTGGATTCTTTTGATGACTATTTCACCCTCTGGATCTAGGACTTCTGGGCAGTTTTCCTTGATAATTTCTTGGAAAATATTGTCCAGGCTTTTCATCAGGGTTTTCTGGTAGGGCCAATAATTCTTAGATTTTCTCCCCTGGATCTACTTTCCAAGTCAGTTGTTTTTCCAAATAGATATTTTATATTTTCTTCCATCTTTTCATTCTTTAGATTTTATTTTGACAGATTCTTGATGTCTCATAGAGTCCTTAGCTTCTACTTGCCCAATTCTAATTTTTATCAAGTTGTTTTCTTCAGTTAACTTTTGCATCTAGTTTTCCATCTGTCCAATTATTCCTTTTAAGGAGTTATTTTCTCTAATCAGGTTTTGTACTTCCTTTTCTATTTGTTCAATTTTCCTTTTTAAGGAGTTGTTCTCTTCATTGAATTCTTTTTTCATACTTTTAAAATCATTGGCCAGTTTTTCTTCTATTTCTCTAATTTGGCTTTTAAAATCCTTCTTCAACTCTTCCAAGAGAGATCTTTGTGCTTGTGTCCAGTTCACAGACCTTTCAGCAGATTCAGATGGGAGTACAGTCTCAATGCTGACCTCTTTGGTATTTGTGTTTTGGGCCTTATCCCCTAGAAAGATTCTATGGTCTTTTCTTTCCTGCTTTGCTTCTTACTCATGATGATGATAATCACCCTTTTCCTGGCTTTTAAAGTAGATCTCTGCTTCTGAGGCATAAGGGGCTCTGTTCTTGTGCTTCTAAGGCACAAGGGGCTCTATTCGTGTGCCTTGAACTTGAGGCTTTGTGTGTTGTGGCCTCTTTCAGCTAGAAGCTAAAATGCTGCAGCTTACCTAGTGCTGAACTGACTGATGTGAGAAAGCAGAGCCCAGGTGAAGTTTGTGTTTCCCCAGATTTACCCTGAAGCTAGCTTAAGTGTAGGGGAGGGGTGGTTTGGTCACAGGGGGTCTCCTCTGCTGAACTAGAGCATAGGCAAACTCAGTGGTTGGTGATCCCAGCTGCCCTAGTGTCTTTCTGATTCTCGCATAGGGTCCTGGTATTGGTGGTTGTGTGACTCCGCACCTCTGGGGTTCCAGATCTCCTCCTGGTTTGCCCAGGTTGGGTTGTCTGGGATAGCTGTGGTCCTGCACTTGTCCTCTTTAGTCACAGTAAGAGGGACCCTCCTTAGCAATTTTCCTAGCCTCACATACTAAGAGACTGTTTGCCCCTTCTATTGATCCCACTATTATGGATTTTTCTGGGGAAATATTTTATAGTTCTTTCTCAAGGCCAATCAGAGGAGAGGGAGAGAGCATTTACCAATCGTTCCACCATTTTGGCTTCCAGAAGTTCAAGTAGAAGACTTACAGACATTTAATCTACGGGCTGATAGTTTCAGGAGCAGCTGCTGCAGATACCTGGAGCTCCGTGGCTCCCCCTCACTCAGTTCTGCTGGACTCCCATCCTGGGCTGATATGCCCGAGATTTTGCAGTGCAGCTGCTGCCTCAGACCACCTGTGGCATCCTGCTTGGCCCTGCTGTGGTGGGGACATGCTGGTACAGCCTGTGTGCTGTGCATTGTGTGCTCCTTCAGTACCATGGAACAAATCCTTCCTGTTGACCTTCCAGTCTGTCCTAGATTGTGAATCTGCCATAGTCTGTCTCTTATTGGATTCTGCCCCTCCAAAATTTGGTCAGATTCTCTTTGTAGAGGTATTTGAAGGAGTTTGTCTAAGAGCTTAGGTGAGTGGTTACTCTAACTCTGCATCTTGGCTCCACCCCCAACCCTCTGGCTGACTAATTCTACAAGCTTCTCCATTAACTGTTTCTTTAGTACTCTGCTTCTATTACCTCTAACAGATCCTTCTCAATGATATGTAAACTTCCTATAGTCCAGAGACATCACCCTCAAAATGAGCCTCATCTTCTCCACATGTCAACTCACCTTTCATACCTATTCACTTTTCCCAAGCCTGTTCCTATATTCCCCTATCTACTCCTTTTACTTTGCCATGTAGAATTAAGACTTCTTTCATCATATCCCTTTACCTTGCACTCTTCCAATTTCCTTATATCAATTGAAGCCAGACTATCTAATAGCATCTTCTTAATTCTCTAGTTCTGGACAATTTTTTCCTTACTCTCCTCTAATATCTCATCATCACTTGGCAACCCTTTGGCCTATGACCATAAATTTTTTACTTAGTTTTTCTACCTTTATTTTTAATTTATGGAATAAAACAAGCATTTCCATAATACAGTTTAATAAAAAAGATGATTGCACATGAAACTAAAACACTACTATGTACAATTTGCTAATCCTTTTAAATACATAATAAAGCTATGTAAATATTTTTTTCTTCCTTCTCTCCTCCCACCCCTGCCTTAGAGATGCTACCATTAGACAAAAAAGACAACTTCTAATTGATCAGTTCTTTCTCTGGGTGCAAGATGGTATGTCCTTTATTATTATTTTGAATATTTGTAATAGCCAAAAAGACTTATTTGCTCAAAGTCATAATATTAACAATAATGCTGTTACTATATACAGTGTTCTCTTGGTTCTGCTCATTTCACTCTCCATTATTTCATTCAAGTCTTGCCATATTCTTCTAAAATCACTGAGCTCATCATTTCTTATCACACCGTAGTATTCCATCACAATTACATACCACAACTTGTTCAGCCGTTCCCCAATTAATGGGCATCCCTGCAATTTACAGTTCTTTTTCATCACAAAGGGAGCTGCTACAAATATTTTAAAACATACAGGTTCTTTTCTTTTTTCCCTAATCATCTTTGGAAACAGACTCAGACTCAGATCACTGTCATCTACTAATTTCCAGGCCACTCCTTCATACACCCATTTAATGTGATATATACAGTCTTCCCTTATTACTTCTCTTCTGATATCATCCTTGTAGACTTTTCCATCTACACTGACATCCTTTCCCCACAGTTCCTTAAACGGTTCAGCTCCTATGATCTATGTCTCTCTTCCCTTATTACTTCTCTTCTGACATCATCCTTGTAGACTTTTCCATCTGCACTGACATCCTTTCCCCACAGTTCCTTAAACGGTTCAGCTCCTATGATCTATGTCTCTCTCCACTGTTTTAGCTATTTACAAAGGAGATGATACTTTAAATGTCAACATTATTTACCTTCAAGATCTTGGAATTCTAAAATCCTCTCCTCTAATCATCATTTCCTTTCCTTCAATTTCTACACTACTTTGTTTCTGCTATATTTATTCTTTTTCTTTAGATTTTCTCTTTTCTCAGTCTGCCAGTTTTGTTCTCATCTCACTTCCCTTTTCATTCATTCTTGAACCTTCACTCACTAACATAAGACCCTAAGCTCCCTTTTCTGAAATTCCTTGACCTCTTCCTACCACTGCTAATCTCCAATCTGAGTTCTTGCCATTTCATTCCTCCAGTCCTACTCCCAAGTTGTCCAACTCTATTAGGGAAAATAGCAAAACTTGCTGAGTAGATACACTAAAATTTATGTTATTTAAAAAATTACCCAATCATTCAAATACTTTGACCAAGCAATTTCATCATTTGTCTTATCCTCAAGGAAATGAATGACAGAAAGAAAATACATACAAGTACAAATATATATATGTATATATATATATACATATATATATAAAATTATATTATGTTCTCAACAACTGGGGAATGGTTGAATAAATTGTGATTATATGAAATTAATGTAATGTGAAGATTTTAAAAATGAAGAGGTCAGAAGAACAGCAGAAGACTTTTATATTAAGTCATAAAAAGTGCAGAAAACCAAGCCAAAAAGGACAATAAACACAATGACTACAACAATAAAAATTCAGACCACGATAAAGGGTAACTAACCTCATGCCAAATACAATACACAGTGTTGGTACAAATCTATTACAATTAAAATACCCATCATTCCTTTCTGTTAACAAAAAGCAACCACACACCAAAAAAGTGGAATGCAATTTAAGTTTGAATTAGAGGCAGATCTAGCAGGAGGGAGAGTTGCTTTGGGCCAGGCACCCATCTCTAGGACATGCTTTCTACTGTTCCAGGGTTCTATGATCCTCCCACTTGTTCCTCCAAGTCTGCCTCTGGTTTAGAAAGGACTTTGCCCTGGTTTATGTACTGTTTGGAAGTCCTTGAGTAAGGACTGTCCAAGCTCAGCTGTTTTGGTCACTTTGTGCTGTGGCTGCCCTATCCACTGAAACCCTCAGAGTAAATTCTTAGTGATCAGAGACTTTTTTTACAATGTTCTCTGATTTCTCAAACACTGAACACTGGGCCTTGTACTGTTCATTTGACTGACAAATGCCTGTTGATAAGGATAACAAATGGTATGTTTCCTATCAAGTAAATAATTTTCCTCCCTCCCATTCAAAAATTCCTTTCTCCTCCTGTCTCATCGTCTGACAAAGTTGAGCCTTCATCCTTACAAAACCCTATTCTCCACTGTCTTCCATTTCCCTATGTCCTCTATTACTAAGGAACTCTCCTTCATCCTAGAATTGATCCTCTTACATCTCTTATAATCTTCTGAAGCTCACTGAAACCTTGAAAACATCATATCTCCTGTAGTACTCTCTTAGGTGGCTGCTCCTTCTTTCACAACACTCACGAATGTTATTATTGTTAATATTAGATTCAACCAAAAGAAAAAAAAAAGCTTAAGGGTAAGTTGGAAACTGCTCTAACCTTAACGTCAATGCAGACAGATATATGCTATAAACTGTCATGAGTTATTTAAAATGATAATTTCCTTTTTAAAATGTCCTTTCCATTGTTTTCTCCCTTCAGTTCCTTATAATGACTATAGTACCTTATTAATAAGGAAACTCAGAATAAGGGAACACTCCCATCCCATGGAGCCCAAGAAGCCATTCTTTCCTATTATGTGGCATGACATGACCTTAAAATGTTTCTAAAAAGGACAATGGAATTACCTAAGAAAGAAGATAATCAGGAAAATCTATTAGTGCATAACATCTCAAGAGAAACAATCACAATTAAGAAGTCCAACATCAAATGCAGACTGGAAGTAGATACTTTTATTTTGACAAATTTACAAGTCTGTGATGTAAGTTTTATTACTATTACCATACAGACAAAAATACCATCCCTAAACTCCATGAGACATACAGTTTTGTTGCTTTTGATTTTTGCAATTAACTATGAGTAATTAATTAATTACTAACATTTATACAGTACTTTGAGGTTTACAAAGCACTTTACAGATATTCTCATTTGATTAATGATTTTTAATAGTTCTATAAGATAGTTATTACAGGTACTGTCCCCAGTTTTACATATGAAGGAACTAATATTCAGAAGCTTAAGTCATTTGCCCCTGTCATACAATAACATAATGTCCAAGGCAGGATTCAAATCTAGGTTTTTATTCACTCCAACTCCAGTATTCTAACACTGTAGAAAAAACTTTGCATCTCAATAATAAATTAGGAAAGAGAACTAGCTTGAGTTTTACAGGGAAGGAGAGTGGTATCTTTACACTCTTAACTACTTCCACCTTTCAGCTTCAGTATTTATTGTTCTGATAGATACTGTGACAATTTTACATAGGGTTTTCTAGTGTACTGGGGGTATGTGCTACTTGATTGCAGAACAACTAAATAAAATAACACACCAACAACTATTAAGAAGTCTGAAGAATGCCTGAGGCCCCATAAACTCCATATGGGGATTAACAAAGTGGAGAAGCACTGAAGAGAGACTTCCAGATGCTCTATAGTTGTAATGGGAGTTAGTAATGGCAATCCCACCATGGGAAGGTAAGAATGGTCAGGGTCAGTACATCAGTTTTAAGCACCTGAGTATGACAAATTATATTAATTTTCCTTGTCCAGTTTGACTTGCTCCTCCCCAATATAGAACCTCAGAAACAGAACTTTTCCCTTTCTAAGCTCTGCTTTCAGATCCTCTCAGTGTTAGATTCTGAGAACCTGACTTTTATCTCTAGCACTACATTCTGCACCAGACTCCTCCTTCCACTCTATCTGATGCCAGCTTTCTGATAGCTTCACTGGGGCTCCTCCTACCCTCAAGGTATATCCAGTATAAATTCCATTTAGTTTTCCATGCCTATAAGAATAAACTATTAAATGCAGTATTTCATTATAGAGAATTACTGTTTACATGGACAGGATTTTTTTTAAATAAAAGTTTTGTTGTAATAAGAGTAACAATTTCTTGTTACAATGCACTACCAAAAGGGACATATTTAAAATTGCTTTGTTATGTGGTAAAAATAAAATCCACTACCAAAATGCCACTGAATATATAACCCTAAGAGGTCAAAGACAGTAGGAAAAATTCTATATATGCCAAAATATTTATAGCAACACTTTTAGTAGTTGCAGAAAAATGGAAACAAAGTTGGTATCCATCAACTGGGGAACAACTTAAAAACTGTGGTATATGAATGTAATAGAGTATCACTACACTATAATAAACAACAAATAAAAATAATTCAGAGTATCCAGAAGAACTGTATGAAATGATGCTGAGAAAAATCAATATATTCAGAACAATATACGCAGTGCTTACAATAATATAAAGGATATCAACAGTGAAAGATGAAAGAACTCTGATTAATTCAATAATCAAATCAGGTGGTGTTCCATACATGAGGGATAAAGCATCATATTGTCAGGCATGGCCAGTGTGTCGGCTTGTTTGGCTAACTATATTTCTGTGTTATCAGTAAAAATTCTATTGGTGAAGGTGGTAGGGTGGGTATGGTTAGGGAAATCAAATGTAAAACAATAACACACACACACAGAGTTAACAGTGAGGTTCATACTGGTCAGAACATAAAACCAAAAGCAAAGTTGTTCCCCCCCACCCCAAGATTCATAATAAAGACAAAAACCTGCCCCAGGAAGATGAAAGGTAATGACCTAAATTCACTTAGCTTTGTTTTAGTTTATTTTAATTTTCATACCAATCCAAAGAGAAAATTGAGACGGTTACAAAGCATTCATAACCCTAAGAGTTAGATAACTGGCCGGGATGGCCAAGTGCAGTGTGGATCCAGATATAAGTCAAAAGACATTTATAGATGACACTCAGTTTTATTAACTTCCTTGTCTGAAAGATGTTTTCTACTCATGGCACACCAAGACAATGGGAGCTTAAATGCTAAGTGTGGCCTCTAAGATAATGGGATCATAGGTTTGCAACTGGAAGGAACTTTGACGTTATCTAGCAAACAAGCCTCCTTTTTTATTTTATAGTTGAGAAAAGTGAGACCCAGTGTGGCTAATATATAGATGAGAAGCAGTTCTGAGACTAGGGACCCAGTGGAGATTCCCAACAACAACCAACAAAATAATGCATAGTAAAGATGGCATCATCTGGAGAAAGCAGGAGAACAGAAGAGAGAACGTACCCTTGTAACTGCAGAGCTGTGAGTGGCTGTGGCCATATGACCTGTTCACGCAGGTTCCCTAGGCATGTGCCCACTAGATGCTAGGTGTGTAATGGATAGAGTTAGGAAGAACTGAGTTCAAATTTAACTCCGTCTTCTTCAGTTTTCTCAATTATAAAAAAGAGATAATGACACCTACCCTAAGGTGTTACGAAGAACAAATGACATAATATTTATAATGAGCACAGCTCCTGGCACACAGTTGGTGCTTAAATAAATGTTTGTGCCTCTTTGCACATTTCCTGGACAGGGTGCCCTCCAGGCATGCCCTGGTCACATGTTTTCTATATTTGTCCTCTCTTCCCCAATGCAGAATGGTGCCATGGAAAGAGAGTTGACTTTACAGTCAGAAGATCTTTTGGTTTAAGTCACAGGTCTGCCACTTTCTATCTGATCCTTTAGGCAAGTGACAACCTTTCTGGCCTCAGTTTCTTCATATGTAAAATGAAAAGGTGACATTAGATGACCTTTAAGGTTTCTTCAGCTCTAAAACCATGATCCAGTGTATCCAAAGAAGAAATCTTCTCTTTTAATTTTATTTGCTATGGTGTTTGATTAAATGTTTTTTTGTTTAAACTGTGACCCCTGGCTAGTAAAGGTAAATAAATGCCCAGGTGAGAGACGGAGGGAGGAGGAGAAAGCCCTAGAGCAATATTTTCAATAAATGCTAACCTCCCTAGAGAGGACCTTGAAACTGATCTAACTTTGTGGGAAAGGGCATTTGAAAGCAGATGTATAATGGGCCAGTGTGATTCAGGGTGGCAGTTTTGTTAGTTTTGTGCCAAAACACAATGAGAAGTGGGTAGTTTATTCAACAGTTAAAGGCCATTCAACAAAGATCTTCCAGCATTTAACTTAAGTAAAGGAGTACCCCGAACTTCCACTTCTAACTCCACGTGGAAATCCAACAGAGTAGGATGTGATGTTTTAAGTAGTCTTGGGACATCCCCCAAGTTAGAAGGGCCCCAGATCCAAACTTTTTTATGTCCCTGAAGCAAATCGGAGCTCAATAAAGTCAGAGAGCTAGAGTTAGGTGGATACAGCTTATTCCTTAGTCACATGAGCCAATCTCATTCAGAAAGCAAGACACTACCCATGGAGGAGAGATAAAGGAAAACCCTATCAAAGGGAATATTCCCAGGTTTGAGGATAGCAAAACAAACAAAGGACACTGAATATTTCAGAAAAAATGGGTTCTAGTCCTGGCTCTGCTGTTTAATGGGCTTATAACTTTGCTATTTACTCATTAAAACCAAGTAAAATTTCTCTGTGTGTTTGCTTCCTCATTTGTAAGGGGGGGGTTGAAAATATCTGCTTTATCTATTGTGTTGTGATTATCAAATTCAACCAAACAAAACATTTAACATAGGGCTACAAAGCACTAATCTAAGTGCTCAGGCTTCAGAAAGACAGAACTAAACAGTACCTACTCTCAGTTTAAATTCTACGGCTACAACATATACACAGAGAAGAAAATAAAATATAATTTGAGGAGGGAGAGTCCTAACAGCAGGAATAAGGAAGGCAGAAATCAGGAAAGGTTTCACAAGATAGGTAGCTACATCTCAGGAATGGGGAAGGAGAATCTCTTAGCACTATGTAAATTAGGCACAGAATTAGACCAGTTTCATTATAAGGGAGAGCTCTTAGGAGAGGACACTTCCCTATCAATGCAACCTTCTCTGCAACTTAATCCTTAGATAGCTGCCTAGAGCTTAGAAAGGAAAGTGATTTGGCCAGGGCCACACAGCCAGGTGTCAGAATTGGAACTTGAACCTGGGTCTTCCTGGCTTCAAATCCAACTCTCTAGTCACCATGCCACACTACAAAGTTATCTGAAAATGTAAAGTGATACACACACACACACACACACACACAAATACATACATATATACATACTTGTGAAATGTTATCATACATATTCAAAATTGTCAATAAACCTTTTAATTGCAAAGTAGTATTTCTCTCCTACCTCCCTTCCAGATACTTAAAATAGTTGTCTCAGTAATTTTCATGATATCATAATGAGGCAAAAAAGACATCAGGATTGGTATTCAGGTGAAGTAGAGGGTCAGCAATCTTTTTAGCCCTGGGTGTCACTAATGGGGTTAAGCAGAATAGCTGAGATTGGCAAGCGACAAGCTACAGGCTGAATCTGTCCTGCTGCCCTGTTTTTGAGAGGACCATGAGCTAGGAATGGTTTCTACATTTTTAAAACACAGTTTTATTGGGACACAGGCATATTCAGCTTCACCTTATCTATGTCTGTGTTTATGGAACAACAGCAGAGTTGTGTATTTTTAACAGAAACTGTAATTGGTTCTCTGTCATTGGCATTGTTGCTTGGTGCCCTACAAATCACAGGGATGCAGTTATAACTCAACGATGCTTGGAGGACCACTCCTTTTGCCATACTAAGACATTAAAAAAAAATTCCAGTGCATATCATGTCAAAAAAAAAAACAAGGAAAAAATATTTTATTATGGTATTTGGAACTCAGATCTAAGGTGGAAATTTTTCTCTATGAGAAGAACCACCTTCAGCCACTATTACTGAACACTCAATGGCTCTGGAAATTAGCTTTTGCTAGACTTGCTGTTTCTTAATGTGCTGTTTCTTAATGAATTCGACCTAAATTCTAAGGCAAAACAGCATTTACATGTGAAACTTATACTGACAAAAAATTTGATTCAACACCAATTCACATTATTTAAGTCACAAGCAATGTCAAGCTCCTTTATGTATTTCCTATCCTGTTACAAGTTAAAACAAGAAGCAAGATCTCCATTTTCTCACATATTTATCTGCAGCAGATATAATTTCCAAGCTCAAACTATATAGTCCTAGAAGTCTTTTTTTCAATGCAAGTATGAAAGAATCTTAAGTACAAAATTTTAAGTGCAAAAGTACCAAATTTCCAAATACATTTTAATTGTGCAATTGAAAAGTTTCTATCTAAACTTCAATTTTGAAGTTAGTAATCTGTAATTTAGTGACATGCTAAAAAAACAACTATTGAGACAGGTAAGTGGTACAGTAGACAGAGCACTGGCTTTGAAGTTGGGTGGACCTAAGTTCAAATCTGGTCTCAGACACTTGACACATACTAGCTGTATGACCCTGGGCAAGTCACTTAATCCCATTGCCTCAAAAAAAGGAGACAACTGTCAAGAGAAGAAGTTAATAAAATTCTATAAATGCTTCGCAAGTTATGAATATGCTCAATTAAAATCACACACTCCTGGACTGTTATCAGTATCTGACACTATCTATCAGTGTGAAAAGATATTTTCAAAGATGAAAAACCTAAAATTTTATTCTAGATCAGCACTAATAGATGACTAGTTCATAATGACAGGTAACATTAATGTCTTGATATCAGGAGACTCTAGTCAGGATCACATAGGACCTTGCAGATTCTACATGAAAAGATCAGAGGGACTGCAAGAAGATACTGCATAAGGCAAAGGAGATTGGATGACAAGCAAGGCTCAATGACCCAGCAAAACTGAGCATAACCTTTCAGGCAAGGAGACAGATATTCAATGAAATAAGGGACTTCTAGACCTTCCTTATGAAAAGACCAGAGCTCATTAGAAAATTTCATTTTTAAATACAAGACTTAAAAGAAGCATAAAAAGATAAACAGGAAGAGAAAAGAAAAAGAAACCTTGTTATTTAAATGGGCAACCTATTTACATCCCTATATGGACGTTACCTCCCTCTAAATGAGTACCTGAAAAGGCCAGCCTAAAAGGCCGAGGTCTGTCATTGCATCCTGGGTCATCTCCTGGAGATGCATTGATGAATAATATCTAGTCACCGGATTCAGATGGCTCAGGAGGAGGAAGTGAAGTTGTGACTTTGCATAGCCCTCCCTCACTCAAAACAAAGTCAAGTGCAAGTCATATCATCATTTCTCTGATGTCATGGTCTTCTTTGAAAATGAAGGACCAACACAGACAGAACACTAATGTCAAACCCCAAGTAAGCAAAATGTTATCTCCCAAAAAAGAATTCCATTCTTCTCATGCACTACAAAGCAATGGTACTCAACTGTCATTATTATATTTTGAATATCATCATTAAAAAATTTGTGGAAATGTTTTCTTTTTTTTTTTATAAGTACCTTTATATTAACCTTGATTTTGACTTGTGGCACACAAAGTCTAAAACATTTACAATGTGGCCCTTTACTGGCCCTCCTTTAGAGGTCTATGGCTATAGGCTATGATGGGGGAAACAAAAGAACAAAATATCCTTAGTGGGGAAAAAAGACTAAAAGAACGCAAAAATAAGGAGCAGACAGTCATGTATAATGCCCCAAACTTCAGGTCCTAATCAGAAAACCAGCATCATAGGCTTCCACTTGAGATAAACAGAAACAGAAAAAACCTTATTAAGAGACTCAATAAATATCATGTAGCTAATCAGGCATTCTAAAAAGATAGCAAAACAGACTCCAGAGATCCATGTTAAATGAAGTGAGTCTGGAGCACCATGGGCAGCAGCTAAGATTCTGCCTTGCCACCAGATTCTTTCTGTAGCCACTAAAGCAGAAGGCAATCTGTCTGATGCACCAGTCCAAGCTCTGTCACTTACTGGTCATGTGACCTCAAGCAAGTCATAGATCCTCTCTGAGGCTGAAGTTCTTTCTTTTTATATCATAAATACAAGAAAAGAGGGCCTGACAACCTCATAGCTTTGTTGTGAGGCCTAAATAAGACATTAACAGTGAAAGTGCTTTGTTGGTGGAAAGAACCTATACCTCATGAGAGGTTCAAGTGATACTGTGATGTTTCCCCAAGAACAGAGCTGATTAGGGGGCAGTATCATTCCATCCACTTCCCCTGAGGAGCAGGAACATGTTCTGATATCACAACTAGCATAAATACCTACATCTTTATCCTTAATAATATATTGAGATTTTATCCTTAATAAGGTGACCAAGTTGCCTGGGAAAGTTGGCAGTCTCTGCTCCTATTAGTGGCAGAGAAGATGAATGCTGAACAGCTGACTAATTAAAGATGAGTGGAGTTCAAAGTCCAGATAATTCCTGATCTGCCCTCCTTTATTGGATATTTCCTACAAAAATTAAGGTGCATGCTAAATGATTCCCTTCAAATTCAGTAAGGAGAATGCATGGAGAAACAAACACACACACACACACACAAATACAGTGAAACTTGAACTCAGAATTTCCTGTCATAATGATATTAATATTATATGCATACAAATGTTCATTCTCTCCCTCTCTCTCCACTCTGCACCTTCTTCTCCTTGATAAATTTGATGAGGGAGAGAAAAAGACTACAAATATGAGAAATTAATTAACATGCTGAATAAGACAATTTTGTAATCTATTTTGACCCAGCAAAACCATAGTTAAAATAATCATAACAATGAAATTTCTTTCATGAATACATACTTTATGCATTCATACAATTGCAAAGAGAAGAAGAAATCTTGGTAAAACTGGTTTTATTTATATTTACATCCCCCACCTCACACCTTGTCCCCACATATATATATATTCTACCAGAAACAGTTTTTATCTTGTAAATTTAAAAATACATATAGAAGTAATCCTTTTATACTTACCACAGTTCCAAGAAACTGAATGCTCATGTGTCCACCTGCTTCTCGATAAAGACACTGAAAAAGAGGGAGAGAATAATGAATCAGTAGGCTCATCTAGAAATAACTGGGTCAAAACAATGAAAATAAAACACTTTTCTTAAAATTCTGGATGGAGAAGGAAAGAGAATTCACTTAATGCAAACAAGATCTGTTTCATGTGAATACATTATTAATTATACTGAAGTTAATTGTTCATTTATTCTACTTTGGACTTCCAGCTAGCTATTTTGGACACCTAGATAACTCTCACCTCCTGAATTGGAACCATTTTAATACTAACCAACTTCTGAAAACTATTCTTTGCATAAGTTCAGTGCATCTAGAAATGACATTGGGAGGGACAGTTCCAAGTAATAACTTACTGAATTTTAGTATCTTAAATATGACCATAGAAAAAAGACTTCCTAAGTCTCTAGGTGGTACAGTGCATGGAGCACTGGACTTGGAGTTGAAAAGATAGAGATTTGATCACAGCCTCAGATAACCACTAGCAGTGGCCTTTCACATGTCATCAAACCATTCAAGCCTCAGTTGCTTCACTTGTAAAAGATATGATAATAATAGCACCTACTTCACAAAGTTATTAGAGGATCAGATGAGATACTATATGCAAACCACTTTGCAACCTTAATGTATTATGTAAAATGCTAGTTATTATTATGACTATGATTTATTATTATTTTCCATGGATTGAGTGATCATCTTTATGTAGGTGACTCCAAAATCTCTATGACCAACTGTCATCTCTCTTCTAAACTCCAGTCCTGCATTTCCTATTGGAGATCTTCACCTTCATGTTAGGCAACAGACATTTATTAACTGATTAGATATGTTCCAGTTACATGCCGAATGTTGAGGATACAAAGAAAGGCAAAAACTGTGCTTGCCTAAAGAAGAGTCCATTCAGGTGGTAGAAACAATACAATTAGGTACACACAGATACACAATAAAAGGAAGATAATAGGAGAGAGGAAAACATCAGTGAGTGGCAGAGAAACGAATGAGAAAGGTCTCCTGCAGAAAATGGGAATTAAGCTCAGTCTTAAACCAAGGGGTAAAGATAAGAGACCAGAACATCCCTAGAATGGGGATAGCCTGTGCAAAGGCACACAGAGGGAAGACTACGTTTTGTATATAATGAATAGCAAGCAGTTAATGCAACTGTATTATAGATTACAGAGGTGATACAGTGTTACCAGAAAGGTAGATAGGAACCAGGTTATGAAGATTATTAACACCAAACAGAGGAATTTAAATTTGATTATGGAGTAAATGGGGAGCTGCTGAAATTACTGAACAAGGGGGTCGATGGTGAGTCCTATACTTTACAAAAACCAAGTTGTCAGATGAGTAGAACATGGTCCGGGTAGAGGCAAAACAAGGCAGGGAGTTTAGGAGACTATTGCATTTGGACCTATGCCCAAAGGCATAGCCCAAAGGGCTATAAAACTGTGCATACCCTTTGATCCAACAATACCACTACTAGGTTTATATCTCAAAGAAATTTTTTAGAAAAAGGATCTAATAGTAGAAAAATATTTATAGTAGATCTTTTTGTAGTGGCTAGGAGTTGGAAATTGAGGGGATGCCTATCAATTGAGGAATGGCTGAACAAGTTGTGGTGTATGATTATGATGCAACATGATTTCAGAAAAACTTGTTATGACTTACATGAACTGATACAAAATGAAGTAACTGAGCCACAAGAATGCTGTACATAGTAACAATAATATTGTACAATGAAGAACTTGTGAATGCCTTAGCTATTCTCATCAACACGATGATCTAAGCAATCTCAAAGGATTCATGATGAAACATGCTATTCATCTCCACAGAAAGAACTAACATTGTCTGAAGACAGAATAAAGCGTACTATTTTTCACTTTTTTTTGTTTTCAGTCTTCCTGTGCAAAATGACTAATATGGAAATGTTTTCCATGACTGCATATATATATATATATATATATATATATATATATATATATATATATATATATATATATGTATATGTATATAAAACCTATATCAGATTATTTCTCATCTAAGGGACAGATGTGAGGAAGGAAGGAGGGAGGGATAGAATTTGGAAGGTAAAATTTTAAAACAAAAACAAATGTTAAAAATTGTTTTAACTTGTAACTGGGGGAAAATAAAATATTGTTTAAAAAAAGAAGGCTATTGCAATAATCCTGGCAAGAGCTGATGAGGACCTGAACCGAGGTAATAGCAATGCAAGCAGAGAGAATAGAATGTATGGAAGGTATAAACTAGATTTGGGAACTGATCAGATATGTCTAGGGTGAGAGTGAGGAGTCAAGGATAACAGTGAGGCTGTGATCCTGATTGAGTAGGAGTATGGTGGACAGTAACAGTGAAGTGTGGATTTGAGGATGGTTTGGGAGGAAAGACAAGTTTTGCTTTCAACATGATGAGTTTGGAACACTTACAGGGAACATCCAGCTGTCAGGATCCCATATATAAACTTCTCCTCATGCTCACTGAGGTTCAAAACCTAGAGAGTTATCCTCTTCTCTTGCCTCTCCCTCCCTCATATACAAACAGTTGTTTTCTTTTACTGTTTCTCGTTCCAGATAATTTCCGGCACCTATCCCCTTCTCTCTATTTACACACTCACCTCTCTTCCACCATCACCGTGTTCAGGCTCTTATCACCTCTTGCCTAGATATCTCATAAGCCTATTAATCTTCGGGGATCTAGCCTCTCTTCTCATCCAACATTCACACAACTGTCAAAGTAATACTCCCAAAGCACAGGTCGGACCATGTCACTCATCAGATAAATAAACTCTTGTGGTTCAAATACAAACTCTTCTAATTTTTTTTTAGGGTTGTGCTCCATTTTATTTATTTTTTTTAATATATTCATTTTACATATTTTTAATGCTCTATAATCACTACCATAAAACTTAGATTTTCTTTCCCCCCTACATACCCACCCCTACCTTCCTCCCTCCCCAAGATGGCATACAACTCTATACAGGATCTACACATACATTCCTATTGAATACATTTTCATTATAGTCATGCTGTGTAGAAGAACTAAAACAAATGGGAGAAATCACGTAACAAGCCAAAACATAACACACACACACACACACACACACACACACACACACACACACAAATGATCTGCTACATTCTGTGATTGAATTTCGTAATTCTTTCTCTGAATGTGAAAGGCATTTTGCCTTAGAAGATCATTGGGATTTTTTTTTTTTTAATCTTCTTGCATTGCTATGAAGATCCATGTCTACCAGAAAAAGCTCTTGTACACTGTGGTCGCTGCTGGGCACAAAGTTCTCCTGGTTCTGCTCCTTTCGCTTAGCATCAGATCATATAAGTCTTTCCAGGCCTCTCTGAAGTCTTCTTATTCATCATTTCTTATGGCACAATAGTATTCCATTACATTCATATACCATAATTTATTCAGCCATTCCCCAATTGATGGGCATCTCCTTGATTTCCACTTTTTGGCCACTACAAAGAGTGCTGCTATAAGTATTTTTGTACATGTGGGACCCTTTCCCATTTTTAAGATCGCTTGGGGATACAGTCCTAGAAGCGACATTGCTGGGTCAAAGAGTATGCACATTTTTGTAGCCCTTTGGCCATAAACTCCTCTAATTTTGCATTTACATCCTTTACAACTTGGCTTCAATCTATGTTTCCAAGCATATACATTATTCCTCTTCATATATTTTATGGTCTATCCAAAAATGATCTTTCTTTTGCTCAGAGATAACACTTCATCTCTTATCTCAAAGTGTTTACACAGCCTGCCTCCTCTCCCTGGCATGCATCCCCTCTTCAACTCTTCCTTTTAAAAGAGTGAGATTCTTTTAATGTTCAGCTGAAATACCAATATGATATCTATGTGAAATCTTTCTGATGCCTCAACCTGTTAGTGTTTCTCAAATTGCCTTGCATGTATTTGAATATATATTTATATACGTACATGTTGTTTCTCCCTATATAAAGTAAGCCTCTTGGGCTCAGAGTTTCAATTTTGTCTTTGTTCCTTAATAGCCAATCATAGTGCCTGGAACACAGTAGTCACTAAATGAATGCTTATTGATTGATTCATCTATGTTGCATACTGCTGGCAAATGACAAATGAGGGTAAGAGTCCATGATGGAGAGACTGCAGGAAAATAAGCACACTGGTGCAGCTGTGAGTTGGTCTAAAAATTCAGGAATTTGGAATTTTACTCAATTAGTGACAAAAATGTCAATACCCTTTGAGACAGTGATCCCACAGCTAAGCACACAGTAGTGGAGTAGTGAAAGCAGTAGCAGCTGACATTTATATATCTCCTTAAGGTCTGCAAAGCCCTTTATGCAGATCATCTCATCTGTGCTTTACAACAACACCATGAGGTAGGTTCCATCTATTATTTTACAGATGAGGAATATGAAGCTGAGAGAGATGAAGAAATCTGCTCAGTAGTAGTAAAAGTACTACTTTACTAAAGTAAAGAGGCAGTAATAATCTGAGGCAGGATATGAATTTGGTTCTTTTTGATTCATGTTGAGCATTCTATCTATATAGCACAGAGGTCAAAGACAAAATAAAAGATCCTATATGTACTAAAATATACAGTCATACTTTTTGCAGTACCAAATAACTAGAAATAAAGTAGATGCCTACCAACTAGAGAACAGCTAAACAAACTGGCACACAAGTGCAATACTTATTACTGAATTACAAGGAATGATGAATATTAAGAATTCTAAGAAAAAATTGGGGGAAGTTTACTTCTGGGGCAGAGTGAAGCAGTCAGGACCAGAAAAACAATATAAATAATGAGTATAAAAATACAGACAGGAAGAAAAACTCTAAAACTGAAAGTTATATAAAGACCTACTGTGAGCACAGAAAAGAGTGGAAAAAACCCATTTCCGTTTCAGTCTTTGTAGAATTATATTGCATATACTGCTGACTACTGAGTTTAAGGCTAAGATACTGGTTGGCTCTGTTGCACTGCTGGTTTATCTTCTTTTCTTTTATTCACCATAACAAGGGATTGCTCACTAGGGATATATTTAGAATGGATATATTTGGAAATAAATGTAATATAAAAATAAGATCAATTCATTTCTTAAAAATTTCTTTATTTAAGTTTTCAACATTCATTTCCACAAAATTTTGAGTTCCAAATTTTCTCCCTGTCTCTCCCCTCTCCCACCCCAAAACACCTTGCATTCTCATTGCCCCTTCCACCAATGTGCCCTCCTTACTAACACCCCTCCCTTCCCTTATCCCCATCTTCTCTCTTGTCCTGCAGGGCAAGATAAATTTCTATACTCCATTACCTGTATTTCTTATTTCCCAGTTGTACACAAAAACAATTCTCAATATCTGTTCCTAAAACTTTGAGTTCCAACTTCCCTTCCTTCCCCCCTCCCCACCCATCCCCACTGAGAAGGCAAGCAATTCAATATAGGCTATATATGTGTAGTTTTGCAAATGACTTCCACAAGTCATGTTGTGTAGGACTAACTATATTTCCCTCCATCCTATCCTTCTCTGTATTTCTTCTATTCTCTCTTTTGACCTTGTCCCTCTCAAAGAGTGTTTACTTCTAATTGCTCCCTCCTCCCATTTGCCCTTCCTTCCATCATCCCCCCACTCTGCTTATCCCCTTCTCCTCTACTTTTCCTGGAGTGTAAGATGGGTTTTCATACCAAATTGAGTGTGCACGTTATTCCTTCCTTGAGTCAAATGTGATGAGAGTAAGCTTCACTTTTTACCTCTCAGCTCTCCCCTTTTCCCCTCCATTGGAAAAGCTTTTTCTTGCCTCTTCTATGAGAGATGATTTGTCCCATTCCATTTCTCCCTTTCTCCTTCCAATATATTCCTCTCTCATCCCTTAATTTTATTTTTTTAGATATGATCCCTTCCTATTCAACTATGTCTCTGTGTATGTGTGTGTGTCTGTGTGTGTGTTTGTGTATAATCCCTCCAACTACTCAGATACTGAGAAAAGTTTCTCAAGAGTTACAAATATTATCATTCCATGTAGGAATGTAAATAGTTCAACTTTAGTAAGTCCCTTGTGATCTCTTTTTCCTGTTTACTTTCTCATGCTTCTCTTGATTCTTGTGTTTGAAAGTCAAATTTTCTTTTCAGCTCTGATCTTTGCATCAAGAATGCTTGAAAGTCCTCTGTTTCATTGAATGACTATTTTTTTCTCCTAAAGTATTATACTCAGTTTTGCTGGGTAGATGATTCTTGGTTTTCATCCTAGTTCATCTGACTTCTGGAATATCATATTCCAAGCCCTTTGATCCCTTAATGTAGAAGCTGCTAGATCTTGTGTTATCCTGATCCTATTTCCACAAAACTCATATTGTTTCTTTCTAGATGCTTGCAATATTTTCTCCTTGACCTGGGAACTCTGGAATTTGGCTACAATATTAGTAGGAGTTTCTTTTTTCGAATCTCTTTCAGATGATTGGTAGATTCTTTCAATATTCATTTTACCCTCTGGTTCTAGAATTTCAGGGCAGTTTTCTTTGATAATTTCATGAAAGATGATGTCTAGGCTCTTTTTTTGGTCATGGCTTTCAGGTAGTCCCATAATTTTTAAATTGTCTCTCCTCGATCTATTTTCCAGGTCAGTTGTTTTTCCAATGAGATAGTTCACATTAACTTTTATTTTTTCATTCTTTTGGTTTTGTTTTGTAATTTCTTGGTTTTCTCATAAAGTCATTAACTTCCATCTGCTCCATGCTAATTTTTAAAGAACTATTTTCTTCAGTGAGCTTTTGAACCTCCTTTTCCATTTGCCTAATTCTGCTTTTTAAAGCATTCTTCTCCCCATTGGTTTTTTGGACCTCTTTTGTCAATTGAGTTACACTATTTTTAAAGGTATTACTTCCTTCAGCACCGTTTGGGGACTCCTTTAGCAAGCTGTTAACTTGCTTTTCATGATTTTCTTGCATTGTTCTCATTTCTCTTCCCAATTTTTCATCCACCTCTCTTACTTCATTTTCAAAGTCCTTTTTGAACTCTTCCATGGCCTGTGATCATTGTATATTTATTTTGGAGGTTTTGCATGCAGAAGCCTTGACTTTTAGGTCTTCCCCGATGGTAAACATTGTTCTTCCTCATTCAAAAGGATGGGAGAAAATACCTGTTCCCCAAGAACATAACCTTCTATAGTTTGGTTTTTTTTTTCCCCTTTTCCAGGCATTTTCCCAACCAGTTACTTGACTTTTGTGTCCTTTGGCAGTTCTCAGTTCCTCCAAGGTGGCACAATCAAGGGAGGGATGTTTACTCCCTGGCTGGACTCCTGGCTGAGATTCAGATGAGTTGTTCAGATCCCCCAGGGGCTTTACACTGAGTGCTCTAACAATGGAACAATGGATGCTGGGTACTGCCTGCAGGGGCCACAGTCAGCCACAGCAGAGGCAGCAGCCTGGGGTGGGGGCTGGGGAGGACCCTGCTCCCTTGTTATGGAGGTAAAAAAGCCCTCTCACTGACCTTTCAAGCTGCCCTTGCCACCTGTGGGCTGAGTGATCTGTGAACCTCTGCTGCTGAGGATTCAGCCCCAGAGGCCTGCTCCTCCCAGCACTGCCCCACACAGGCTGGGCTAGGCTCCTCTCCACGTCTGGGAAGACAGGTCACCCTGGGCTGGAAATCTCCTCTACTCTGTTGTTCTGTACTTCTGCTATTCTAGAATTTGTTGAGAGTCTTTCTTTATAGGTATTTTATGGGCTGTGGGGGAAGAGCTAGAGTATGTGCATCTCAGCCATTGTGGCTCCACCCCCCCATCAATAAATATTAAAAAAAATAAATTCATTAAGACTTAAATGTATTCTACAAAGAAAATTATATTCCCTGATATATGGTACTTCTATTGTGAACTGAGGCATAGGTGAAGATATCAAAAACAATGTTAGAAAGTGTTATGATGATAGGGAATATAAATTTTTAGGAATGTAATTTTTGTAGATTATAGAGAAACTGTCCTATAAAGCACAAACACTTTCCTCTAGAAGAATCAGGAGGCACTAGGAATCACAAGTACCAAAAAAAAAAAAAAATCACAAAAAAAAGGAAACTATTTTAATGACTAGGATACAACTCATACTGATATGGAAATCATTCCTGAATGTACATATACAGACACACTGATTTGTTAGAGAAAGGATGAAAATTTTTAAAGTAGGACAAAATTCCCAAAAAGATATGACAGCAGAGGGGACTCATGTTATCACCCTTTAAACATTAAAATCAAGCAGGACCAAAAGAGGAGAACCAATGCTCATTAAAGCTATTTGCCATACTCATGGAGGATCTCTAATACAGAATCCAAGTCTAGGAGGGATTCTCTATGAATGATGATGTTTTTTGTAGGCTCTTTCTTGTAGATGAGGTTGTGCTGACTGCATCAAACCCTAGTATGTTACAAAGTCTCCTTAATGAGATCCATAATCTTTCTAAAGAGTATAACCTAAGAATCCACATAAGAAAAAACAAGTGAATGAAGAATATCTATAGTCCAGATTATGTCATTCAGTTGGATGGATAACCTACAGAATTAATCTGTGTGCATGGGTGTACACACACACACACACACACACACATATACATTCTGGGGATAGGCAGATACTACACATTGACACTGTATGGAGCCAAGAATTAAACATGAAGAGGAGAATGGATTGATTGCCTTTGAGAATTCCAAAGTTCTTTAAGTAATGAGGAGATTTTTCCTACTATGATGGTCCATTTGAAAAAATATCAACACTTTTCTGGTTTTGTTATATGTTTGTGAGTCATGAAACACCAGGGCCACCAAAATACTGAAATGGAAAACTGGGAAAAATAGTTGTAGGCATGCTAGTAACCTTACAATGTCAAGAAAAATTAATGAAGGCCTGGTTCTAGGCCCTTTCAGGGAAACTCTGCATAAATTTATGAAAAGACATTAATAAGAACCAAACAGTATGGAGTACTATATATTAAAGGGAATAAATACATGAGATCATCGATCCACTAAAGTACTGGAGCAATAATAACAGATCCAATTTACGTAACATTTTAAAGTTTACAAAATGTTTTACTCACAACTTTTTGATATGAGTATTATTATTGCTTATTATTATCTCAATTTTATGGATGAAGAATTAAGCTAATGTCTTGCTCAAAGAGAGATGAGACCCAGATCCAAGTCTTTGGAATTCTACTCTAGTGCTCCTTTCGTAATGATCTTTAAAACTTTCTCAGTAACTCTAGAACTGCAAGAGACCTCATGAGCCACTTAGCCCAAACTTCTTATTTTACAGATCAAGAAACTGAAGCTAAAGGAGGCTGAGGGAATTACCCAAACTAACACTAACATGGGCATTAAGCATCAAAGGCAGCATTTAAATCTGGGTCCTCTTACTCTAGAACTAGTGTTCTTTTTACAATCTGAAACAAAGCTGTGAATTAAAGATATGAACAAAGATTTCAAATGAATGATTTAAGGATATTCCATCGCGGATTTCTACTTTTGCATTTAAGCTATCAAAGTTACTGTCTCCCTTTTCTATTTTATCTTAGACTAGGCAAACCATTACTATAATGAAAAGAGCAATGGTTAAAGCATTGGGCTTGGGATTTAAGAGACTGAGGTTCTACTTACGGCACACTAGCTATCACTTGTGCTTATCTCATTTTATGGTATTTGATTCTTTTGCAAAAACGAAATTAGTAACAGTCTCACTCATTGAAAATAAAATGTACTACATCAGACCACAAATGCTCTACAAGTCAATATAAACCATAAACATTAAAAAGTTTAAGAGTATCACTATTACAAGAAAAATTATGATTTTCTCTTTTAGTCATGACTTTGAGTAAATCACCTAATTTCCCTCATCTTCAGCTTTCTCATCTACAAAATGGGATGAAGGAGGATAAGACTAGATGACAATTATAGCCCCTTGCAGATCTAGACCTATGATTTATAATGTCCATTTTGAGTACAACAGCATGCCTATAATATACACACACATGAACATGATTTTATAGCATATTAATTGCATTTTTGAGAGGACAATATGACAATGAATAGAAAGCTAGACTCTTAGCTGGAAAGATACAGATTCTAGTCCCACCTCAGACACATACTCCTATTACATGGGGTAATTGGTGGAAGAGTTGCAGATGAGAGATGGATGGCATTTCCTCACTACAGAATATTCTAGATCAAATCAATGAAATCACAGCCCCAGCTGTCCCTAGCCCCATGCAAATAAACTCAAATCAACAGATTTTTTAAAGATATGTTACATGAATGATTATATAAAGTATGCAATAATATTAGCCAATAATAAGTGGTTAGCTCTTCCTTTTTATTGCATCCTGATTTTCTTACATTTTAGATACATTCATACTTAGACTGTTATTTTACCACTAATAGGTTACATAAATTGTTACCAAAACCTGTTCACTCATGTGAACGTATAAAAGAGGATGTGTCAAAATCTGACATATTTCAACAATGATGATTAATGGAATGGAAAATATGGGAAATAAAATTTCCTACAAAACCTGACATTTATTTTTATGAAGGAAACAGGAATATACACTTTTCCCACACAATCTAGGATAAACACAATCAGATTTTGGAAACTGAAAAGAACAAAGTACCCAAGACCACAATAAGTCACTGTGTGCCAAGATAAGCAAGTCCAGACCACTTGATAAGCTGTTAGCGAATGGCAAAAAGAAAAAAATTAAAAACTTTTATCATGACTTATACTCCACCCACATTAGTGGACTTTTCCCTGAGGACATTTCATTTTCAATTTTCAATTACCCTTTCATATTTATGTGTAAGAATATATACAAATATGTATTTTTTTTTTTTTGCCTCTATCATGCTGTTAAAAAAATCCACTTTTTCCTTGCTGAGTTTCTCTCCCTTTAGTTCAGGTAATATTTTTAGGACTCCAATAAAAACTCAACATAAAGTTAGCCAAATCCCTTGATAATGAAATGCATGTCAAAGGGTTGTAAAGAAGTACATTTAAATGCACTAAGAACTTCTTCAGAAGATATTCAAATCAGGGACAAATCTACCTTTAGAAGTAATCTCACCTACACAGCATCAGGAAGAAATAGTAACACTGTCCTCCTTTTCCATGTTGCTGTGTTTGCTGTGTTTTAAAGGCTACCAGGACCACAGTTTTCTTATCGGTCCTTAGTGCAGCTGCCTGCATGGTCTATAGAATGGGCCACACTCAGCATTTAGGTTATTCAGAATCTGCTACCATGAACTCACAAAATTTATTCCTCTAGAGAAGAGAAAAAGGAAGGGGACATTTTCCGGTTCAGCATATTAAAAAGGCAATACTAAATCATAAAATATGCTTTTAAAAATCCAAAAGGAAAATTGAGAAGCTTTCTGAAACCAGATTACAAAAGGAGCAAGCACATTATCATAATTAATGTTTCAAATTACAGCTGTAAATAAAACTCAGCTGCTAAATGTGATTAGATTTTTTTTGAAGCATAGTAAAAGGAGTTATTTCTGTTCTACGGGTGGGCTTACTTCTGAGATTTGTAACTGTAATTGATGTTTTCAGGAAAGTGAAAAGGAGATGGTTAACAATTATTCTTTCATTTCCTACCTCTTCAGAAAAAAATACAAGTCTACTTATTCTAAGTTATATATTTACATACACTATACATCTTAATAGATGGTTTCATATTGCATGTGATAACTGGAGAGTAATCACATGTATATAGTAAGAAATAATAGCTAATTACTTGCAAAGAAGAAAGAAGTGTTTTTTAAAAAAAATGTTTATTTTCAGAGCTAATGCATAAGAATGCCACAAAGACCATTCCTCTTTCTGTTGGCCAATTATGACCAAAAATTCAGCCGCATTCTGGAATTAAGTAATACATGATGTGCAAGAAAATACATTGTGCATCAATAGTTTTTACATTTACATACACTTAAAAAGATTTAAAAGAGAAGGAAGCTTTCCCCAGATGTAAATGATTGCTGAATTAAAAATCAGAGAGAAGTATATGATTTAATTTTAACTGTCATTCTCAGACACTCTCCACACCCCCTCATTCCCCTTGTGCAAACTAAATTGTTTATATAATTTTATCTATAAAAATTTACATTCTATACTTTGCAAAATAAAAAATATACCAAAAGAACAATAAAATACTACCCTAGTATTTTGTGTATATTCTTTCTTTCTGGGTATATAAAGATAGCTACACAATATTAACAAAGAGGTATCTCTTTTTTGTGTATATTCTTTCTTTCTGGGTATATAAAGATAGCTACACAATATTAACAAAGAGGTATCTAGTTCCTCCCATATCTAGTTCCCTCCCAAGTTTCTTTCTTTGTTAAGAGCTTTCTATTAGACTGTCCCACCAAATATACTGAGTTGTCATAATCTGTTCAATACTGCAATTATTTCAGGAATCTATTTAATCCTGTATTTTGCACTAAATGACAAGGTGTTCATGTGACACTATTTCAGATTCTTCTGCTTTAACATAGAAAATTAGTTCCACTTAGTTGGGTATCAACGACCTATTCAATATAGGATGCAGTAGTGCTACAAGCAGCTCTCTACTGTTATTGGCAATAAATTTGTTATCTTTGGTCAAAAATGTATTTAAGTAAGAATAAACACACGAAAAGATAAAAAGAAAACAGAAAGTCTTTCAAAGGTACAATGTATTAAAAGCAGCATCACACAAATGCATAAATTGCTAGACCTTAGCAGGATCTCAAGATATTTTCAAAAGTATTTAGATACTCTTCAGGCCTGCAGACACCTGCTGTGAGCAGGTGGAGAGAAGAAATCATGCCACACAAAGAAACAGGCCAATGGCAGTTATTATGCTCTGCTTGCAAATGTTCAAACAATGTGACTATGCAAAATGAAAATTCAGTAAATAAATCACCAACAAAAAACAATATATTAAATCCCAGAAGACACATTACAGTTGTCCAAGGTAAAACTGGAAGTCCTCTTTCAAGGACAAAAATGACACAACTGGAACTCAGTTCAGTATCAGTTAAAAGCAAAACACAACATATTGGTCTACTTATTTAATACTGTTCAAATTCTATTGTATGTGTGATAAAACATATAATGTTATAAAAAACAGAGCTTCTGAAATTTTACATATTGAATGTAACACATTTTTTTAATTCTTCTATACTTTTAAATACTTAACAAAAGTACCAAATAGCTTTATTTTTTAGGTTATGTTGAAATTCACAGGTATCTTAACCATGTAGTTTGACTGCCATTTGAGTATAAATTTCTTCTATTATTCATTTGCTTGAATAAAAACTAACATGCAGTTAAAAATGTGCCAGTCTAAATCTAAGTCACTGCTGAAGGTATTTCACAATCCTAAAATGAGATCTTTGAAAAGTACTATTAGGGATACCATGGTACAGTAGAAAAAGCAGTGGACACTGAATTAGTTTATCTGGGTTCAGGTCCTGGTGGGACACTTTCTGGTTATGTGATTTTGAGCAAATCATCTGACCTGCCGTTAGCCTTAGTTTCATTTGTAAAATACGGATAAGGATGGCAGACTGCCCCCAGGAACCTATCCTTGCAGTCTGGAAGATCGATTCAAATTCTTCCTCCACTACAAGCCAACCCTGGGCAAGTCACTTAGACTCTCTCTGACCAGTAAAAATTTAAGGGATAGGAGCAAATGGCTTCTATGAGGTCTCATCAAATGCTAAATCTATGATTCTAATATCAATGACTGAGATTGAGACAGATGACATACTTACCAAATTAATATGTGATAAAGTTGATAGGGATTGCTAAAACTGTGTCCAAGAGGGAGAAGAAAAGAGTACTAAGAAAGAATGTTCTTGAACTGACATCATTAGCTTTGTACAGCCCAGCTGTTCTTCAGAGCAAGCTCATGAGGATAGAGGGATTTATTTGATAAAATATATTTTCCAAAGTTTAAGTCTTTATTTCTTTTTTTGTACCAGTCTCCTTGCTCCTTTTATGTTCTCAAAGAAACCAGAGTTACCAGGAATATTATGTCTAAATCTGCTGACCACAGATTAGAAAAGGATATAAAGAATGTGAAGAATGTCATCCAAAAAGAATCATGAGAATGGGAAGCTGAACATAACAGCAGAATGAGAATGATACTCTAGCCCCATAAAATAAAGGCTTGAAAGGGTTGTGGTTAAAATATACAATTCATGAATAGTAGACACAGGAAAAATAGTGATTTGTTCATCAGAAACTGAAAGTATTACACTATGGAGATACTCCTTACAATACTAGATAGAAAAATCAAGGCCAACTATAATGAAGTGTGTAAGGAAATAAATGATATGTCATGTAATTCATTATTCTCAGATGTTAAGTAAAGGGGGGAGTGGGGATCTAGTCTGCCATAATCCATTCATGGATGACACACTTGTCTGCGTCAGTAGCGGTGACTGTGATGCTAACAAAATTCTTCAACAACACATCCCTGGCTGTCCCTGTCAGAGAGAGAATACTGGAATGGATGGATGGATTAGAAGTTCTAATTATCATTCTGAACAAAATGTTTGCAAAAATAGACATACTTATTTACAGTCTCATTCAACCAAATGATATAAAATGTTGCCATGAAACTTGAAAATATATTGTGACCTATTTACAAGTAGACCAGAGAAGTGACACTTGTAGCAAATGTTTCGCTGTTCAATATTTTCAGTTGTGCCTGACTTCTCAAGACTGCATTTGGGGTTTTCTTGGCAAAGATACTAAAGTGCTTTGCCATTTCCTTCTCCAGCTCATTTTGCAGATGTGGCAACTCTAGCAAACAGGGTTAAGTGACTTGACCAGGGTTACACAGTTAATAAGTGTCTAGGAGTCAGATTTGAACTCAGGAAGATGAGTCTTTCTGATTACAGACCCAGTGCTCTATCCACTAGGCCTACTAGTAAATATGAAGTGACACACAAAAGAGAATGGAAAAAAAGAGTGAAAAGGAAAGAATGATGTCCATCATATGACAAATCACAAAATGTCTCCCAATTACTCACTAAGCAGTTTCTGCCAAAAACCAAATATAACACTATTTTAAATATAAACTTATTTTTACAAGCACAGAATACAATACTGAGCAGAAATTAATAGGTAAATTAGGAAGTGGGCAACAAACACAGTAATGTGATTGTGAGACCCTATGTTCTTTTTATTGTTAATATGTATTTTACTATTTCAATGTGATCTCACTTACATGTCACAATTCATTCAATCTTCTCATATGGTTTTTTCCCTTTGAATTATATTAATTTTTTAATATTATCTCCATTTTCAACTATACTTCTTTCTTACTTTGCACAAAGAGCCTTATAAACCTTATGACAAAGGATAAAAAGGGTCAAAAGTAGTTTAACAAAACTAATCACAAATTAATTGAGTCTGACAGCATATACAATACTCCATATCCATTATTCCCCCAACTCTGCAAAGAAGGAAGGGAGGTAAATTTTCTCAACACTTCTTTAGGCAATAATTACAGGTATGATTATATGGAGTACAATTTTAGTTTTGATTTATTAGGCACCTATATATACCAAGAACCATACTGAGCCTTGGAGATACAAATAAAAATGCAAGACAGTCCGTGCCCTTCCTGGACAACTCACTAAGTTTTCCATTTTGTAAAATGTAATCTGTCTTCTGGGATACGGTTTTTGGTTTTTTTGTTAGTGATTTACTCACTGAATTTTTATTTTGCATCTTGTTCTGTGGTTGTCAAACCCAGCATAGTTACAGATGGAAGGTGGAGAGTATGCCTCTGCTCATGGTTTCTGGAGTCTTCCCAAACCAAGACACTTTCTTACATACACACACACACACACATATGTAATACATACATACATATATATATATCTATATGTATAGATATATAGATATATTCTCCTTCTAGTAAAATGTCAATTGCTTGAGGGCACAGACTGTCTTGTGTTCTTATTTGTATCCCCAGGGATTAGGACAGATATGTTTAGGTGCCTAACAGTTGCTTTTCATTAATTTATTCATCCACACAAACAAAATGGAAAACAATGAAAAACAGTCCCTACCTACCTTTAAGGAGCTTACATTCTAGAGGGGAGATACAACAAGTAAACAGGTAAGCACTCCATATGATGATATGAGGAGATAGTACTGAAGAAGAAAAAAAGAGGGCCAAGAGAGGTGTTCCATGGGAGAGAGCACATGAAACAAACGCTGCTAATAGCTGGGGTTACTGACAGACAAGGGTAGGAAACGCTTTTCAAATAGCCAGGAGGTGGAAGCCAGAATTTATATAAAGAAAATGGAACAAAGGAAGAGAGAATGGAGGTAATGTTATGAGGTTTGTTTGTTTTTTAAACTTTTAGAAAGGGATATCTGCTTTGAAGATACAGCAAGAACAGAAGCATAAACACCTCCCACAACTTCAGGGTCCCACTCTTCTCTACACCCCCTTGGTCCCTGAGAAGAGTGAGCTCAGACTAAATACAGTTTACAGAGCAATGATCTCACCAAGCTCACGCTGAAATGCTGTATCATTGCTGGATGTCTCAACTACTATTGAGCTACATCCTGACGGTCACTCCTTGTGGCCTCAAAGCTGCACCAGCTGGCTACAACACCCAGCATGTACTCTGCTTCCAGACCCACTCAGCGGCTTGCTCTCCTGACCTTCGGAAATGCCTAAGGCCAAAGCTATCTCATCTTTTAATGTTTCTCTACTCTTATGTTTGAACTTCAAAGTTTCTCTGTAGCTCTGGTCTTTTAATTAGAAATGCTTGGAAGTTCTTGATTTCCATTTTTTTCTCCTATAGTACTATATTCAGCTTTGCCGGGTAATTTATTCTTGGCTACAAGCCCACATCCTTTGCCTTCTGGAATATCACATTATAAGCTCACTGCTTCTTTTTAATGGTGGCTGTTAAAATCATGTGTGATCTTGCATGTAGCTCCATAGTACTTGAATCTTTCTGGCTACTTGCAATATATATGTATATATACATATATGTGTACATATACATATATATATTTATTTGACATAGAAACTATAGGTTTTAGCTATGATTCTCCTAGGTATTTTCATTTTGGGGTTACTTTCAGAAGGTGACTGGTAAATTCTTTTTTATTTCCACTTTGTCTTCTAGTTCTAAGAGATATGGGCAATCTCTTTTTTGGTCACGGTATTTAGATAATCTAATGATTCTTAATTTTTTTCTTTTTGATCTGAATTCCTGGTAAACTATTTTTGCCATGAGATAGCTTATTTTTTTTTCTATTTTTTCAGTCTTTTGACTTTGTTTTAATATTTCCTGTTGTCTCATGAAGCAACTGGCTTCTATTGGTCCATTGTAATTCTCATAAAGTTTGGTACCTGGGCAAGGTTTTGACCCTTTTGTGCCTAGAAATTAATTCTTTTTTTCCACATCTTTGCTTCTGTATCTCTCATTTCTTTTTTAGCTTTTTCCTCAAGGACTCTGCTTTTATTTATTTAAAAGAAAACCATTTTTAACTTTCCCCCCTTTAACTCGTGTGTAGGGGGTAGGGAGGATGGAGCCAAGATGGTGGAATAGAAAGACAAACCTGCTCTAATTCTTCCCCCATAGCCCATAAAATACCTGTTAAAAATGATTCTAAACAAATTCTAGAGCAGCAAAAGCCAAAAAACGACAGAGAGAAAGATATTTCCAACCCAGGGCAGCCTGGAGGGCAGACAGGAAAGGTCTATACTGGGCTCAGAGTACAGTACAGTCCAGCCTTGGCTGCGTGGCAGGGCAGCGACAGGATCAGAGCATGCTTCAGGGCACAGAATGACAGGTAGTAGTTGTGGTTCCCAGATTTCTCAACTCACAAATGCCAAAGACAGCTTCAGATGTCAGTAAGAAAGCTTTTTCACCTGGGTGAGAGAGGAGCACAGTCCGTGTCCCAGGACGGCAGCAGCGTCCACTTTTGGAGCCTCAGCCTAAAGACCCTGGGGGAATTGAGAAGCTGATCTTGGTCTCAGTCCTAAGTGGTAGTCCTGCGGTGAGGAGGAGACCTTGCATGGTGGAGCTGGTGGTAGCAGTGGAGAGGAAACCCTACTCGCAGATCCTGGGCAGAAAAGAATGCCTGTGGTTGCTCACAGACCAGGGTGCAGGTCAGGAGAGGAATAAACTCCTCTCCCTTGATTGTGCAACCTTGGAGGAACTTGCAGGTCCCTAGAATATACCCTCCACTTGGCAAAGGACTCAAAAGTTCAGAAATGAATACCAGTTCAGTTTGTTCCCAAATGATGTTCTTCCCTGAGGCATCGCTTACATATGTTCTGAAGTCATTCTCTTCTTCTACATTTGTATTCTGAGCATTTCTGCCACCATGATACCTCATAATGGTCAAGTCCCTCTTTTGTTTGTTAAATGCTCCAGATTACTTCCTGACTTGAACTTGATGTTAAGGTTGTACTATGTCACAGTTCTTGTGGAAAGGTCTGCTTTCATTCGGTACTGAGCATTACGTTGTTCTAGGATCTCAGTGTGAGTACCTGCAAGTTTTTGGTATTCCCAAAGTGGTCTGATCCAGGGCAAAGTCTGCTTATTGACCAGAAGGTCTGAGGTCTACAAGTACCTGATCTGAGTTTGAGTCTGAGCAAGAATGGACTACTGTTGGGCTTGGTCTCTGTGAGCCAGCCGGAAGACTCTACTAGCTCAAAGAGGCAGAAGTATAGGTTGCCCTTGGGTCTGGGATGTTTGCTTTGGTTATTCCTCAGGAAGCTAGGTTAGAAACTGGAAGTGAGACCTTGCTCTGGCCTGGGTTCTGAACCACACTGCTAGAGATGTTACTGGTTTCTGAACTTCCTCCTTTCTTGGTATACCATCTAGGCCTCCTCTGCTCCCTCCCTCCAGGACTGCCCCCTCCTTCTCACTGGATTGATAATGTGGAACTCAGTAAGAGGTGACAAAGTTGTCAGGTGGCTCCTGTCCCAGCTGCAGGGTCCAGGTATGGGTCTGGGGGAAACCCCTACTATAAGTCTAGAATCTCCTTCTGGACTGGTGTACAGCCTCTATTCCAAGAGTTAGAGTGCTCTGTATGCAGTTTTCTTCTGCCTCAATCAATGCTCAGAATCCTCAGATCACTCTGCCTGGTTCCCTAAGCCAAGCTGGGCTTGACAAAAGCCTTATTGTGACTTTTTTGGATTTCTCCATGAGGATTTGGTCTGGTGCATTTTTTGGATCTGTTTGGAGAATTTCATGAAATAGAGCTCAATATAGTGTTTTCTAATACTAAAAAATCTTGGTTCTTTACCTACTGAGGAGTTCTGAAGTATAAGATATGGAATCAGGGGGAAATCGTAATAGAGGACATATGTTTCCCTGACAAGTGGAAGTAAAGTCCTTTGCTGAGAGGGAAGGGGAGAAAGTTTGTAAAGAGACAGTTTAGAATAGTAAGTTGTCAGAAGTGTCATAGAGAACCAATAAGAGATGAATAAATGAATTAATATGCAGCAGTCAAAGCCCACTTAAGATTAAATAATATATATTAGTAGTGGCCTTTGTATAAAGTTGTGTAAGCCAGCAGCACAGGAGTGAGGAAGGTGTGTAATGGAAGCGATCAAGGTTTGAGTTTTGGTGAAATATAAGCAATGACAATACAAAGATAACAAAGAATATATAAGTAAGCAACAGCCTATAACTGAAAAGATTATTTTTCTTCCCAGTAAATCTTCTCTTTTCCAGGAGAAGCTTTGCAAATTTCCTCAATTATATAATACCAAACCCTTATCCATTCTATTTGTCCTATTCAGGACATTGCTCCAATTTACAATTTCTCTAACCATGTGACCACAGGTCACTGGAATTAGGCTGCAGTCTACTTAACATTAAATGTGCATTTCTCCATTCCTCTCTGGGTCATTCTCAATATTGATTTTTCAGATACTGCAGGGTTACAAAATTTACTAACATATACCATCATAGGGAGAAATAAAAGATACTAAAATGATGAGTTATTGTACTAATCCTCGGTGTAGTTTTATTAAAAGCTATGTGCACTTTTTTTTTTGGGGGGGGGGGTAGGGGAGGAGAGCAAGACAACCAAGGTTAAGTGGTGCCCTAATCCACTGCACCACCGAGCTGCCCCTATTTATACTTTTCAAAAAGAAATACAGCTAACTTTTTTCATTCTATTCAATTCTGGACTCAACTAATTATCCATCTGCTGTGCCTGTTATAGGTATTTGTACTAACATATTCAGTGACTGGTGATCCAACACCATTTCAATGTCTTAATAACAGTTATCTTTCATCCATTGCTTTTTACTATGTGGGCTGTTAGGCCAATCTCCTCATAATTATGGATTTCTCTAAAGAGGCTTTCAGATGTCAACTCAAAAAGATTTTATTAAGCATTTATGATATGCTACACAATGTGCTAAGTGTTAGGAATATTAATTCCAATAGGAAGAAATGTTGATGATTTATGAGGGTTTGTTTTATATCTGCAACTTTGCTAAAGCTGTTAATTTTTCAAATATCATTTCAGTTGATTTTCTAGGATTCTCTAAGTATATCATCAGATTGTCTGCAAAGAATGACAGTTTGGTTTGCTCATTTCCTATTGTAGTTCCTTCAATTTCTTTTCTTCTCTTATTGCTATAGTTAGTATTTCTAGCACAATATTGAGCACCAGTGGTGATAATGGACATGCTTGCCATCCTGATCTTACTGCTACTGATAATGGTTCTTGATGGTTTTCAATAAATGCTACTTACCATTTTAAGCTCCATTTATTCCTACGCTTTCCAGTGTGATTTGTTAAAAAATGAGTTTTCTATTTTGTGAAAAGCTTTTCCTGCATCTCCTGAAATAAGCATATGACTTTTGTTGTTTTTGTTCTAATATGGTCACTTATGCTGATAGTTTCCATAGTACTGAACTACTCCTACATTCCATGTATAAACCCTACCTTGTCACATAGTTGTAATTTCCTTAACAGTATTTTAATTTTTTTTGCATCAATATTCATCAGAGAAACTGGTCTATATTTTTCTTTTTCTGTTTTTCTCTTCCTGGTTAAGGTATCAGCACCATATTTGTGTTATAAAAGGATTTTTGCAGGATTCCTTCTTTGTCTATTTTTCCACATGGGTTATACAGTACTGGAATTCTTTAACTGTTTGGCAGAATTCACTTGTAAATCCATCTGTTCCTGAGGACTGCTGTTTCTTTTTTTTAATGAGGGGGAGGAATTCATTGATGACTTGTTAGATGACTTTTTCTAAGATACAGTTAAGTATTCTATTTCCTCTTCTGTTAATATGGGAAATTTGTATTTGTGCATTCGTTCATTTTACTCAGTTTGTTAGATTTATTGGCATATAGGTGGGCAAAGGAACTCAGTAATTTTTTAAATGTCTACTTCATCCTTTCATTTTTGATACTAGTAATCTGGTTTTTATCCTTTAAAAAAAATCAAATAGGTCACAGATTTATTTATTTTATTGCTTCCCCTCCCCCTTAAATCAGGTTCTACTTTAATTCAATACTTCAATGTATTTCTAATGTCCAGTTTATTACAATGTTTTATTTTCAGGATTTTGAATTTGGTGTGTAATTAGGGATTTGTAATTAGTTCTTTCTCTGATCTTTAAAAAAATATGAATGCTGAATTCATTGATTTTCTCTTTCTCTATTTTATTGATGTAAGTATTTGTAGACAAAAATTTCCCCCTAAGTACTGATTTGGCTTCATCCCAAAAATACAGGTATGTTGTCTCAGTGTTACTCTCTTTAATGAAACTGTTTATTGTTTCTATGATTTGTTCTTTGACTCATTCATTCTTTGAATTAGATTATTTAGTTTCCAACTAATTTTTCATCTATGTTTCCATGGTCCTTAATTGAATGTAATTTTTATGGTATTATGATACAAAAAGGATACATTTAATATTTCCGCTTTCCTATATACAGTTGTAAGGTTTTTATGCTTTGATATCTGGTAAATTTTTGTGAAGGTGCCATGTGAAACTGAGGAAAAGTATACTCCTTTGTATTACCATTCAATTTTCTACAGAATCTATCACATCTAACTTTTCTAAAATTCTACTCATCTCCTTCTTTCTTATTTACATTTTGGTTAGCCAGAAAAGTTGAGGTTACCTACTAATATAGTTTTACTATTTCCTCTTGTAACAGATTTAACTTGTCCTGTAAGAATCTGGATGCTATGCCACTTGGTGCATATATTTAGAATTGATATTACTTCTTTGTTCATGGGACCTTTTAAAAATGTAGTTTCCTTGCTTATCTCTTTTAATTAGGTCTAATTTTGCTTTCTCTCAAATAATGGTGCCCACTCCTGCTTTTCTTTTTTTTAACCAACAGATTCTACACCAGCCCCTTATTTTTATTCTGTGTCTCTCTTTATCTCAAGTGTGTTTCTTGTAAACAACAGACTGTTGGATTCTGGTTTTTAATCAAGTCTGGTATTTACTTCCATTTTATGGATGAGTTTGTCCTATTCACATTCACAATTATGATTATTTACTGTATTCCCCTTTATCCATTTTCCCCATTTATTTTTCCCTCCCTCTCCCAGTTACTCCTCAAAAGTCTGCTTTGCTTCTGACCACTACCTCCCTTGATCCACCCTTCCTTCTATCACCCCTCCACACCTTCTCATATCTCCTTTTCTTCCTACTTTCCTGTAGATAAGGTAGATTTCTGTACCCTACTGAGCATGTTACTTTTCTTTTGAGACAATTCTAATGAGAATAAGGCTTAAGTATTGCTCCCTAACCACCCCACACCATGTTCTCCTCCATTGTAAAAGCTCTTAGTTTTATACCTCTTTTACATGACATAATTTACCCCATTCTTCTTGTTCTTTCCCAATTTTCCCAGTGCATCCCTCTTTTTCACATATTAATTTTGGTGTTTTTTTAAAATTATTCCAACATAGTCAAATCACACCTGTACCCTTTCTATGTACGCTCCTAACCACCCTAATAATGATAAAGTTCTTAGAAGTTACATGCATTATCTTCTGATGTAAGAATGTAAGCAATTTAACCTTACTGAATCCCACACGACTGTTCTTTCCTGTATTTCAAAGTCAAATTTTACATTCAGCTCTGGTCTTTTCTTTGGAAATGCTTGAAAGTCTTTTATTGCATTAAATATCCATTTTCCCCTGAAGGATTATGCTCAGTTTCCCTGGATACCTTATTATTGGTTGTAATCCTAACTCCTTTGCCCTCTAGAACATCACATCCCAAGCCCTTCCATTCTTTCATGTAGAAACTGGTTAATCTTCAGTTATCCTGACTCTGACCCCATGATATCTGAATTGTTTTTCTAGGTGCTTACAATATTTTCTCCTTAACCTGGGAACTCTGGAATTTGGATATAATATTTCTGGGAATTTTCATTTTGGGATCTCTTTTGTAAGTTAATAGTGGATTCTTTCAACTTCTATTTTAGCCTCTGGTTCTAGGATGTCAGGGCATAATAATTTCTTGAAATACGATGTCTAGGCTCTCTTTTTAAATCATGTCTTTCAGGTAGTCCAATAATTCTTACATTATCACTCCTCAATCTAGGACAAGTGTTTTTCCAATGAGATAGTTCACCCTTTTTAAAAGTCATTTTTGGATTTTGTTTTATTGCTTCTTGATGTCTCATGGAGTTTAGCTTCCATTTTCCCCATTCTAGTATTTAAGGAACTATTTTCTTCATTGAGATTTTGTGCCTCCTTTTCCATTTGGCCAATTCCGTTTTTTAAAGGTCTAATTTTCTTCAGTCTTTTTGGGGGAAGGAGGGGACTGTTTACCAAGTTGTTGACTCTCCTTTCATAATTGTCTTTCATCATTCTCATTTGTTTGCCCAATTTTTCCTCTACCTCTCTTATTTGATTTTTAAATCCCTTTTGAGTTCTTCCAGAAATTCTGTTTGTGCCTGTGAGCAATTCACATTTTTCTCTGAGACTTTTTCAGTTTTGACTTCACTGTTTTCTGAGTTTGTGTTTTGATCTTCCCTTTCACCACAGTAACTTACCATGCTAAAATCCTTTTTTGTTGCTGTTTGCTCATATTTCCAAGTTATTTCTTGACTTTTATGTTAAAGTTGGGCTCTAGAGTGGAGGGGGCAGTGTCCCAAGGGTTTTTGTGCTGCTGTTTTCAGAGGTAAATCTGGAAGTCAGTACGTTTTCCCTTCTTCCAAGGTGGTAGGAGCTAAGGAGAGGTGTGGTCACTTCTCTCTTGTCCTGTGAACTACTGCAAAAATTCTTTTTTTGCACTGTAACTGTGACCAATGTCCCTGCTACCCTGTGTCCACAAGTACTACTACACTAGTGTTCCTCCTTGCCCTAGGACTGCAACAGATAGGCAATGCAACAGAGTCCTGCACCCAGTGCCAGCAAAGGATCCCCCATAATCTCATTCTGACTGTTTGTCTGACCCTCTTACTGTCTGTGGGCTGAGAGCTCTGGAAGCTGCCTCCAAAGTTTGCTGATGGCTTGCCTAGTGAGTTGTGCACTGCACTAATCTCCACTCTTACCCGAGTGAGACATACCTTTCTTGCCAAACTTCTAAGTTGTCTTGGGCTGGGAAACTTTCACCCAAGTTTTTGTGTTATATTTGTTATTAGATCTTAGATCTAATAACTAGACTATTTCTTGGTTTTGCCACTGTAGAATTCATTTTGAGGTGTTATGTTAAAGTTTTTGGAGAGGAATTTGGTAAAGTTCCAGTAAGTTCCTGTCTTTACTCTGCCACCTTGGCTCCCCAAAACTAAGTTAATTTTCTTGTTTCCCTTCTCTTCTCTGACAATATTATGCTGCACAATACCACTAGTCTCTCTCATACTATGTAGTCTCTCATGTATATACACATACACATATACATACTTTAAAAACACTGAGTTTACCTATCACTCAAGGCAGAAGTTCAGGGACAACTCACAGACTTTATCTCACTCTGACCAGCAGGAGAGGTTTTAAACGCTCCATTTGTGACCTGGGCCAGTTCTTCCCTATTTAGGCAACAGAGTGGTCCCTTATTCCTAGCAATTCACCATATTAATGCTGAATTCTGGTGAAAAAAAAAATCCAACTTAGCCTACTGCTGCTCAGAACATCTGAAGTCAAGAAATCCATGAGCCTCAGATTTCCTGGTAGTAGGGATTACAAGCATATGCCACCACAATGAGCCAGTATTATCTTAAAGGATTGCTTTGAATAAGTCACTACCCTGCTAAATAGCTTCTGCTTATTAATTTTCTCATTAGAATGTAAGCTTCTTGAATGTAGAGGCCCCATTTTTTCTTTTCTATCACAAAATAGTGAAAAAATATAATGTTTTGTCCTTAGCACAATTCCACCCATATAGTGGGCATTTAATAAATACTTTTTTGGCTGATATAGAAGTTCATATTAATTTATCATATAACAATTAGCAAAGTATTCCCTTTTCCCCAATACTATAAAGCTTAGAGAGGTGGTAATGAGAATTATTTCATACAGCCCAAAACTATCAGCCCAGACTTAAACCCAGGTAACAAGGTCCAAGTGCTAGCGCATCTCACTCAAAATGAGAATGTGATAAGACTTAGCCTGAAAGGACCAGAGTCTCATATTGCATCCTGGGTCATCTCCAGTCATCCTAATGAATGTCAGGGCACTGGACCCAGATGGCTCAGGAAAAGAAAGTGAGGTTGGTGACCTTGCACAGTCCTCCCTCCCTCAAATCAAAGTCAACTGCAAGTCATGTCATCGTCTTGATACCATGGTCCTCTTCGGGAATGAAGGAAAAACACAACTATAATAACCCTGCTAAATAACAAAATAAACCAGTAAGATTTTGAATAGCTCCTCTCTACTTCACAAACAAAATATACATTTCTTAGGCTTTTAAAGGCCTTCATATTCTGGAGACAACTGACTTTTCCATTCTAGTTACTTACTCTTCCCAGAACCCATCTTATGTTTTCCTACTACTATTCTATTTCCTCTGCCTAGAATGTATTCCCTCTTCCATCTCCACTTACTGAAATCCTATTCATCTTACAAATGCTGATATGGACTTCTCCAAAAAGATAACTTTCTTTACAATAATGCATGTAGGAAGACTACACCCCACAGACATCAAGCATGATCCATTTGTCTGTCTGTCTCTCACACATGCATACACAATCTTGAAGAGAATATTTACTATCCATATAGGATTAAGATACATACTTTAGATTAAAAATGACACAAAAGGGCAATTCTTTTTTAACACCTCAATGTATTATTTTTAAATTCTTTCAATTTTTTTTTTAAATTTTGAATTCCAAATTCTCTTCCTTACTCTAAAACTTTCTCACACCCACTAAAAAGGCAAACAATATGCTATCAATTATTTATGTGAAGTCATGTGAAACATTTCCATATTATTTATGTATTTTTTAAAAAGCAAAAAATAGTGAAGTAAGAAAATTATACTTCAATTTGTACTCAGAATTCATCAGTTCACTCTCTCTGGAGATAGCATTTTTTCATCATGAGTCCTTTGGAACTGTCTTGGCTCACTGTATTGATCAAAATAGTCAAATCTTTCACAGTTGATCATCATTAAACGTTATTATGAACAACAATCTCCCGATTTTCTCTCAATTCATTTTGCATCAGTTAATACAGTTCTCTGTTTTTTCTAAAACCATCCCGTTGTCATTTCTTATTGCACAATAGTATTCCATCACAATCATATGCCACAACTTGTTCAGCCATTCCCTAATTGATGGACATCCCTTCAATTTCAAATTCTTTATTACTCCAAAAAGAGCTGCTACAAATGTCCTTGTCCATATAGGTGCTGTTCCTCTTTCTTTGGTCTCTTTTTGATACAGACCTAGTAGTGGTAATCCTGGGTCAAAGGGCAGGCACAGCTTACAAGATAAAATCTAACGGTAAATAAGTTAAAGATCTAATAACCACACTGTGATAAATATTCACAAAAGAAAGCTTACACATAAATAAGACAAAACGGGATTATACTTTTACAGAATTCTACTAGAGTTTGGCATTAATTGCCTACTATCCCTTCAAGTAAGAAAACTCCTGGCAGCAACAAAATCACAGGCTTCTAAAGAGAAGCCCTAAGAAGAATTCCCAGGCAAAAGCTGGTGGGGGTGGAAAAGCTTGAGCTTTTTAGAGTACAGGTCCCCTAAAAATAGTCCTGTAAACAGAGCCCCCTGGCTAAAGCTGACAGGGCAGAAAGCCTCCAACTTCTGAAACGTTAGTCTCAGGAAGAAAAGAAAGAAAGAAAGCCTTGTACAGAGTCTCTAGTTTTCTAATTCCTTCATTTTCCTAAGCTCACTCATTTTGCTAATCTTTAGGCTTTGGTACTTCCAAGTTACGGAAGGCTAAAACCACCCTCCTCTTGTCCTATTACTATCTGCTACTATGCTCCCTTTGCCAGCTTCCAGTCTTAAGCTGAAAAGGGGACACTTCAGAACATATGCTTAGAACATATGTTCACGTAAGCTACCAGCCTGAAGACAATTTCTCACAGAAATCTTTCAAAGAGAACAAATTTCCAGCATAGAATTATAATCCTACAGATAGACAATTGAAATGAGGAGACAGGATCACTCATTGAGGCAGTGGAAATTTTTTTCTGCAGATAGTAGTTATTCCAAAAACCAGCCCAGAATAAATGAATGAATAAGATGCTGGGATGAACAGAACAGCTAGGAATGAATGCCAGTCATCTACTGACTTCTTTAGTAGCTGCTTGTAGGGGGAATGTGGAGGAGTTGTTCCACTTGTTTTTCCAGGTGGATGGAAATATCCTAATAGTGGTAGTCATAGTTTGGGGTGATTAGTGTCAACAGCTGTGAACATGCAGGTGATCTGTGTTGCCACAGCAGAAAAGTACCTATTGAACTTCTAAGTGAAGATGATTTTGATGACTTTTTCATAAACTTGACAGATAATTCTCTGGCATCAGTCAGTACCTTTGTGGAATTAGTAGCTAATACAGGCTGGGTAGGGAAGAAAGTGAAGGCACCGTGTAGGCAATGAATACAAAAAGTGATCCAGTAACAGGGGATAAATTAGGAAGAAGAGTAATTCAGTAGGATAAAAGAATATTTTGACAACAGGTACTCTTCAGAGTCAAGGATCTCTAGATTTTAGTGAAGTCTGAGGGACGATCGTGATAGGAGGTAGCTGATATGAAAAAGGTGCTTTAGACCTGAAGACTCGATAAACTAGGTAGTCAGATTGTCTGAAACACCATTCACATGTACACCTACCTGACTGTTATGTCAGGGAATGCTGAGAAGATAGCTAAGAGCTAAGGGCACAGGCCACTGAGGAAAACGGGAGAGTCCTCTAAAGATCAGGTGACTTTGCTGAGGATGAGGGAATGACTGTACAACTGCACTAACACATCAAGGAATAAAGGTTTTTGGGGGCAGTGATAGAAACATGGCTATTTCTTCCTCTTGGTCCAGTGAGTTGAGAGTTTGGAGAAATTATTTTCACTGGACAAAACTGTGAAGTTTATATTATCTTCAGAAGAAAGCCTGGCTTTAGTCACTGCAAGGAACTGGAAGGATCAGTGCAGGAAAAGTTCAAGGGTTACATGATCTTGAACAGAACCAAGTTTTCAAAGGGCACAGCAGAAAAGCTTAGAAATTCCACCAATATGCTTGAGGAAGGGCAGGGCTGGGCTGAAGAGGGGTGAGGGAACAGAAAAAGGTACCAATGTTTTTTAGTATCGGTTTGTGTCACGAACTATTCTGGCAGTCTGGTGAAGGCTACAGACCCCTTTTCAGAATAATGTTCAAAATAAAATCTACAGTCTTACAAAGGAAACAAATTATACTATAAGACAGTGATCAAAATATTTTATTTAGGAAAAAGGTCACAGAATATTGAGGGAATGTGGAAAAATTGAGACACTAATACACTGTTGGTGGAGTTGTGAACTGATCCAAATATTTTGGACAGCAATTTGGAACTATGCTCACAGAGTTATGAAACGGTGTACACCTGCTGGATGCCCCTCAGTTGGGAAATGGCTAAACAAATTGTAGTATATGACTGTGATGGAATAATACTCTGCCACAAAAAATGATGAAGTTGTTGATTTTAGAAAAACATGGAAAGACTTGCATGAAATAATGATGACTGAAATGAGTAGAACCAAGGGAATATGGCGCATTGTAACAGTAATGTTATTCTAAAAACAACTTTGCATGATTACACTATTTTATTTTAAATATTCATATCAACTACAAAGGACCTATGAAGGAAGATGCTATTTACATCCCAAAGAAAGAACTGATAAACAGAAATATGGTTTTACATAAATATATATGTATATATTTGTGTCCAGGGGTAGCCTCTAGAGTGGGTTGGGGAGGGAGAAAAAAAGTGCACAGCAAAAGAAAAATTGGAAGCACAGAAAAGCAGGGTACCTTTGAAAACAATGTTTAGTATTTATTACCAAGTTTTTCAAAGAAAGTAAACTGTGAGATGGAAATTCATGATTTCACATTGAATTCTCTTTTTATGTTCGTGCTATGTACATGGAGATGTCTTTTTTTTGTTTTGGTTTTTGTATTTAAGTTCAAAATGAATTTTAAAAAAAGAGAAAAGAAAAAGTCCCCAGAACTCAGTAAGTCAGTAAACATTTACCTCCTGTGTGCCCTGTGCTATGCTGACGCTAACCTCTAAGTTAAGAACTCCTGCATTAGAGGGGTAGATTTTAAAGTCAGGATGGTAACAGTATATGAGAAGAACTGAGAAAGCACAAGGATGAATAATATTAGAGAGTTGTATAAACAGAGAAGGAGAACAAATATTGAATAAGCAGATTTAGCTAATACAATTTTTCTAATACCCAAATTTCAATTAGAACATTTATGAGATAATATCTTAAAGGATTATGCTGAGCTTTAGGCATCTGGATTTCATATTAGGTTAATTCTTCTGTATATTTTTTGAGCAACAAAGAAAATGAGACTATAAGGACTTAGATGAAATACTGTATTGGGGATAGGTCATACTGGAATGAGTGGCAGGATTTAGTAACAGAAAGTACGTGTGCAAAAAAACCTAAGTTTTTTCTTGGTTGGGAAGTATCAATTGATCAATTAAAAAATGTTTTTAGTAAGTGTTTAACTATGTACCAGGCATTGTGCTAGATACTGGGAATATAACTACAAATAATTAAACAATGCCTCCTCACAAAAAGCTTAGATTCCAATAGGGGCAGCAGTTCCTCATTCTTCTTAATCTCCCTAGGACCTATGACTGACTTTAGGTTTTTGTGATTGCTCTCTCCTCTTTCTTTTACCTGCTGGCCACTCTTTCTCAATCTTCTTTTCTGGAACTAACTCTGTCTCCCAGCGCTCATCCTGTGCTCCTTTCCACGATCCCCACCTTCTCTCTCTAGCTGGATCACAGATTATGGGAGAGGGAGTAACATCCAGGGAGGCTATAAAGGTAAGCTGGGGCCAGGTTATGTAGGGCTTTAAAAGCTAAATAGAAGAGTTGTATTTTATCCTAAAGGCAATGAACAGGAATACCAAAGAGCTGACTGATTAGGAAAATCATGCTGTCAGATCTGAACTTAAGAAAAATTATGTTTGTAATGTGATCTGAACCTTAAAGAAGTCAGAGAAGCTGAAAAGCAGGATTGGGAGGGAGTGATTTCCTGGCAAGGAAGACAGCGATATAAAGGCAAAGGATGGATATCCTGTTTAAATAGCAGCAAATAAGCTATGGTCACTGGATAATGGGGTCACTGGATAATGGAGTGACTTTCCCATGAGAGCAAACCCTCCCCTCCTCAAACTTCCCCATCTCCGCAGAAGATACCACCATCGTTCTGTTTCTGAGCCTTCACATTATCCTCGACTCCTTATTCTCTCCACTTATCCAACCAGTTGTCAAATATCGTTTCTACCTTGACAACACATTTCACACCTGACTCTCCTCCACTCACACGGCTACCAACTGAGTCTAATTACCTTATTTCTAGATTGTGGCCACTGCCTCTAAATTAGTCTGCTTTACTAAATGCCGCCTGCCTAACTGAATAAATGTATCTAAAACAAGCAAACCTTAAAAATGCTGTGTAAAAGTGCTCTATGCTTATTTTAACATGGCTTACTGAATTTAATTTCTAAGCTGATACCCTACGTCCTATTTTCAGGTGGTAAGAGGAGCATCTGAGGTACGTATTCGTAACAGGCTCAAACTGGGGGCTTAATAAATGTTTACTGATTGGTTGATAGTAAGCCCTTCCACCCAGGTTTTAACCAGAGCTTGTATGCTCAATACAACATTAAGATAAATTCAAGTTTCTTCTAAGTTACTCTGAAACCCTGGAAAGCCTCAGTGAGAGTATCAGAAAGAAACACTGTCTGCATCTAGGTCTTAGCCAGACAGTTATTATCTTTAATATAACTTTGCTCTAAACTCAAAGCAAAATATTTGAACTATTTGAATAGCTATAACTATTTGAATATATTTGAATATTTGAATAGCTGGTAATTCTTATTAATTATGTTACTTTCTCTCTAACTGAGAAATAAAAACAATGAATAAAAACACAGAAATCTGGTCAACTTTTGCATTTTAACAAATAGAATGGATGTCCAAAAATAAATGATAACCTTTTGAAGAAGAAGACACTTTCTGGAAGTAGGAACTTACATGGTTCTTTAATGATGTTCAATTCTTTTACATAAAGTTGTGATTATAGCTATCATGTGGAAATTTATGGAGATTATTTTTTTGAAATTTAAGTATCAGAATTCAGTGCTAATATTGCTTTAAAGTATTCAGTATATGTTTCATCTGATAAAAAACACTGTCACAATTTTTAGACCATTTGAGGCAGACCACTTTTAACTCTAGGCAAGCCAGGTGATGCAGTGGATAGAGCACCACAGATAGTCAGGAACACTCATTTTCCTGAGTTCAAATCTGGCCTCCGACATTTACTAGGTGTGTGGCCCTGGGCAAGTCACTTAACCCAGTTGGCCTCAGATTCCTTATCTCTGAAAGGAGCTGGGGGAGGAAATGGCAAACCACTCCAGTATCTTTGCCAAGAAAATCCCAAATGGAGTCACAATGAGTCAGTCACAACTGAACAACAACAACTTTTGGCTCACTGGAAGATATTTTCTGCTAATTGGAGAGTAATGAAGTTGAGACAAATGATCTGCCTTGAAGAGGTGATTTATCTCAAACAGATGAGTGACTTTCTTTGAAAAGGAACTATTTTAATCACTACAAAATCAGAGAAGGTTAAGGATATTCATGAAGTCCTAGGATGGTCAACTTTCTTTCCCTTCCTGCCTGATTCCAAAACCATGACCTTTTCTGACACCTTTTGCCTCCCCATCTCTAGCCCTTTTCAATTCCCCTTTGTGTGCTGTCTTCTCCATTTAAATTTAAGATCCTTGAGGGCAGGATCTGCGTGTGTATGTGTGTGTGTACACCCTTGCATTCTGGTGTTTGGCATAATGCTCAGCACACAGTGAAACCTTGGTGAATGTTGACTTGTCTTGCTTATCACACGGTACTTGAAGGGCTGCTTTGTGGAAGAAAGTCTTGTTCTGCTTGGTCCCAGAAACAAGAAATAGTAGTAATACGTTAAAATTTCACAGAGTGAGTATATTACAATTTTGGCCAGAGAATTCATATTCAGGTACTAGTTAGATTAGATGACTTCTGAAATTCTGAAAATTGTGTGGGCACGCAATTTAGCAAAACTACATTTTGAACACTAAATATATTTTACATATTTCAGATTGTGCAGTGAATGGGAACAGATTTAGTGAAGACTTCTCAGGTACATGGAGTCTTCTCCCTGGAGTGGAAGAGACCTTGGGCCCACATTTCCATTCCTCCAGTCAGGTGATTTCCATATAAGGCTTATGTATTGCATCAATTGATTGGATATGACTCATTAACTCCTCAATACATAATTTGCATATGTGCATGCAGTCTGCAATCCTCACACAGGTCCACCTGATTTGCATAAGTTCTCAATACCCAATTTGCATGAGTTGTCAATGCTTCATTTGCATATATTTTCAATGCCTAATTTGCATATAATGACATGTATTTTCACCGACTTTGTAATGTCAGGGGAGTGGGAAATTTGAACCAGGTTTCAAAGGAGATTGGTTAGATTTCACACCTACAATGTAAGACCATGCTTCTCAGCCAATAAGAATAATGGTCAGCTGTGGGAAGGGGATTTCCAAGTCAGGGTCTATATAAATTGCCATTCTGCTTCTGTAAGGCGCTTCCCTACTCCAGCTTTACTGGTGAAGGGACTGCCCGCTTCTCTGGAGAGAACCGAATAAAGGAGATTTTCTGTTTTTACTTTGAGATACCTCAATTTGAGTAAGGTGGGGGAGGGAGGTCATGCTATCCCACACATGCAGTGATTTTCTTTCATGGAGTTCAAAGTGCTTCTCTCAATTTATATATAATGTGATAATGCAGAATGGTAAAAGGTGATGTGGAGGCAGCATTGTATAGAGTAAGTGCTAGCCCTGGCATCAGAAATACTTGGCTTTGAATCCCACTGCAGGCACTTACTAAGTGTGCAAGCATGAACAAATAACATAATTTAACTTCTCTCAACCTGTCTAACGTGGGGATAGTATTTCTAGTATCCACTTCACAATGTTCTTACGAGAATAAAACGAAATAATGTACGTAAAGTGCTTTGCAAATCTTAAAGTACTACATAAAAAGCAGCCATTATAAAACGATTAGAAAACTATGCAAAACGAAAAGGGTTTGGGGATAGGGAGAGGCTGACAGTAGTAATCACAGAAACAAAGTAGACTAAGGAAGATCAATTATTCAAAGCCCAAGATTTCTTAGAATCACAGGCAGAAAGGATTTAGTCTAGATTCCCTTCTGTATGGGTCTAAATTAAAGAACAGCCAACCTGATGACTGGCTCACCTTTCGGTACTGAATGAACCTTTTGTTCATGGGCAAAGCCAAGTCCTCCATATATCCAGGATTTTAATATAATCTAAATTGCTTCCCAAAGCAGGGAGGAGGATTTTAGGGAGACTGAATTTTCCCCTCAGTCAAACCACAATGGAAAGTCAACTTAAATAGCAGTTTCACAAGAAAAGAAAAGCAAGACAGATAATAAAAATATCAATGTGATTACAAGACTGAAACTATGCTAACCTTAGATTCCACATTAAACCGACACAAAGTAGGGTATACCAGACAAAACAGAGGAGATCAAGATATAATATGTGGGTTCAACTGCTGTTTTGAAGTACTTATTATTGTTGTGACCTGAACAAGTCATCTAACACCTCTGGGTTTTGAAATCCTGGTCTCTCTCTCGGAAGCCATCTATTCCAATTAATACAGGAACCGGAATGTCTCGGACCCCATAATTGATCAGTCTTAGATTGGAGACCTTCAGTGAAGTGACACCTTCCACTTCTCCTTAGCTTCCTCTTCTATAAAGTGAGGGGGCTGGACAGCATCATCTAAGATCTCTAAATCCTATTATCCTTTGAACTCTCCGATACCTAATCACAGGCAAGAGATAACAGAGTGGTAAAGATAATCTCCTACTTCTACTTGCCACTCTTGGATTATAAAGATTAGCACTTTATAGAAATACATTCTTGAAAGTTTTAGTATATTTTCATAAGAAAAATGTCTTCTTAAATGCTTTAGGCTGAAGAGAGAAAACATCCCCAAAACACAACTGTTACTTACTGATTTTATTAGATACCAAAGGAAGCTATATTTGGAAAAATACAGACTGCTGGCAACATTGTACTCAAGAGTAAATAGAGTTCTTTACATATAAAGAATTAAGTGTTAATTATTCCTTGGGATTTTAAGGCAAATGGGTGTAACTTCAGTGGGAAAATGCTTGATTATATTGTTCAGAAAATGTATTAATAATTATTGTATTGTTTAAATCTAAATAGAGATTGTTTGAATCTAGAATGTTACCCTGACCTCAGTAACTCTTATGCTGGAGATGGCTACAAGGGACTTTGGGTTCCCTTAGATCCTGAATCGACCCAAAATATTGTTGTTTCGGTTGCTGACACCCAGGACATGTTTTGGATCCAACTCAGCTTGTGATTTGGGTTCCCTTGTGTTTTGGCTTATAGTCAAATTATGTTGAATGTTTATATTTAGTCATTTCCACCTTAATCTACCTAGCTTTCAAATAGCCTTCTTGGTAAAACTGCTTAAATGTGTATGTGTAGTTTGTGTGCAAGTACCCTTCTCTAAATTCTATATAATGTAAGTAAGTATTCCAGAGTTTAGTGAAAGCCACACCTCCTTTCTGCCCTACTCTCCTCTGCAAAATGACCTAATATATTTCTTTCTAAAACTATTTCACATTTTGGGGTTTGTTCTGGTGAACAACCCTACCCTTGGGATATTAGGGCAAATGGCCCTTGAAGGATTTAAAGAAATTTCTATAGATTATGGAGAGGTTACCTCAATGGCTGATATCTTTGTTAAAATAAATAATTCATTATTTTACCAGGTCAGAAAAGTCAGGTCAGTAAGGCAACTAAAATGGTAACTTCCTAATGACTTTTAGAAGTAACCTCAAATAGTAAACCATAAGAACCTGGAAAATGTATTACTGACAAGAAAACAGAACTTTCTACAACAAATTTCTTCCCTCCTCACAAAAATAAAAAATAATAAAAAAAAAAAATAACATCAGATTGTGAGTAACCAAAGTACATTTCCCAAAAATGCATTCCAAAGACATTTAATTCAAAACCTTGCAGCATCAAAAGGAAAAGAGTGAAATACAGCTTTTCTCTATTATACCTTTAAATTTTAACCATGCAGGTATATTGATAGGAATTTGAAAGTATATTGAGGTCCTTAAAGTAAATCATCAGTCTATTTACCTGTACAATTCTCTGAGTGCCATCAATGTTGACAGACAATAAAGGTGAAGCTAGGTTCCATTCACTGGTCACATTTAGTTTCGACCCATCAACTTCCACCTGTTGTGACACCAAATAAGACTGTTACCATGAAGACAGAGAGAAAACTGATCTCAAGTTCATTGCTGCATACAAAGCAGTAGCCATTTTAAACAGATGGCTCCCAAACAACCTGTCATGTTTACTGCTCCTGCCATAAAAGACAGGGTCCAACAACACAGTCTTCTCAGCTCTATCTCTGGGGAGAGGTGAAGGACCTGTGAACAGCTGCCTCTGGGTACTGAGGTTTCAAGTGATTTTCAGTAAGTAACAAACAGCCATCCAACTTTTAAACCTATCTGGACATGCTACATTTACTGCAATTAGACAAGTAATGCATATAAATTCCAGTGACATTTTGCAACCCACGCAACAGGGCTTGCATATAATATCCTCTCCAAGGACCAAGGAAGAACTTTTTCTATGTTAATTTTGATGAAAGGCTCTGCATTGTTATCTTAATTAAACAGAGGTTGTAATTAAGCAACATTCTTCAGTGTTGCATCTCAAAGTCTAGTCAAACTTTGCAAAAGTTCTGTCATATTTTTTCTCAATCTCAAATGACTAATTTCAGAACTGCATGTCAACTCCAAGAAAATGATTAGGGGAAAAAAATAACAAACATCATCTGTTTCTTAAGCTATTAGATATAGTTTTTGGTCAAAAATAATTAAAATTCCAAATAAACAATATTAAAGTTGTTGAAAGGAAGCAAAATTAATAAAAGCTGGTTTAAAAGTAAAATCAACCAAAATAATACTTTGAATTCATGTAATTTTTCCCTTTCAAGTAAAGTAACTTCACTAGTATTTTCTCATTAATTCTTTTAACAGAATAGGCAGCAAAATACTTAAATTGCCATCTCCATTTCACATATGTACAACCCCAAGAATAACTACTATTACAAATTTATCTAGATTACCAAAAAAAAAAAAAAAAAAAAAAAAAAGTGGCAGTCAGGATTATTGACTATTGGCTGCCCTGGATTTCACTTCTAAATAAATCACAATGATTATCTTAAACTATTTTAACTCAATGCTAAAATATAATGACATCATTAGACCTTAATATAGTGAGCTACTGAGGATCTCACAGGTCATCTGATTCAACTACCTTCATGTTATATATTAGAAAACTGAGATCCCAAAAGGTGAAGATATCCAGGGTCCCACAAATAGTCAAATGGCAGAACCAGAATTTTAATTCAAGTTCTCTGCTTCAAAATACATCAATTACTTCAATACACCCACCCATAAAAACAATCCTGTTCCAAGAACAATTAAGTTAATAACTCTGCTACTTTGATGATATCATCAATTTTGGTCCTTTTTCAACCCATAAATGTCTTCTGATACTATTCAATTTTTTTGCACATAATACCTATAATATGCATGGAAAGAGAGTAAAAGGGCCAAAGGAAGAAGCAATCTAAATCACTGAAAACTTAACATAATTATATCACAATTACTTAAGAGAAAATGTTTTTAAAATTAAATTCTTTTAAAAATACCTTTTAAAAACCATTTCCCCCCAAGAAAACTGAAATTATTTGTGGTTCCAAATCAATGCTTTCTTTGAATGTTCAGTTTACTGAGAGCTTTGTTCTAATTATTAAATAAATAAAAAATACATTTATCACTTTCTTTTGATTTTAGCCTATCAGTTAATCAGTTTATCTAAAATAAATTAGAGAAGTGCAAACAAAGTGTGAAGGGAAGAGGAAGGGGAAGTGGGAGGGAAGGGAAAAGGAGAGGGGGAGGGTAGGGCAGGGCAGGTCCATGGTGCAGATATTTTTGATTCATCGTAATATCTGTTATCTGTTAGGTACTCTGACGGTTGTGCTTAATCTTAAAAGTTTCCCTCTTGGGGAAAAATATTTCCAACCTTTACTTTACATTATAAAATATCCAAATTATTTTTTAAAATGTAGTGAGATAAAATAAGATAAAAGCACTCTGTAGATAGAATAAGAGGATTCTCTTTCATATTTGAATTTTTTAAATGGCTACTTTAGAATTTAAAAGAGTCAAATTTTGTGATGATCTGATTTGTTTCAAGTACACTATCATCATGTTGGTAAGATCTAAGTCACTAAAGCAATATACTTTGTACAAAATCAGCACTTAATACTTGATAAAACCAGTTAAAACTAGCAAATCATTTATACTAAAAGGGAAAAGTATGAGTAACTCATGAATTTGAAATAAAGTTAATTTTCAGAGGAAATTTCCCTATCTTTAAGTTACAGTCAATATTCCTAGAATTTCGAGAATTCACAAATATTTTCTTGAGAAAGGGGAAGATATTTCAGAGTAATCTGTACTAGTTTCTTTTAGCTTATAGAGTTCCAATGTACATGACACAAATATTTTATCAATACATCCTAGGGCTGATAAGAATTAAATAAAGTTAATGTATATGAGGTAGAATCTAAGAATTGTTCCAATTTGTGTTTCTTTAATTATTAGTGATTTGAAACATTATTTAATATAACCTTATTATTCACCTGAAACAACTTTCTTCAAGTTCATTAATGTTCTGATGACCAAATCCTATGGCCCTTTCTGATTTCTCATTCTTTCTGATCTCTTTTCTGCATCTGACACTTTTAATCATTCTATACTCAGACCACTCCCCTATGTGGTTTTCATCATTACATGGCTCTCTCTTAGATCTCCCCCATTTCTAACTGTTCCTTCTTAGGCTCCTTTATTGGAGACTATCTTCAGTTACCAGTGTTTCCCAAGGCTCTAGGCCTCTTCCTTCTTCAACCTCTGGACAAAAGATTTGTTCTGTGAACTCGGGATTCAGTCAAAGGGCTGCACTTGAGGACCTAGAGGGCCACCTGTGGCCTGGAGGTCACAGGTTCTGCACCCCTGCCCTAGACCATCCCTGTAAGTAATTTAATCAGTTCCCATGAAATCAACGACCATCTCTAGGTGACTTCCAGATTTTTATATGCAACCTTAATATCTCCCTTCTAAATTCTCATCTGGCATCACTAACTGCTTAGTGAACATTTTAACTTCATGCCTTAAAAGCGTCCCAAACTCAGTGTCCAAATGAGAATTTATTATGTTCTTTCCTTGATGATCCCCAACTGACCTCTCTAAGTTTTCTGTTTCTGTCAGTCACCATTACCCTTTGTTTCACCCCACATATCTAAGTACTTTCCAAGTCTTATTCTACTTCCACAAAATTGACACCTTCTCCTATTACAGAACCACCAGCCTACTTCACAGCCTCATCACTTCTTACCTAGCCTACTTATTGTAACAGTCCCCTAAATGGTTTCCTGATCTCAAACCTATGCTTATTCCCTTTCTCATCTCTCTGCTTTTCCACACACAATTCCTTATTTTTAAAAATGTTCTCTCCTTGCTAACCTGCACATCTTAGAATTCCTGGCTACTTTCAAGATTCAGCTCATCCTTTCAGCTGTTTGTGCCCTCTCTGACTTAATTTAACTTTGTGTTTATTTTGCATATATTTTTATTTATTTTTCTGTATATTTGTTGTTGATGTTGTTTTCGAATATAATATAATATAATTGTTACTTGTTTTCCAAAACAGAGAGGGTAGGGAATGTTTTTGTTCATCTTTGAATCCTAGCACCTAGTGCAGTGACTTGTATAGAGTAGGAACTTTATAATATGTGCTTGCTGAATGAATCCATTTCATTTCATTCAAACAGGGTAGTTTTCTGTCCATCACACTTTTAGTTGCTTTGTCCTGATGTGGTTTTTTTTCTGTATTTGCATATTTTTTCCACATAAATAAATGCAAAAAAACCCCTCAACTCTTGGGAACTGAAATGGGAGGCAGACAGAAGTATGAAGGGAAACAAGCAATGGATACCAGAGGAGCATACAATCACAGAAGAAGAAAGGAGAAAATGATTAGAAATTAGATGTAAATTTCTAATCTCAGAGAGTCAAATTGGCTCAGATGAAGTCAACAGAGTCAATGTATTAAGCTGGGGTTCAGCGATTGGCAAAAATTTAGATATTAGTAAAATGTTCTTGGGGTCAAGGACAAGGTCTCCTAAGGACAGTTCTATGGAGAGGTTAAGTTAATTTGTAGTTGCTTGCAAGTTGCCTCCACCTTAGACTGTGAGATCACTGAAGCCAGGGATTGTCTTCTGCCTTTTTTGTATCCCCAGGGCTAATTGTCAGTACACTGTCTCACACAGAGTAGGTACTTCGTAAACATTTATTTACATGAAAACAACACTAAAAGGCAACAGGACAAAACAGATTAATGGCAATAGTCAATCTTAGTCTTAGCAAACAGGTGATAAGACAAAACACATTTCTCTCCTCTTGTTAAAGAAAGAGGGGACCCATGGGTGTGGATGTAGAATTACACTGTCAGACATGACTTTCATGGACATTTTGCTTAACTGTTTGCTACAAGGGAAAGGGGTGTGTGTGTGTGTGTGTGTGTGTGTGTGTGTGTGTGTGAGAGAGAGAGAGAGAGAGAGAGAGAGAGAGAGAGAGAGAAATTAGGGGTGTGTTATACTGGGATATGACCATGATGTAAAAAAATAAAAGCCTGCAGTGAAACATTAAAAAAAAATTCCAGGAAGTTCAAGAGCTTTTGGGCAGCATGTGAATTTAAGTCCACCTACCCACCCAAAAAGAAAAAATTTCTGGCAAAACAATAAATATCAAGAATCTGTATGACCTTGCACAGGTTATTTGGGCTTTCTGGTTCTTAGTTACCTAATCTGAAGGGTGGAAGAAGTGAATCGGATAGATGCCTTTAGAGGTTTTTTTCCTAGCCCTAAATGTATGATTCCACAGAGTGGTGATTTTTCTTTATGAAGTATGGAGGCAGGCTATGTTGAAATGTGATCTTTCTGCTCTCATGTTTCTACTAAATCTCTGGAGACAAATCATGGAATTTATGCTTCTGTTGGGCATTTTTGGTGATCTCATCTGACCTTCTGATCTGTCTGATGTGGAGGCTAAAGTTCCAGGACAAGGGAAAAGGGTGTTACTGAACTCAGGCAGGCAGCCAATGTAGCTAGGTAAATCAGAAGATAGAACTTTGAATTTAGAATCAAGAAAAGCAAGTTAAAATTTAGTCTCAAATACTCCTTAGATATGTGACCCTGGGTAAGACCTCTCTCAGCCTCAGTGTCCTGCCTTGTAAAATGGAATAACAGTACCTACCCACAGATTGTTGTGCGGATAAAATAAGACAATATTCGTAAAACACTACCATAAATGCTAGGTGTGCTAGTGGTAGTAGTGGTGGTAGGAATATCAGTAGTAGCAGTAAATTGAGCTAGGATTAGAATCCAAATGCTCAAACTTCAAAGCCAAGGTTCTTTTTACCATACTATGAAGCCCCCTTGCACCAATAAGAAACATTCTCTTTTTCCTTATATTCTTTACATGGAGCTCTCTATTTCAGGAAGTTTGTTACTGATATTGACACATATCAATTTGGTAAGAAAAAACTTGAATTAAGGACTGTCTTTCTTCCCTCACTTCTGCTGCAAAATAGGACTGTCTGCATTCTAAAGCTCTTTGTTTTGCAGAATTCATTCATTCCAATATTGTTAGATTGTATAGTGTAGCTGAACCTCTTATCCTTTCCTGATTAAGTCTGAAGATTGCTATAATTTGGATTCTTGATCATTAAAGGTTTATTTTGATTATATTAAAAAAAAAGTAGACTAATTTGTGGATGACCTTGCCTGTCAGGTCAAAGAGTCTATATTCTAATCTACAGGGGAACCACTTCTCTCATAATAACTTTAAGATAATAGTAACAACTGTAATTAGGTCTTATAAAAATTTGCCTTATAAGTTCTGTGAGGTAGATATCATAAATATCATTACTATTTTACAAAAGAGGAAACAGGCACAGAAAGATTAGGTCACAAAATTTTTAAGTATCAGAGCTAGGATATGAACTGAGGTGCCTCAATTTGAAGTAAAAAGTTTTTTCCACTACACCAGTGGTATGTGACTTAAAACCCTTTTATTGAACTTCTGTATATGCTGTAGCTCAGACATCCTCTTCAAAGATGACCTTTGAGTACCTCACCCTTAATTTTAGATTGCTACCAAAATGTAGTTTCAGGGTTATTAAGGGTCATCAAGTCCAATCCATAATTGAACAAGAATCACAATACAATCCAATTAAAAAAAAAATCAAGCATCTAGTCTATACTCTCAAAGATCTTATGTTCTATAGGGGTTTATAACACATAAACAAATAAGTATATACAGAATAATTTGAGGAAGCAGACAGCACTAACAAAGAGATCAAGAAAGCTGTTATACGAACTGAGCCTGTTTTGAGATGCAGAGGTAAGAAGAGAATATATTCTAGGCATGAGGAACAGCCAGTACAAAAGCAAAGAGGTGGGAAATGGAGGGCTGAGTGTAGATAAGAACAGGAACTCCAGTTTGGCTGACAAGATGGCGGACAAGCTTTACTTAAAGAGTTTTAGTGAGAGGAACGAAATATCTATCATGGCGGCCAATTCCATTTTTAGATGGATATACTGGGTAGGAAATTCTTCTACGAATAAAAGAATGAATGGTGGAAGGAAGGAAGAAAAGTTTTATTAAGCACTTTGTGCAAAGCACTGGATAAAGTATTGAGGATACAAACAGAAAAAATAAGAGTTTTTTTTATCAAAGAGTTTTAAAAATTAAGAGTTTTATTTAGAGCTCACATTCTAATATGGGAGATATCATTAATGGAAGTCATCAGCTTAAAGTCAGATGTAAATAGTCCTTAGGGACCATCAGCAAAGCAGATGGTTATATCTTTTCTTAGCGGCATTTCTCCTGATAAAATTCTATGAGAGTTTCTGATGTGGAACCATTTAACAGTGCCAAGAATTTTGGTGACAACTTTCTTTTCCGGATATTTCCGAGCTGATGCCAGGCTTTATCTCCACAGGGGTTGGAAGTGCTGCTATTTCCAAGGCTTTTAGGTTCAGGGTTCTGAGTTACCTCCATCAGCAGTCAAGGAGAGACAGCAGTCAAGGTGGTGGTGGTTTGACTTCCTCTTATCTTCTCCCTAAGGGGATTTTTCTGCTTGAGCAAAACTGACTTGCTGGATCTATCTGTATCACTTGGCTAGTAGTTAATGGGCAGAGCTAGCCCCCCTTCCACAATAACAGCTTCCTCAGAAACTGGCTGTAAAGGGTATGCTCAAGGCAGGACCGATGATCTGGAGGGTGCTGCCCTACCCAGAACTTTTGTGCCTATCTGCCAGTTGGTGGCAGTTGGTTAGCCAAAATTTCTCTCTCTATAACTTCCAACTATTTCCCTGAATACTTTCCTTCAAAAAATTGCACATATCATGTACCTCAAAGCTTTTCTTCATCAAATTAAACATCCTTAGATCCTTTAAAAGACAATTTCTTTTAAAACACGACATATAATTTCACTGGTATAGAGATTTCTTGTGCTAATATAGAATAACAACGGCAAGTTATAGTCTTGAAAGCTGCCAGAGGCAGTAAGTGTAAATGGTCATTTTTAAATGGGCCTATAACTAAATAGAAAAGATAAAACCACTGCTGCTTAAAAAAAACAACCACAACTACAATATACTTTATCAGTTTATACTATGACAAATAAATGAAGTAACCACTGAGTTTACCAAATGTCACCTTTGGAAGAGTCATTGCTTCTGGATAATGGGAAACCTATGTTTTGCCTGAGTTGAGCTTTTATGACAGCTGGATCTTGTGCAACTGGAACTTATTAAGCTACATTTGCTGAATGCTATCTCATCACCTTGTGATAGTGTGTAACTTTCTACTTCTGTCTATCTTCCTCTTCCCTGCCATGTCACTTTTGCTGTCTCTAAGTTTCTCTCCAGGATCTCAGAAATTCAGCATTTTAGGCATAGTAGTTCGGGGTTGATTAACAATTAGTATCAGCTGTCCTACAGAGCAAACTGAAGTCACAAAATTCAGGGTAATCTTAGCATTTCTTCAGAGAGACCTGGTGGAAATGCTCAAAGTTGATCCAAATGATGCCACGTAATAGCGAAATCTCAATGACCCAAGAACTATGACCAAGAAACTGCATTACTCTGTTGAAATGTTATCATGAATGAAGGAGATATGGGTTGTTGCTGACTATGTTATGCTTAAATAAGCCCTCAATAAACATTCAGGCTTTAGAAATTTACAAAGAAATCCAAGCTGAGGTCTGATCATCATTTTTCATTTAAACAAAAATCATCATATGCACAATCTTGTTAAATGGAATTATAGGTCTCTCTCAGCTATATGTGTTTTGAAATTTACTGTATGTCCAAACATACAGATTTAGTCATTTTCTCATTAAATAATCTATTCCAGCCCAGAAGTAGAAGGTTTTCAAGAGGTTGTAATGGCTTCAATATATAAAAATAAATCAAGTCAATCGTCAATCATTTGTGTCAATGTTATTGGGTCAGTGTCAATATTATCAACAGAGATAATAAAAATAGTGGAGTAATTAAAAAACAACAGGTTTTCCTTACTTAAAGCCTGATTCTAAGGCCATGATTGGGAGATAAAACAAACTGCACCAGTTTTGGATAATGTCAAGCAAAAGAATGAGTACTAACTGCAAAACTCAAGTCGCTAGGATGATAGAAATAGGAAAGTCTATACTCCAAGGATAATTTACCATGTATAAATAGTCAAATCTGGATTTCAAAGATTGTTAGGAACCCCTAAAATTCATCACTTGTGTAACTGTATTTCTAAGGAATTCACAGCACTCCTAAATAGCTAATTCTCAAAACATAAAAGGAGAACACAGGGAGCAATATGACCATGTGTTATTAAACTAAAGTACAAAGAAAGGCACCATGGTACCTAGAATTCTAGGGAAGAGGAAGAACATGTTCCTCATCTTTCAAGCTAGAGCTTTATCCATTAGGCCAAACAACATCTCTGTGCATCATCATGTGCAGAAGTGGGGAAGAGGGGAGGAAATAAAGTTAACAGATAAATGACAAAAAGAACTGTACTCCTATTTTACAGAGAATAACAAAGTCATAGGTCTGTATTATCTGTTAAAATCTCTAACAGATCTATTCATTTTTATTACTTAATCAGTTACTAATTATGTACTGGTTAAAATATTAAAGTAATAGGACCAAGGGCATGTTGGGCAATAATTAATTTCACTCTGCTCTAAATAGTAAACAACTTCTTGATAACATAATTGAAGTCTATTTTAGTTGTATCTAATTTGTAATAAAAAATGATTGTAGCTCGTTTATACAGTAGTTCAAAAAACAGTATTTCTTTCGTATTCAGAAAATATTTCCTCCCAAAAACTAATAGGATTTATAATTTTATATTCCACAAAACTATTTAACTGAATTTTTGGTACAAAAAATGCTGATGAGGAAACTCTTCCATGAGTTATTTGGAACATTCTATTTTCCTACCTACGCAATCATAAGGGAAAAAGTAGAGAGCACACCCTGAAATAATTTGGCATTAGAGAGACATTACCTACATCCTTTAATATTAAAAAAAAACCTCATTTCCTCAAAGATATCTCATGATATAGTCAGGATATTTTAACTAACCATTGCATAAGTCACTTCCAAACATCCTCTTTATTTTAATCACTTAAAACTATGCAACCCTTTAGGCAAATATAAGATATATCTCTTTTACCCAAAGTAAGTAAAATAGGTCTTTCAAATACGAAGTACTACTCCTTTTGTACATGAAGAGTTTGGCTGCTGAAAGAAGCAGGAAAAGAACATAGGTGTATGGAAAAATGACAAAAATCCATTTGTGAAGAAAATTAGTTTCTCAGATAAAACATGAAGGCAGACTAAGCACTAGATAAAGACCTGCCCCTCAAATAAAAATACTGAGGGAATCTGTTTCAAGACAAAGCAATGACTGTGGTACCTGTGTGTTGAGGGAGTTGTGATCTTATGTAGATCAGTCAGATAACTGCTTAGGGTCTACAGCAAGATTATAAAAAGACTTCTGGGTTCACACCTGGCAGAAAGATGGATTCCTGAGCTTTACTGCATATGTTAATGAGCTGCCTGATAATCAGGGAGTTCTGTCCTGAGCCCTCAGAGGCTGTAGAGAAGCCAACTAGAAGAGAATCATTGAGAAGAATTCTAGGACAAGACAGAAGGTGAGGCAGCTAAGCACAGAAGTCATGGGAAGCAGGAACAGAAGACACAGAAGCCTTTTGGATCAGGCAGATAAATGACCCTTCCATTACTTAGCTAGGCTTTGCTGATTTAGAGATATTCCTTTGCTAATGGGCTGGAGGAAGGCTGAAAGCTAAAATCCTGCTGCTTTGTAAAGAGTGATGAGGGCCACTGTTCCCCGATACCATCTCAAGTGAGAGAAGAGAAACCTCTCAGGTGCCTTAATGCCCTCTCTGCTGCTTTCTCTGGAAAAAACAGGGGACAAAAGACAGATATTGCATCTGTTTTGTTGTGAGTGGTGTTATGCTATAAAAAGAGGCTTGGAGTTGCTTAGACAGAACAGAATCCCCTGCACTCTTTGCAGACTGGAAGAACCCAGCAGTTCTCCAGCTTAAGGGAACTGCTTGAAATGAAGTAGCATTATTATCTTTTCTTGGCACCTAGCTGAAGGTAGCTGTAAGCTAAGAACGCTTGTAACTGCATCACAGGTTCTAGAGCAGAAGAGGGTTGATTTTGTCTGGGAACAGAATAATTAAGACCAGAAGGAGAGCAGCTAACAAAGAAGGGGCTTGTGAAGAACAGAGTCTTCTTAAAGGCATAACGGCCATGAAAGTCTGCAGTAAAACAGAATGATGAGTTGTCTCAATCACACGAGCCTATTCTGCCTCCTGGACACTGTGTATACTGGTGGAACGCTGTGATTCCATTTTCTGGACAGTCTATTATGCTGTAATAATACCTGTTTTGGTTTTCTATTGAGTAACTGTAATATATTCAGTTATTGCTGATTTTGTCTTCTGTTGATTAAATGTTATGATTATTGCTGCTTTTGTTTTCTGATGCATAACATTATGGTTGTTTACTATTCCTTCTGCCTTATTGCTGAGTAATGATTTCAGACTTGAGAGTTAACAGCGATTGAGAAGAGACTAGGAGCTATGGCACGAGGCCATCCCTCCCAACCAGGGTTACCCCTAAGAGCTTAGGAAAAGAGGATTTGACACGAGAGGGACTGACCAAACTATGCCCTGGGTTACATGCAACATATCACCAATGAGGATATTTAACAGTAATGACAATATATTATTAACAGCTAGTATTTACACAGCAACAACTATGTACCAGACATTGTGCTGAACCTTTTATATGACTTCATTTGAACAACTCTGGGAGGTAGATACTATTATCCCCACTTTACAGATGATGAAACTAAGGCAAACAGGAGGTGACTTGTGAAGTCACATCTTTGTGACTCCAAGTTGAATACTCTCTCCACTGTGTTATCTAGCTGACTTTAATGTGTATGTGTGTATGTATGTATGTGTGTCTAAAATAATAATAATAGTAATGATATAAAAACATTTCTGAAAATAATGAAGATACGAGGAAACAGGAAATGCAACAAGATTTTTTTTTAGCATAATACAATACAGTAATCTTCTGCTTACAAAAAATAAACCAGGAATATAATAAGTATTATGGAAAATCAAATCACTAAAGATACTTCCTTCTTTTCTTTATGCTAAAAATATTTTGGTAAATTCTCTATAGGCTATTCATATATACTAGCTGTTAAATGTCAGTTATTTATTGACTGAAAAAATCATCCACAATGAATGATCTAGAACAGCATTGGTATTTTGCAGCCACTGTTGTTTTAATAATCCTGCTATGTCATTGTTTTCTTCATGCACTGAAGATAGGTGAGAATCCTTGATTATTTGAATTCATCTCTAAGTAAATCTAATCATTTCTTCAGGAAAAAAATTTATAAACTGGCATATTTTTTTTTCTATTATCAATGGAAGTATTTAAGATATTCCAAAATTTTGAGTATAGATTTCCAGAATTTCACCCACTCAAATGCCCTTTAGTAGGCAAATGAGATGGATTAACTGATGAGAGAATAAATTCCCTCATAGTTTGTTTTTTAAACCATGGAAACTAGTTCCTTTTTTGCAGAACAAAGAAGAAAATGGGACCAAAAAAAAATGAAGAGGAATGAGACATAATAAAGGTGAAGCTCTGGGTTGAAAGAATGGATTAAATAGCTTTATGTTTTATGTGTAATTAAATAAATCATAGAGAATGTGAATAACCATAAGAACAACTGCATATGCTGATCTGCAATCAACTAAGCTGACTGGCCTCTATTTCATTATCGCCTCATTAATTGATTGATGACAACTACAATTTTTTTCTTCTAAAAAACACATTATTTTGTCCACACTTTAATTATAATACTAGTTTATTTTATATTGAAGTGATAAGGTCATTCTCTGACAATAACACTGTAAATTATATCAGTTTAGTAATGATGGCTATATAATCTCTCTAAGTAGATGAATTTAATAGAAGGAAACAATATGCAATTCCCCCCAAAGTCAATGTTACATTAACTTAACAGTTGACAGTTTAATTTCTTAAAATATTTCAATAATTCCTATGGCCACCAAAATACAAATGAAATAGTATAGTTATAGGAACTATTTTAGAGGAAAGATCATTAGCACACCCTGCCATTAAATACATGTCATTAAATGTATCACTTTTCAGTTTAATGTTACATCTACTTTTCAAATTAAATCATGAGAAGTGCTTAGTTTTAAATGAACATTGAACATCATTTTAAACTTGATGACACTCCCTGCAATATAGTTACAATACAAATCTGATTTTCTTTTTATGTTTTTTAGAAAGGACTTGTCCTTTTCTTATCTACTTATCTTTTAGTAATTGTCCTTTCATCAGCCCTACCTTACTTTTCCACATCTCTAATTATTATGAGTGCATGCTCTCTTCCTCACCGTGGGTTCTTCCTGATAAATAATCAGCAGCCATAATAGTGTATCCAATGTTCATATTTTACTTAATCAGTACTTAGGCCTATTCAATATATCAAAGAAATGAATCACAATCTTGACACTGATATGAGTCAATTTCTTCAGGATTTCTCTAGAAAAAAATTTAGATATAATATGTAGGGCAAACATTAAGTCAATCATAAAAGCACCCTGTGAAAACTAACCAAGTGAAAACTATTATTTCTATAACACCTTAGATATAAAGAGAGTAACAGACAAGTTAAGGCTAACAGAATCTAGAAGTTTTCACTCCTCTTACACAGGAAATAGGAAAACTCTGCATTCCAGTTTCTACTGTTACTATTAGAGACCCAGGAAATTACTTAAATCACAGCATTGTCTTCTCAAAAATGACAGATTAATGAAGTGCTGATTAGATTGGTGAAGCCACTGGTACCAATAATTACACAACCTCATATTTGAAATCAGTGGGGTAAGTTTTCACACTGTCTACCTAGAAAACTGCTACAATAGCAAGAGAAGTATCCAGGAAGGCTTACTCATGGTGACCACATGTTTGCCCAAGTAGGTGCAACTTGACACTCTGTCAAAGCCAAACTGGAGAATGAACATCTAAAATCTGATAACTATCAGTAAACAGGTTGAAGGTGTTAATAATTCTGTTCCTAATTTTAAGATTTACTGAATGTACTTCTACCTTCCTCATTAAGAGGTCTTAGCACACCAAAAAAGTATTACAAGGAAAACAAACCAAAGCCACAAAAAATAATCTGAAAGAATAAAGAAAAGCCTAATTTTATCATTTTCCAGGCTGGCATTTGTTGTACTAATATGTGCACCATATGCACACTAGCTATTAGTTAAACAAACAAAACATAAAGTCAGGGAATAAATAGTCATACTTGTTTGCTGTTATTAGGCATTATCCAGTTGTACCTATACCAGAGTTTAGCTGTATTATGTATTGCAGTCTGTGTTTTAGAGTGAAATTAATCATGATATGAATGGATATGGGTAGAAAAAAAACAATGTACAATCAACCAATCATTTTTATGAAATAAGTATAAAACTATTTATGAAATAAATATACATGTGCCAGTGGCCATATCTACTTCTTCCACAATCTATTGATATCTGTGTTTTATTTTCTTGGAAGTGTAATCTCCAAGTAACACTTTGGCTTAAAAAAAAAATTTTAAGAGCTAAGATGGCCTGCTTGTTCCCCTTATTTTATATTTTAAGTTTTTTCCAAGTCCATCATGCTACATTGTTTAGAATACTAATTCATGACACCTTTAAATCATTTATTCTATTCCTGTATGTGGTTACACCATTTTAGTTAAATATGCAACTCTTTGGGTAGCTTGATGTCAACCTCACCATATATATCACTCTTGTCTTGTATTAAAAAGGAGCAACACAATTAATAATAAATTAATCTTGCTATTTATTCTTCTCATTACTGAATCTATATATTCATATGAATCATGTTTTATCCCTGAACACATTCCTTTAAGAAAGTGTGGATTAAATTTGATTCCCTACTTTGAATTCAAATATATTTAGCAAATAGAAAGATTTTTATTTGTGTTCAATATATTACTGTAGTGAGGTAAACAAATACTTTGTTGCTGTTGTACATGGAAATAAAAAAAGGAATTTTATTAATTTTTCTTGGTGATTTATGTAACAAATATTTATAAAGTTTCTACCTATTTGTAAAGCACCAAGCTAAGTAACCACATTTTTACATATGCATTCATTCTCAATTACATTCCATGAGTAGCCAAATACCATATAGGTCTAAAAGCATAAGCTTATGTAGAAGATATTTCAATGAATATTAGGGAATCAGGATTTATATTTCCATACTGATATACAATATGTCTCTTTTTAAAAAATATCCTGGGCTGTGGTCTACAATGATGAAAGGAGAACCATATCAATGATCCATCGAGGATCCTTCAAAATAGCAAAAGCAATATGGAATTCCCATAGATTGCAACAGTTCCATGTCCAGAGCTTCATAATATGTGGATTACAAGTTACCCCCCATTCTAGAAATTCCAGTGGCTCTCTGTCACTCCCAGAATCAAATTCAAAATTCTGTTGGGCATAAATATTCCTTCATAATCTACCCATACCCACTAACTTCCACTGGACCTTCCAAGTCTTCTTACACCTTACTCTCACATACTCTTCAGTCCAGGTACCCTAATCTCCTTGTTTTTCCAGGAACAAGATACTCCCATCTCTTGGCTCTGAGCATTTTCCCTGGCAGTTGTGCTTGTGATGCTCTCGTTCCTTACCTTCATCTATTGGCTTCCTCCAAATAATGAATAAAATGTTCCCAGCACTTCTTAAACTGTGGGTCACCACCCCATATGGGGTTGAGTAACTGAATGTGGGGAGTCACAAAAATTTTGGCAACAGTAAAAGGTTTCTGAAAGCACAGTGACCAAAAATTAATCCAAAATCAAATGCATAATGAATCTGAGGTGTTTCTGGCAGCACTTGCCAGTGTTGCCTCATGCAATTTTACTGTAGCCTTGGTTCTGAGCACACAACATGTGCACTTTGCACTGAGCATGCTGTCACACCACACAATGTCAATTAACGCTGCCAGAAATACCTCGGCTCAGATTTGTGACTGCTTTATGTTATGAATTGCAGTATTTTTACTGTATGTACAAAATTATTAAATGAATTTTAGCTTGGGATTAGGACAGAAATTCCAGCAATTTCTGAAATGGCCCTAAACATATTTCTGTCATTTTGTACTATGTATTTATACTAAGTGGCAATCTCAGCACTGACGATTGTAAAATCAAAATACTGATCAACTCTGAAGGATATTGAAGATAACCTACATCCTGCAGTATCAAATATGCCACCTACATTTAATTCTTTATGTAAAAATAAACACCACACCCATCTTATTAGTATGTAAATTTGCTTTCATCTTTAATAAATGGTAAAATTACATGTATACCAAAGAACTGTTTTAAAATAAATTTCTTTATCATTTATTATTAGTAAATGTTTGATTTGTATGCCTATTTTATATATCTATTTTATAGCTAGGTTCATGTAATCTGGGGTGAACAGGGGTTGCAAGTGGAAAATGTTTTAAGAAGCTCTATTCTATAGAAAGCCTTTCCCAAACTCTCTTGACTTAAGTGCCTTCACTCTTTTAAATATTTCCCAGTTTTCTTGTATATAGTTTGTTTCTACATATTGGCCTGCTCATTATCTCCTACCATTAAGGAGCAAGCTTCTCAAGGGCAAGGAATGTCTTTTGTAACTGCCGGTATTCCTGGCACTTACCACAGTGCCTAATACATAATAAGCATTTTAAATTTTCTTATTGACAGATTGATTGATTATCTGACAGATTTAGCCAGCTGATTTGTTTTTCACCATGGCTCAATAACTGCTGACTATAATAGCCCTAATTTAAACTTTCAAAGATAGTCTAAAAGCAAGACAAATGTATCCATTTTTAAGTTAAACTAAAAGTCCAAATGTTTTAAATATTGATAATTCATATGTTTTTGAAAATCCAAGTAAGATTTCTAGGACAAATCAGAGTTTTCCAACCATGGCAAGGATCACTATAGAGAGAACTTCCCTAAGCCCTTTTGTAGCAAACGCACACACATAATATGTATGTATGTATGTACCTACATATACAGGGAATACCAAATACATAACAAACTAACCCCCTACATCTTCACAACCATCTATATTTAACAAAAGTCACTTTGAAAAACAAAAGAAATTTCAAAAACATACTATTTTAAATTCTAACCAATATCTAGGTTTCAATTCACATCTACAGAAAGTAAATTATCTATTCAAGCTGTTTGATAAATCCTTTTAGTTCTGGATGACTGCTAACAAAAACAAGACTATTCTGTTAGTCTTAAAATGGACTTTCAAATTGAAAAGAGAATAAAACTGGCATATTTCCAAGGGTAAGGACATGGATGATGTATTAGCTTCAGAACAGCAGCTGAATTAAACAAAGTACTTAAAGTTTAAAAATTCAAACTTACCTAATCAAGGTTTAAAAGGAAGAAAACTTTAAAATATGAGAAAGTAAAAGGAAAGTACTGTGAAACCACATGGGGGGGTGGTGTTATTGGTTTTAAGAGATGTAAAGAAGCTTTCAAAATATTACTGAAATATTTCTTTGACTCCTTGGAAGACTATAACCATGGAGTTTAAGTTATCTATGAAGGCTTTGGAAAGATGAGAGGAAATAAACCTAAGTTTCAGAGAAAACTAAAAATGGAAAAGTGAAAGAATAGTTTAGATTAAAGATTTAAGCAAACATGAAATAAAAATACATTTATGAAAAGCCTTTAGCTTATCAGGTGCTAAAATGTAAGTCCAACCATCTTTTGATTTAATACCATTTGATAAACATTCCTTAAAGATTTACTATATACGAAACTGAACCAGATTCTGAGGAGACAAACATGAAAAAACCCAAAGCACTCCATGCTTTCAAAAAGCCTAAAATATACTGGGAGCATTTGATTAGCATCATAAAAAAATTACTTGATGAGGATTTGCCAGTGGCAAAGGAGAGACTCAAAGAGTTGTCAGGAAAATTGAGGAGGAAAGAAGCATTTTCAAAATGGCAGCTTAGAAAAATCTTCATGGAGAAAGTGGTACCAGTGTTGGGCCCTGAAGAAAGAGAAGCCTTTTAATTTTTAGCCACAGTTAGAGAAGAAATACATTTTAGATTTGAAGGAAGACCTGCATGAATGCATCAAAGCAGGAGAGGGCAGAATAAGATCAGGAAATGGACATTATTTCAATGTGATGAGAATATAAAGTGCATGAAGGGAAGAGGGGTATGAAATAAGACTGGAAAGGTAGTATTTTGAAGGATCTTAACTGCCAGACTAGGGAGTATCAATTAAATAAGTAGGCACTCCAGGAATTTGAACAGGGGACCAACTTAGGTCTAAGCAAGATCATTCTGGCAACTATGTGAAAAGAGAGACAGAAGGAAGTGGGAGTTCTCTCTTAAGAGAACTTGAACCAGGATGGAAACAGTATGAATGGAACAAAGGGCAAAATAATGTTATAAAGGTGAATTCAAGATTTAGTGACTAAATGGCCAGGAGGATCACAGTGTTCTAGAGATCAGTTCTAACCATACTGGTTGGAAACTTCGGATTTGAAATGGCAATGAAAAGGCATGCCCATAGTCTATTCAATAGCCAACAGAAGGCAGCTGACTAAGTCATAGCAGGGGAGAAATATTCAGATCGGGTAAAAGATTTTCATTGAGGATCTGGTTGATTTAGCTGAGGGCATCCTCTCTGTTGCACTGTTGTTTATGCTGCCAGTTTGAGGTCATTAGCCTGAGGCCCTTCTTGGCTTACCAGTTTTGCCACTTAGGAAACCAGGAAGTTATATTAATAGCCCAAGTTATAGTCCCAAAGTTAAATATTAAGGACAATTTCAGTACCTTTTTAGGAAACTTGCCTAGGGCAAGCACCTTTTAAGCCTAACTTTCTTAGGGCAAGGGTTTAGGATACTGCTTTCACTACCAGCATTACCAATGGAAATATAAAAGCTTAGAGGAAGGGCAAGTTTGGGGGAGGTACGGCTGGGGGTAGAGAAATGATTAGTTTAGATTGGGACATACTGAGCTTGAGTTATTAATAGTGTAGGTCAGTGGTACCAAATTCAAACAGAAATAGGAAACAGTAAACCATATACAAGGATCCCTATAGGCCCCCATATTAACTTAGAAAACCACATATTGACATTATCTATGTTCTCCTGTATTTTTATTTACTTTGTTAAATATTTCCTAATTACATTTTTTAAAAGCTTTGACATTTTCTCTATCTTAGATCACAGATATCTCAAATATCTCTTCCCCTCTCCCTACCAGACAACCAATCCATATGAGAACTAGTATTTGTTAGAGAGGAAAAGTCAAAACAATACACTGAAAACTTCCAAAAATGATGTGTAATGCTTACCACTAGGAGGTAGAGTCAAGATGGTGGAGAGAAGCCAGGAGGTTACCTGAGCTTTTTCCAGTTTCCTTCAAAAACAGTATTAAATCAAGCCTCTAAAAGAATTCTGGAGTGATAGAATCCACAAAAAGACAGAATGAAACAATATTCCTGCCCTAGATACCCTCAGATATCTTCAGGATTTCAGGAAAGGTCTGTCTAATCTAGATAAAAAGAGAGTGCAGCCCTGAACAGGTGGTGTCTAGAACAAGCTAGCAGCGACAGCACAGATCAGCATCCCAGGCCCTACAACCCTGGCACAGAAAGCCAGTGGCACAGCAGGCCAACCATGAGGCCTCCACCCCAGTACAGCAGGTAAACTGCCAGCCCTGGAACCAACAGGCATGACTAGGCTGGGCCACCCTAGCATAGTGGGTAAGCCCAGAGGACCCAGTGCATTAAGTCAGTGACCAACACCTTGACCCTCAATGAAAGAAGTTGTAACAGTGCCCCCTGTACTCCAGGATCAGAGCTCAACTTTTTGAGCAAAAAACAAAAACGAGCCTTGATGTACTATGGCAACAGGAAAGATCCAAACTCAAACCCAGAAAAGGACTACAATGTCAAAATGTCTATATGTGAAGGCTCAAAGGGGAATATGAATTGGTCTCAAACCCAAAAAGTTCCCCTGGAAAAGATCAAAAGGGACTTTAAAAATCAAGTAAAAGGGGCAGAAGAAAAACTGAGGAAAGAAATGAGAGTTATGCAAGAGAATTATGGGGAAAAAAGTCAACAGCTTAGAAAAGAAAGCACAAAAATGAACTGAAGAAAACAACTCCTTTAAAAGTAGAATAAGCCAAATGGAAAAGGAAGCACAAAAGCTAACTGAAGAAAATAATTCCTTAAAAATTAGAATTGGGCAAGTAGAAGCTAATGACTCTTTAAGACACCAAGAATCAGTCAAACAAAATCAAAAGAATGAAAATAATAGAAAATGTAAAATACCTCACTAAAAACACAACTGACCTGGAAAATAGATCCAGGAATGATAATTTAAGAATTATTGAACTACTTGAAAGGCATGATTAAAAAAACAGAAAAAAAACAGTCTCCAGGCAGTATCATTCAAAAAGTCAATAAGGAAAACCACCCTGAGGTCCTAGAACCAAGAAAGTAAAGTAGTCATTGAAAGGATCCACCAATCACCTCCTGAAAGAGATACCAAAATGAAAACTCCAAGGAATAGTGTAGCTAAATTCCAGAATTATTAGGTCAAGGAGAAAATACTGCAAGAAACCAGAAAGAAAGAAACAATTCAAATATCGAGGACTCAAAGTTAGGATTACACAGGACTTAGCAATTTCTACATTAAAGGATGAGAGGGCTTGGAATACATTATTCCAGAAGGCAAAGGAGCTTGGATTTAAACCAAGAATTAACTACCCAGTAAAACTGAGGACAATCTTCCAGAGTAAAAGATGGGCATTCAATGAAATAGGGGACTTTCAAACTTTTCTAATGAAAACACTAGACCTAAACAGAAAATTTGATCTTCAAATACAAGACTCAAAAGAAGCATAAAAGGTAAAGAGAAAGGGAAAAAACATGGTATTCAATAATGTTAAATTGCTAACATTCCAATATCAGAAGATGATACTTGTAACTCTTAATTCTATCTCTATTAGGACAATTATAATAAGTGTACTTCAACACAGTGTGTGAGTATAAGTCAGCTTTGATGTGATGATGTAAAAAAAAAAATATTAAGGGGTGAAAAAAGGGATTGTAGTAGGAGAAAAGGAAAGGGGGAGACAGTACGGGGTAAATTACATCACACAAAGAAGAACAAAACAGTAGAGGAAAAGAAGGGTGAGCATTATTTGAACATTCATCAGATCTGGCTCAAAAGGGAATAACATACACACTCAGTTAGATAAAGAATCTATCTTCCCTACTGGCAAGTAGGAAGGGAAGGGGAAAAAAGGAGTTGAGTAATAGAAGGTATGGCAGATTGAGGAATGGGGTAGTCAGAAGCAAAAAATTGCTGAGGAGGGACAGGGTAAAAGAAGACAGAGAGAAAAGTATGGATGGGGGCAGGGAGGAAATAGGATGGAAGGAAATACACAGTTAGGAACCATAACTGTGAATATGAATGAGATCAATTCTCCCATAAAATGGAAGAAAACTGCAGAGTGGATTAAAAATCAAGATCCCACAATACGTGGTTTACAAGAAACACATCTGAAACAGAGAGAGATACATAGAATAAAGGTAAAAGGCTAGACCAGAATATATTATGCTTCAGTTGAAGTAAAACAAAAAACAAACTGGGGTAGTGATCCTGATCTCAGACAAAGCAAAAGTAAAAATAAATGTAATTGAAAGAGACAAGGAAACTACATCTTGATAAAAGGTACCATGGACAATGAAGTAATATCAATACTACACATTTATGCACCAAGTGGTATAGCATCCAGATTCTTAGAGGAGAAGTTAAGGGAGTCACAGGAAGCAATGGACAGCAAAACTATAATAGTGGGGAACCTCAACCTTCTTCTCTTAGAACTAGATAAATCTAACCACAAAATAAGTAAGAAAGCAGTTAAGGAGGTGAACAGAACTTTAGAAAATTTAGATATGAGAGACCTCTGGAGAAAACAGAAAGGAATATACCTTTTTCTCAGGGGTACACGGCACCTACACAAAACTGACCATGTATTAGGGCATAAAAACCTCACTTTAAAATGCTGAAAGGCAGAAATATTCAGATCATGATATAGTAAAAATTACAAAGCCATGGAAACATAGATGAAAAATTAATTAGAAACTAAACAAGCTAATCCTAAAGAATGAGTGGGTCTAACAAGATCATAGAAACAATCAAAAATTTCATCAAGAGAATGACAATAATGACACAACACACCAAAATTTATGCGATGGACCCAAAGCAGAACTTAGGGGAAATTTTTTATCTCAAAATGCTTACATGAATAAAACATAGAAAGAGGAGATTAGTGAATAGAGCATGAAATTAAAAAAGATAGAAAAAGAACAAGCCAAAAAACCCTATTTAACCACCAAATTAAAAATTCTGAAAATCAAAGAAGAGATTAATAAAATTGAAAATAAGAAAACTATTGAGTTAATAAAGAGCCATTTTATTTTTATTTATTTATTTTTTTGGAAGATAAAACCAAAACATTTATTCAAACACTAGAAAGCCAAATCCCAACACCAGAATGTGAAATCTATCACAGCAAGAAAGAAATCCATACACAATAACAATGCAGGGGGCACTACCATCCCTAAGTCTTCCCTCTGTTAGGCTTCCAACAAACCAGCTCCCTTAAACCAATCACAAACAGCTTCTTTAAACTAATCACAAACAAGCTCTCCCACTCATGCTAGTTGCTACCTTTCTCAGTTCTCTCTGCTCTCTGACCAACTTCCTCTCAGCTCTACTCCAGCTCTGCCTCTTCCTGTTCCACCCTTCTTGCTCTACCCCCTCCCTACTCCATGTGACCTGACTCGTGAATTAAGCAGGAAACATAGGCCTATTAATAGATGGGAAAGATCTCCCCATTAAGAAGCAAAATTAACAATAAGCAAAAATGCATTACCAATACATTTTTCAATTCATTCCAGTCCAGCAAGCATTTATTAAAAGTCTATTATATGCAAGGCATGATGAGTGACACAAAGGATACAAAGAAATGCTAGAGTTCCTCTGTCAACTGCCATTTGTACTTGCAGGCTGTGCCCCTATATCTTCCCTTTAGCCTTCTAGAGGTAGCCCTGAGGAATTGTGGATATCATTCTAATGGGATAGCTCATGAGGTCACCATGATGACTTTTCCCCTCACTGATTATCGGCTGATTTCAATTAGACAGACTTAATCACCAGTATGATGATAAATAGCAAGGTGACATAATGAGAAGAGTTGGTACAAAACACTTTGCACCCCCAAAAAAGTGACGATTTCTCCTACAAGTATATATAAAATTCAGAAGAGTGGGCTCAAGATTAGGGAAAACATATGGTAAAAATGTTATAGCTACTAGAAATTTTTTCCTAAGGTCCTTCAGATACTCCCTTCTTAGGTATAAAGTAGCTTTACTGCTGGGTTCTTTGTACAGTCTTGAATTTCTTCCCTCATCATATCCAATCCATTATCAGGCTCTTGATACAGACACTGCTGCCAGCTCCTACGTTCCTGGAATTCTGTTAAAATGCTAATAGAAGGCCCAAATCCTACGATCCTTTGAAATTTACAAGGTCCGTTAGTGGTCAAGTGGGGTACAGGCCCAAGTACTCCTCTTACTCCAAGAAATTACTTCTCAGGAGCTTCCTGGAAGCTTTTACCCCTAAGTTTCCAGATATTGAAATACTCCATTCCAAAAGAGATTCCTGATTTTATAAATGCTTCACAATAAGTGATCAAATACTTCAGTCAATTCAAACAGATTTCCAGTCATACTTAGTTGAAATGTCTCAACTGAAAGGTTGACCAGGGAGGTTGTGTCATTGAGGTGATGGCCAGGTTTCAGTAATGGCTACAAGATGGAAAGAGTAGGAGAGGAAAACTTTAGGATGAAGGGAAGCTTGCTACCTACTGGACAGGCATTTTAGAGAGTGCAGTGGAAAGAGGTTATAACTTTGAGGTTAGAAGGTTGAGGGGGATGGGAATAAGAAACTGGGTAGTCGGTAAGTGGGGTATAGAGTTTGGATGTTTGGCTTCAGAATCACTTGAATGGGTAGGATATGACTAGGTAAAAAAATATCCATCACTGAGAAGAAGGTGCTACTCCTCAAAGGATACTGGAGATTGGGCTGGAGTCAGACCCTGTTTCACTACTCCTCTTTCCTCTGAAGGCTGGAGACTAGGCAGGAAACTGCACAGCAGGTAAAAAGCTGTTTTATGAAAAAAAACCCTCAAACAGATAAACATTTGATAAATTTCATTAAAAAAAAGAAAATCAAATTACCAGTATCATAAATGAAAAGTGAATTAAAGCAATAATCAGGAGCTATTTTTCCCCAACTGCACACCAATAAATCTGACAATCTAAGTGAGATGGATGCCCAGTTACAAAATACAAATTGCCCAGATTAACAGATAAGGAAATAAAATATTTAAATAACCCCATTTTAGAAAAAGAAATTGAACAAGCCATTAATGAACTCCCTAAGAAAAATCTCCAGGACCAGATGGATTTACAAGTGAATTATACCAAACGTTTAAAGAACAATTAATTCCAATACCATATAAACTATTTGGAAAAGCAGGTGAAGGAGTCCTATCAAATTCCTTTTACGAACAAATATGGTACTGATACCTAAATCAAGATGAGCTAAAATAGAGAAAGAAAACTATAGACCAATTTCCCTAATGGATATTGATGTAAAATTTTTAAATAAAATATTAGCAAAGAGATTATAGCAATTTATCACAAGGATAATACACCATGGTCAGGTAGGATTTATACCAGGAGTGCAAGGCTGGTTCAAAATTAGGAAAACTATCATGATAACTGACCACATTAACAAAGGGAAATCAACAATGACAATTCCTAGAGAAAGATCAATACTCAGAGCTTCTAGGTCAAAGAAAAAATACTGCAAACATCCAGAAAGAAAATAATTTGAGTAATAAGGAGCCACAGTCAGGATCATGATATTCCAGAAAGCAGAAGATATAGACTTACTGCCAAAAATAAGTTACTCAGTAAAAGTGAGTGTAACGTTACAGGGGAAAAATGGACCTTAAACTAGAGGACACAGAAGCATTTCTTACGAAAACACCAGAGCTGTATAAAAACTCTGAAGTTATAAAACAATGGGTAAGAGAAATATAAAATGGTAGCTAAAAATGAAAAATAATACAGGATTAAACCAAGATAAATGGCATACATTCTAATATGAGGAGAAAATATTCATGTCATTCATGAAGAAATCTAATTAGACAGAAGGACTGGTAGTAGTTGTGTTATGTCTTGATAATCTTAAAGAATAGAAGAGGAAGGGAAAAGAAGCAGAAAATGATTTGATGTTGGGGTTGGGGGAGAAGAATAAGATTAGGAAGAAAAATCACACATAACTGGGATGCACAAATAAAAGTCTACACAAACAAGGAGGAAAGAGTGGGCAAAGCAGCCAACACCTGAAACTCACTCATCTGAACTTGTCAAAAGAAGGAATACACCCACACACACACTCACCCACACACACACACACACACACACTCACCCACACATACACACACACACATACAGAGTTGGATATAGAAATCCATTTAACTCAACAGAGAAATGAGGAGAAGAGGTAATTAGAGGGAGGGTATTTTAAGAGAGGGATAAATCCTAAGCAAAACAGACTCTAACTAAAGATGTAAAAAAAAAACCCAGCTATAGTTCTTTTAGAGCTAATAAGTGGAAAATGAGGGGATTCCCATCAATTGGAGAATGGCTGAGGAAGTTATGATATAAATGTGATGGAACACTATTGTGCTGTAAGAAACGATGAAAGGCTTGGTTTCAGAGAACCCTAGAGTATGAATTGATGCTGAGTGAAGTCAGTATAATAACCAATTAAGACTCCAGAAGACTAGTGAAGAAACACGAGACCTATCTCCTGATAAAGGTGAAAGATTCAAGAGGGAAAAGTAAGACAGCGTGCGTGGCTTTCACTTTGTCTACAGCTCAACCTATAGATATACACACATATGTTCCACATGTATTGATGCATTTTTTCTTTACTTACGGTCAATGTAGAAATCTGCTTCGCTTGACCATTCATAATAAAGGTTTTGCGTCTCTTTCATTCTTACTTGTGCAGGGGATGGAGGTGGGAAAAAGAAAAGGTTTATTTTTGCTGACTGAAAAAAAATTCAATAAAGAAAAGACACTGCCCAGAGATGAAGCAGTTTTAATAGAGTAACAGCAGAGTTTTATTGCAGAATTGAGGAATGGCTAGCCAATGAGGTCAATGACTAGAAAGTACAGGCTTTCTTTTGAGAATTTTAACAGTGAAAGAGAGATGTTAGCTGATGCATTGAAGTTGTAACCCGATTAAGGGAAAGAACTGAGACCTCTAGTTGTAAACAAAAGGGAAGAATGAAGTAGAGAGGAAGAGATTAAAGAGGAGGAGAATAATAAAGCACTGTCGTGGGGAGAAAGTGTGATCAGATACACAAATGGAGATGTTACTCTTGATCATCTCTTGAGCCAGATGAAGAAGGAAAAGATGAGTGGAGGCATTTTTTTATATATGAAGAATGAGAGAAACTCACCATCATCATCAGTAAGGTAAGACTGAAGGGGTGTGGATACGGGCGCTTTAGAATAAGGCTTAGAACAACTGCTGTGGAAAGTAATGGGGAGTCAGAGAAGAGAAAAGAACTGTTGTGCTCGAGTGACAACTCAGCCAAGGTCAGAAAGCAGATTTCTGTAGTGGATGTGCTCTTCCAACTTTCCTTCATAAAGTAATAGAAGAGTGCTCTGTAAATTAGAGAGATGGTGAGGGAAATACACAGGGTCTAAAGAGCAAAAGAACCAAGGGCAAAGGAGCTGAGGTAGGTGAAGACAGTACAGACAAGACAGAGAAGCGCGGGAAGCCCAAAGAGCATGGAAAACTCACAGTCATTTTCTTGCCAAGATCCAGAGCTCTGAGGGAGGGAATGCAACTTAAATGGAATACAGGAAAGAACAGAACTGAGCTTCTAAGAAACTCTGAAATGCAAACATAGGAATCAAAAGAAACCTAGGAAAATAAATACATTTGAACAACTGCAAAGGATTAAGGAATGATGAAATATTTATTTTTTAATAGGGAAAGAAGAGACAAGTGTCCCTTCAGAATCTTAATGTCTTAAATGGCTAACAAGGGAATTAAATAATACAAATAAATGAGTTTATTCTTTCATTATCTTGAGAGGAAGGGAAAAGGAAGTAAAAGGGAACAGACTAGGAAAATAATGAAAGAAACGGATACAATTTACTATTTCTCTACTAGTAATGTTAGAGTGCATAAAAAGAAGACTATATACAAACTTGGAAAAAGGATGGAAAGAGAAGCAGGTATGACAAGAACCTCACAATCTTATATAATTTGCACAAAGTAGAGTTTAATGCAGAGTTTGGCATAAAAATATATTACACTTAACAGCAAAATAGGCAAGGAGAAATGTATAAAATGGAGGGCAAATTACCTGGAAAAGCACATGTGGCATATATATGCACACATTAATATAGTTTATTAGACTATCTAGCTATCACCTAGTAAAGAAACTGGACCTGAGAAAATGGAATCCAAATAGTATGTTTTGAGGAATATTGGAGAGTATCAAGTGCCGTTCACAGAGGTCCATTTGGAGTAGTACACCGATGATGGTGGTAGAAGGCACAAGTCAGGTACAGGAGAAGCAGGCCTTGAATACAAATTTTTATACACTTCATAATCTCCCTGAGGCCAGCCCTAATTGCTTTAAAGTTTGCCAAGTTTTTTTTTTTTATTGTTAAACAAAGTAAGTCAACATTTAGTATTGACAGTTACAGTTTTGCAGTCTATAAAAAACACTCAGCCTTATGACATGGGGGTGGGGGGAGGAAGATAAATCATTGAAACTAGGTACTTTAACTTTTAAAAATATAATTGGCAAAACAAAGCCATTAGTAACATTTACTACATGTCATGATTATGTTCTACAATCTCTATACAGGATGTTGAAGTCAGAACAAAAGATTCTTGGTTCCGCTTAGCCTAGGTCACAAAAGTAACGCAATATGCAGTTTTTAAGATGCTTATTATCATTGCTGTTCTCTCAAACCATTCAACCATTCAGTCTTTCACTTCATGATAAGACTGCCAACAACTGTGCCAATTAGTGTCAATTGTGATGTTAGTTTTTATACCAGCGGCACCTGTCCACAAGGAATTAGGGTTAGTCTATCCTACTTTTGTACTTTTGAAGAATGCTCTGATGGTTATAAGTTTCAGTCAACATGAACTGAATTTAGAGGAAACAATGGGAATTGTTTCCCAAAATGATTCACCAAGTGCTATTAAAGCCAAATTCAAAGAAAAATTTTCATCATTAAAACTATCACGCTCAAAAAACAACCCATCATGTTTGATACTAAGGAATAAAACTAAACATGAGATATGACAGTTGTTGGGAAAAAAATCAATCACTGAGTATTGAAAGTAGAAAGAAACTATTCCCTATCAATCTATTAAATTGTAAATTTAGTTGTAAACTTCATTTTCATATTTAAGCAATTTTCATACTTCTGAATGATAAAAAATTATTCTGATTTTAAATGTATTCACTTGCAAGTATATAAAAATATTTTATTAAACATTTTCTTTATGTTTGACTGGTTTGGAATTAAAACCAGTCTAGATTCCCAGAATAATTTTGGTTATACTTTTTTTTACAATAATTAAAATGTGCATTATGTCTTTTTATATTTTTGTTTCTAATAAACAATATATTAATTGGAAAGCAATAAGTCTCACTAACAGAACTAAAATTAAAAAATGCCCTAACTAATCTTTAATTTAGCCATTACTCAAAACAACTGAGCATCAATTTTTATAAAAATGACAAGGTGTTAGCTGTCTTTACAGATTAAAAACTGAAAAACAGTAGTATGTAGTTAATGAGAGCTGACTGAAGTTACATAATGGTAGAAAGACAATATATACAGTGCAACTGAAAAGATAACTCCTTATCAACATCTAAAGTACTAGAAATGTATGTAGCACAGTCTGCTTAGTATCAAAAATTGCTACTTTTCATCAACAATCTAATCCTGCTAGCTCTAGCAAGCAGAATGGTAATTTTACCTGCCAAATTATCTACAAAAAAAGGACAAATGACTTCATTAGTAGAACAATGCTTTCAATATGATTTTTCCCTTTTCCCACTCAGTGCCAACTAATAGAACAATTCAAATCAGGAAATTTAAACAAAATTGCCTTCTCTCATTGAAGTTTTGCATGCTTGAATAAGTAAATGACACATGCAGAATGCTAACCAGTATATTACTCCTTGTATACTAGTCCATTCATTGTATTATATCCAATTATAGTCTGGTGCTCTTTCACTCAAACCCACAATGAAACACCATTCACCCTCAGAAAATTGTGTTTTTTAAGGACCAAAATAAAATATCATTCCACCCATCCTTCTCCCACCACACACACAGACACACCAGAACAAGTTAAAGCTGATTTGGATCATGTCTTGGAACATCCAGGGATATAGTTATATACCTAAACAACTCACAGAATGACATGACATACTTACCTTCAATCTCCAATACTTTTGCTTAAAAAAACCACTTTCACTACTAGCAACCATGAGAATTACAGCCTGGTCATATCTTTTCCTTTGAGAAAACCTTGATTTCCTTTAATCAAATCTGAGAACAAAAGCAAAATTCTAATGATAACTTCAGTGGACAATTTCTTAAATTACATCAGATTTTAATCTAATTTCCAAATTTCTATGATCAGATTTGGGCATCTGGCTAAAAGAAGTTAACAACTGGTAGAATCTGGCAAAGATGACAAAAGATCAAAACACCTTGGAGAAGTGGTAGGAAAAACAGATGTCACCCCTGTGTGATACCCAACTAAACCCAGGACACAGTGCTAGACTTTGGTACTTATTATCCTAAAAATTCAGCCAGTTCAGCAAGTGAAGATAAGAGACAGTAGGTTTCAGTCTATAGCTGTGAAAAGGAGACATGCTGGTGTTAAAAATAAGCCACTGCTCCATGACCAAGTAAGAAACAAGTCGCTTTGAATCTTCTGGAATCATACTAAGTCTTCCATCAAAGATATCATCCCAAGATTTGTTGGAGGAAAGGAAATTTCATGCAGGTAATGAAAGGATGTAACTTAGGAATTTGGTCCTCACATGCCCCAAAAATCTTTTGTGATATGAGTTAGGAAGAACCACGGATTTTGAGTCAGAGTATCTGGGAGTAAATATTGGACCTGCCACTTCCTTTTTAATCTTGACCAGATCACATCAGCTTTCCAAGTCTCAGTTTCCTTACCTGTAAAATGACAGGCTACACTAGCTGGCCTCAAAGTTTTTCCAAGTGTGTGTCTATGAATCTACCTTCCAACTCTAAACCAAAGACGATACCACGATCTTACGACTCTGACCTCCGGGCTAAAGCAAATCAAGTCCAATAACTATATTTGAAGACAACTTTCAAATCCTCCATTCAGTTTTCTCTTCTCTAGGTCAAATATTCTCACAGTTCCTCACACGGCAAGGTCCCTGTCCTCTTCATTCTCCTTTGGATGCAATCCATCTTATTAAAATAGATTATATTCCCTTATTTTGTCAGTCAGACACTTGGGAAACACTGCCTAAACTCTCTGCTTCTCATTCTACTCTTACGCTTTAATCTTCTGGAGTTTGGCTTCTGACCTCTTCACTCAATCAATTATTTATTAATCCCTTATTAAATGCCAGGCACTGTGCTAAGCCTGGGCTACAAAAGGAAGCAAAAGGTAGTCCCTATTCTCAATCTCATGGAGAAGGTAACATGCAAATAAATAAACGCAAAACAAGTTGTATATAGGATAAAAAGGAAATAATGGAGGGAAGACACCAGAATGAAGAGGGGTTGGGAAAAGCTTCCCAGATTTTTGATGGAACCTAAAAGAAGCTTCCACAGACAGAATTAAAAAGGGAGAGCCATGGGAAAAAGTCAAGGAAAATACCTGGAACCAAGAGACAGAGTGTCTTCTACAAGGAACAGGAAAGAGACCAATGTCACTGGATTTAATATATGATGGGAAGTAAGGTATAAGAAGACTAGAAAGACAGTAGGGAGCTAGGTTATATTGGGCTTTCCATGTGAAACAGATCATTTTAGAGTTCATGAAATAGGGAGTTTGACATGGTCAGACATGAGCTTTGGGAAAATCAATTTGTTACCTGAATGGAGGATGGACTGGAGTGGAGACGGACTTAAGGCAGGCAGACTCACTAGCAAGCTACTGCAGTAATCTGAGCATAAGATGTGGTGGTCCTACAGCAGTGGCAGTGTCAAAGGAGAGAAAGATGTATACTTGAAAGATATTATAAAAATGAAATTGATAGGCCTTGGTAACAGATTGGATATGGGAGTGAGGTATTCAGGTTGAATCCTAGATTGTAAGCCTGAGGGACTAGGAAAATGGTCTTGCCCTCTACAGTAACAGGGAAATGGGAGGATTTAGGGTAAAAGACAAAGTTTTGTTTTAGACATGGTGAGTTTAAGATGTCTATTGGTCATCCAGTTCAAGATGTCCACAAGGAAACTGGAGATGTGAGACTGGAATTCAGCAGACAATTTAGGGCAAGATGTATGGATTTGTGAAACAACAGGATAATGATGGGAACCAAATTTATGAGAGCTGATGAGATCACCAAGTAGGATAGTACAGAGGGAGAAGAGAAGAAGGCCCAGGAGAGAACGCTGAGAGCCACTCAGGGCTTAAAGAGAATATTCTGGATGAGGATCTATCAAGGGGGACGGAGAAGGTCCAGTCAGGGAGACAGGTAAGAAGGCAACCAGTGGTGCCCTGAAAAGGGTACCAAGTGTCAAAAGCTGCAGAGCGAGTGAGAGTGAGGAATTGAGAAAAGACCACTGAGAACTCTGGGACGAGTAGTGTTAATGGAACGAGAGGGCTGAAAGCTGGCTTGTGAGAAGATTAAATCGATTCAGTCTTTTTTAATTAATCCTATTTACAATTACTTGACTTGGTCATGATTCTTTGCCTCAGAACTTAGTTCAGAAATTCAACTGGCCTATAATGAGTTAAGTTTAAAAATTCAGTTCTGCTAATTGCTGTTCAGTCTTGCCTCAAGGAGACCAAGGTACTTAATAAATTATTGCTGACTTGACTTGAAAGACTGAGGGGAAGGGGAAATTGTACTATTCAGTCTTCTGTCTCCCTCAATTTCTTGGGGAGAACAGACTTTTTAGTGGTGAGAGAGTACTGGACTCTCCCCTACACTTTAGCACAGTGAGAGCCCTCTCTGGAGTCTTGGGCACTAAATTAGTTCTTGTTCCGCATTTTCCAGACATTCCCCAGGGAAGAGGATCTCAAAATGAGATGGCCTCATAACAAGGGAAGAGAAACAGTACAGAGTCAGCCACTCCAAAGGAAAAGATGACAGTTCAGGAGAGGAAACTTAATTTGCAGAAAAAATGCTGTCCATACCTTCCACAGAGCTAGAGAGTAATAAGAAAGTGTACCTGGAAATATGAAAGGAACAAATGCAAAGTATCTTGGGATGGCAGGTAGACCAGGAAGCCTAGTTCACCCATAATACTTGACAGAATTGAACACTCTATTCTTCTCTGTTCTCCTCTCTGGGCTATGATATCTTAGTCCTGTCCTCCAGTAATAGAAACTAGTTCTGGACCCTTCCTCTTTGTCATCATTTTAATTAAAGGTCCATAAGCAGAAGCTCTGAGATGGAGTCATCCTCTTCAGAGGACAAAAGAAATATGGGACTGGAGACAAAAAAGAGTCCACTGCTACACAAAAAGGGGAAAAAAAACAAAAGGCAAAAAACTTATATAGCCAAAATAAAGAAAAAAAAAGTACAACAAAAGAAAAAACGATTTCAGAAGAAAGTGATGATGGCAAAATAAGTTGTGAGAGTTGAAACAACTAGTGTAGGTGAAGTGGTTCTCTTAGGTGTCCTCCACCTCCTCACCCAGGACAGTGACATTCCAGTACTACTCCTTCTCAGACAGGAGGTCATTCAAGGTGTCCTCAGGTTTAGGAAGCTCTCTCTCTGCCATCCACTCTAGCAGCAATGGAGGAGAGCCATCAAACAGAACGTATGCATGAAGAGCTCCAAAGAGCAGCACCACGGTTCTCCTGAGGCCATCAGGTAGGATATCACAGGCAACAATCCTACTATAGATAGGAATATACTCAAAGAAGTAGTGGTTGTTCTCATTCTATGCTTTGCTCATTTATCCGTCTTCTTTGTGTCCACCTGTCCATGCAAAATAGGAAACTCTTAAGTTGCTGCCCATGCTTGCCACCATGCTCTTGTCCTCAGAGACTGACTAGGTGAACCCAGGGATGGCTGAGGAACAATCCTTGTGACTCTTGACTAGTGAGTGAGATCAAACTAAGCAGGAGGAAGAGAAGTTAAGGGAAAAGTAATACTTGCCCTCAAGAAGATCACATTCAATAGGAAGAATCAATATATATGCATGCAAGTATGTACAAAATAAATATACACAAATTAAATGCAAGTTCATTAAAGTGCTTTGCAAACCATTAAATACATAGCAAAGGAGGTCAAAAAATAAAGAGATGATAAAAGAACTACTGGATTTAAGTCCATATATACATTTTGGGGAATGGAGTTAACAACTGGTAAATAAAAATATTTGTATGTATGTACATGTACATATATAATTATTTACAATATCTTTAATTTTATTTTGTTATACTTTCTTAATTTATTGATGTATTGGAAGTACAAACTTGTATATGTTAAAATTTATATAAACGTAAAAAATGAAAAATGAAAGCAGTTACTAATTTAAAAATTTATGCTTTTATCGAGCATTTATATAGCATTTAAAGTTTTCATATCATTGTACTTATCTCATTTATTCTTCATAACAACCCAGCGATGTAGATGCTATTATCCGCATTGTCTGGCAGAGGCTGAGGGCCTCTGTAAGTAAGCGTCTCAGTAAGTGTCTGAGGGTGGGCATTAGCTTCCATATTGCTCGCTCGTTCTTGCCCTCTGCGCCACCTAGACACCACTATGCTGCTCACTGCACTAACACTTCTAGAAATATTTCACACAGTATTGCTTCTGTTACCTCTCGGACAGTTATTTAAAGCACACACTTAAGGACTCTGGCTTCCCCTATACTTACTAAATCCTGAGAAACCCCATTTTTACAGATTGCCAAGAAATCCAGAGCAGAAGCAGTTCAGCTTAGAAGGTACAGTACATGAACATTAAAGTCTCAGCACTTTTCTCTCTACCTTAGCCTCTCTGGCCGGCATTCCCAACCTCACCTTCTTCTCTTGGGTGTCTAATGGAGTCCCTGATCATTTATATACTCCAAGTCCTTAACCTTGGAATCTCTGGGGAGTCACTTCTTTGGCCCTAGTTCTAGAAGACTGAAATCTAGGTAGAATTTGAAAAAAACATGATGGTGGTGGTGGTGATGATAGTGATGATGACTACAAGCATGGCATCAGCAAAGTGGAGAGATAGGTGCTAGTATTATGTTCACTTTACAGATAAGGAAAACTGAGACAGACTTCCCCGGGGTTACAACGCTAGAAAGAGTCTGAGGTCAAATTTGAACTTGGTTTTTCCTGGCTCCAGGAACAGTGCTCTAGCCACCGTGCCTCCCGGTACTCCCGATGGCAACATAAACCAGTCTCTTTATAAGTGTCACCTTATTCATGACCATCAGCACACACTCAAAACAACTCATGAATCTGAAACAACTTCAAATTGTCAATACACACGTTAACCATAAGTTTCTGTACTGTGTTCTCCAATACTTGTGAGCCATTGCATTGTTTTAAAGGCAGCTGTGATGTAAAAGAAAGAATATTCTGGGACTCTGGCAACCTGCGTTGAAATTACAGCATTCCTGGTTATGACATGGGTGACTTCCAGCAAGGTATTTAACCTTTCAAGGACTTAGTTTCTTCATCTGTAGTACAAATAAAATGGACTACAGAATCTCTAAGGAGGAGGTCATTTCCAACTCTACATGCTACTAATAGAGATTTTTTTCTTTTATGTCTTCTTTTCCTTTCCTTAATGAAGCTAAAGGTTTGCTAACTCATTAGCTAAAGCAAACTTTATTTTTATGGTTAATGGTTGAGAATGCTATCAGCATTCTTCCTAACAAATTCAGTTACTCTTCTGCCCTGTGCATTAAGTCAATTCATGTTTTATAATTATTTTACAGTGTAGTAGCTAAAATATTGGATTCAGGAAGACCTTGCTTTTAATCACAATCCTCATAACACCAACACAGACAAAATAATTGGCTTCTATGACTCTCAATTTCCTCATCTGTAAAATTAAGTTATTAATACTTCCATAGGGGGATATTAATACCTGTACCTACTCAGTTGTTGTAAACTCAAATGCCAACAATAACAAGCATTTATTAAGCACCTACTATGTGCCAGGTACTTTAAGGCTGAGGACAAAAAAGCAAAAACATAATCCCTGCCTTCAAAGAGTTTGTATTCTACTTTAAGAGACAACACATACACACACACACACACACACACACACACACACACAAATATAGTCAAATTAATATGTACAAAATAAGTACAAGGTAAATGAAGTTCCTGGAAAACCTTAAAGTACTATATGAATGTCAGCTACTGTGATTTAATAATTATTTCTAAAGTTGCTATAAGGCTTAGAATTCCTACACACACTATCATGAGGCAAACAAAGAGACATGCTATCATTTCACCAATTTCAAAGAACTTATTCTATTTTATGTATCTCTGACTTCTTCTAAAACTCAGCCAAGATACAGAATGAACATTCTTCAACTAAGAAAACCATGTTTTCTTAATAGTAACAGTTGTATAAACATAAGGTCTAGTTAGTTAAAGACAAACCAACATCAAAAAGTAGTAAAACGTAGAACCCTAAACTCCTTTTTCTTTGAAGAAACCTGTTTGAAGTGAGGTATTTCTAGTTATGGGTGAATGATATGAGAATTCAACTGCAACAAATGGACATCCAGCTCCTAGGAAAAACTAATTAAATCCATCTGAAAAGTTCCATCTAAAACTGTCTCACACATTTCCTTTTTGGAAGACCACATCAAAACATTTAGTTACAGCAGACGTACATCTACAGCATTTCTTTTACAAGATATAAATTATAATAATGTTAAGAGTTTGTATTACACTCAAAATAGCACTGCAATTCAGAATTAAGGGAGAATCTTTTAGTTATTAGAACTCCCGCCAAAACTGCATCTTAATTCGGTTCCTCTACAAAATCTTAAAACAGTCAGTGTATTACTCCCAAGTATCCAAACTCCTTGATATAATTATAAAATCAAACTACTGTGAAAAAGAAAGCACAGAATGTGGTTGAAAAGGTATCCAAGGTTTTTGCTACATAAATTTAAGATTTTGATATTAGGTTAAGAAACCTCAGTAGTTAGCAAAAGACAGCAGGAAGAGTACATAACTGAAAATTTATTGGTTGTGTAAACATAATTTACTTTAATATGTATCATCTTGGCTATGAAGGCAGAAAAATCAAATGCAAAGTCAAAATATTACCTACAGAATAAAATTATCTTTATCTTCTAAAATGCTTTGTCATTTAAATTTTTATAGTTTGGGATAAGAGTTTGGGTAAATCAAATTGCAAAACACTTTTTTCACTAAAAAGAAAAAGCTTCAAAATATTTTTTGACACGACAATATGACATACCTCCTCTAAATATACAAACATCATAAAATAAATTCAACAACTTCTTCCCAATCTATATTCAGGACAACAATGTTTCATTAAAATTAGTATGTACAGTTAACTGAAATTGAAAGACTTTGAAGGTTATTTAGTTGGAAAGAATTGGATACCTGGGTCCTAATTTCCATACTACTATTAGCTATGTTGGCAATTTTAAATGCATTTTGGCCCTCAATTTCACCTACAAAATTAAGTAAGGTATTATTGCTCTACAGTCCCTTTTAGTTATGATATTCAAAGATTTTTTCAATACTACAATTCACAAGGTCCAATACTAAAATAATCCACCCTACTGAGATCTTTGAAAATTTCTTTCTAATGAAAAGTATCTATCCTGCCTCTACTTGAGGCAATAAACTCTTCTGCCTACTTAATTTTCATTATATTCCTTGATATTTTTGAGATTTTAGTCCTTTCAATAAATTTTGCTATTGTTTTGTCTAATTCTATATCTTTGGTAATCTAATTTGTGTAGTATTATAGTAAATCTATAGAGTGACTAAAGTAATTAAACCATTCTATACATGGGTGTTGCCTAGCTCTGAAAAATGACTATTTTCCAAATTACTTAGGTCTTCTTTTATTTCCTGGAAAACTGTTGAGTGTTTATATAAGTCCCTTAAGTGTCTTGGTAAGTAAACTCTAATATATTTAATGCATTTTAATATTTTAAATACAATTTCTTTATCTCTTTTTAATGATTTTTTTAGTAATAGAAATGCTGAGAATTTTGGTGGACTTACTCTGTTATCCTGCTTTTTACTGATGCTTTTAATTAGTTGCAATTAATTTTTTCACTGATTTATGTACATTTATGTACATTCACATAAACACTCATAACACATACTGCTTATGCTTAATTCCATCATTTTGTTGTTGCTGTAATTGCTACAGCTAAGCATTACTAGCACTGTCTAGTAACACTGGAGACAGGAGACATCTTTGCTTCACTCCTGATCATCCTGGGAAAGTATCCAGTGTTTCTCTCAAAAATCATATTGACTCAGGCTGGAAATAGGCTTTAAATCATATTACCACAGAATCATAGAATAGAAAGGGTCTTGAACCAAAGGAATCTTATATCTTGGAAAAATATCCATAATATCCATACTAATCACAAATCTGCCTCTGACGTTTTCCTCAGAGGACAAGTAGAAAAGTTAAAACTCTCTTTGAAATAGTACTTCTTGAATGTATAAAAACAGCTATTAAAATCTCTGAAAGACTTCCTTTCTCCAGGGTAGACATATCCAGTTCTTCAATAAATTCTCATATGGCATAGTGTCCAATCACTTCATTATGTTGGTCAATAATAAAGGAAGGCTTGTCATTTTTATACTTTTTAACATTCTGCCCTAAAATCTGTGAATACTATATTTCATTAAAGGTTCATTCTATAATCATCTGATTATTTTTATAAAGAACTGCTGCTGTTGTGTTTGTCCTTCATTGCTGAAGAAGATCATGCCATCAGAGAGATGATGACATGACTTGCATTTCACTGTTTTGCGTAAAAGAGGGCTGTGCAAGGTTACCAGCCTCACTTTCTCCTCTTGAGCCATATGGATCCAGTGACAAGATATTCGTCAAGATGATTGGAGAGGGCCCAGGGCGCACTGGGAGACCCCAACCCTTTAGGCCAAGGTCTAAGTTGCATAGGGAACTGTCAATAAGGAAATTCTGACTATTAATTCAGATGAGCCTCTAGTCTGAAAAGTAGAGTTTTAGTGAGTTTCCTGGGAGGTTAAGAACTGTGCCTACCAGCAACAGTTGCATTGGATTATCCATGGGGGTGCAGGAATAAAAGATTAAAACTTCAATTTACATTAAAATGTTAAAACAATCAATGCAATAGGACTGGGCATGCTCAGAAGTTAGGGCAAATTTGGTCTGTAAGAAGGAAGGCTTTTGTGCTACACAGATGATCTACCCATAGAGGTGAAGAGATAATAAGGATATTTCAGGTAAAGCAGCCCAGCTCCCTTAGGTCTTAAATAAGCAGGAGAGGAAATTATCCTTTCCCCAAGCCTTGGGAGTTGCCTTGGGCAATATAGTTAGAACATTCCTTTTTATTCTCATTTCTATTCCCACTCACACCTCCCTAGTTAAGTCAGGACAGCAGGGAGCTGGATATGCAGGGGTGATCAAGACAGACTTGGACTTGTTAGACTTACTCTGTTCTAATTTGGTCCAGCATGCAGCTCCTTGTGCCCCCTCAAAGAAGGATGTGGAGTCATTGGATTAATATGGAGTAGCATAATGCTAAGTACTAGCGAAAGCTCTGGGTGTAAATACTGTAGTAAATGAACATAATGGACTTCTATTGTGCTATAATACTATTGTGCAGCTAGGCAATAGATCATCACACCTGTAGTAGGGCAGACTGAGGTCAAAATCTGACCTCAGGTACTAAATATCCATATGGTCCTAGGAAAGTCATCTAACCTCTCAACGTCCTCCTCTGTAAAGTGGGGTATTACAATAGCACATGCACTGCAGGATTGTTAAGAGGATCAAAGCCAGGCCCACAGTTAGCACCATATAAATGTTAGCTATTATTACTAATTTATTAGTATCATAGGAAATAATAAGTATGATAAAGAAAAGCATGGAAAGACTCATATGAACCGACAGAAGTGAAATAGACACAACTGATGCAATTGAAATAAACAATTACTTAAACAATTTAAATGGAAAGACCAAGAACAGCAAAAGATTAGAAACCATGCTGAAAAATGATAGTCACAAATGGCTCCAAAGAAGAGAGATGAAGGGGGCAGAGCCAAGGTGATTGAGTAAAAGCAGGGACTTGCTTGAGCTCTCCCTGAAATCCCTAAAATACCTGTTAAAAATGACTCTCAACAAATTCTAGAGCAACAGAACCCACAAGATGACAGAGTGAAACAAAATTTCTAGCCCAAGATAACCTGGAAGGTTGACAGGAAGATCCAGGAGAGATAACTTAAAAATTATTGGACTGCCTGAAAGTCATGATCAAAAAACAAGACTAGATGTAACCTTTAAAAGAATCATCAAGGAAAACTGCCTTGATATTCTGGAACAAAAGGGAAAATAGAAACTGAAAGAATCTACCAATCACCTCCTTCAAGAGCTCCCAACAGGAGAACTCCTGGGAATGCTGTAACCAAATTCCAGAGTTCCCAAGTCAAGGAGAAAATATTACAAGCAGCCAGAAAGAAACAATTCAAGTACTGTGGCAACACAAACAGGATAACACAAGATTTAGAAGCTTCTACATTAAGGGATCAGAGGACTTAGAATATGATATTCTGGAGGTTAAAGAAGCTAAGATTAAAACTAAGAATCACCTACTCAGCAAAACTGAGTATAATATTTCAGGGGAAAAAATTGACATTCAATGAAATAAAGGACTTTCAAGCATTCTTAATGAAAAGCCAAGAGTTAAATAGAAAATCTGACTTTCAAATATAAGACTCAGGAGAAGCATGGAAAGGTAAACAGGAAAGAGAACTCACAGGGGATATATATATATATATATATATATATGTGTGTGTGTGTGTGTGTGTGTATATACTTACATATACATAAGTATATATATATATACTTATATATGACAGGGGGCACATGGTAACGAATATGAAGGGATGGTATCTAAAAAATAAAATTAAGGAGAGAGAGGAATGTACTGAGAGGGGAAAGGGAGATGTAGAATGGGGTAAATTATCTTACATAAAAGAGGGAAGAAAATGCTTTCACACTGAAGGGCAAGTGAGAAGAAGTGAGAAGGAATAAGTGAACCTTACTCTCACCAGATTTCGCTTAAGGAGGGAATAGCATACACTCAATTGGGCATGAAAATCTATCTTACCCTACAGGAAAGTAGTGGGGAAGAGGATAAGAGAGAGGAGATAGAAGGGAGGGAAAATTGGAGGAGAGATAATCAGAAGCAAGCACTTTTGAGGAGGGATGGAGTCAAAGGAGAGAAAAAAATAAATGGGAGTGGCAGGATAGGGTGGAGGGAAATATAGTCTTTCACAACATGACTGTTATGGAGGTGTTTGCATGACTACACATGTAAAACCTATATCAAACTGCTTGCCTTCTCAATGAGGACAAAAATTATTGGCAATAATTAAATGGAAAACAAAAGTATGCTTGTACTTTTCATAAAAATTACTGAAAATATTTTATTTCTAGCTCATTTTTAAAATAAAAAATGATTTCATGGTTCAGAATGCATATATTAGGAGTCACACACAATATATAAATACACGCACACATATGTGTAATATATCTCAGACTGAGGACTCCACTTATTTTACTGAGAAAGTTGCATGATCAAAAATGTTGGAGATCACTATGTTAAGCATTACAATACTAGTACATATCATATTTTGTGTGGGGAAATAATTTTTAGAAAAACTGTCATAGGGTCTTTGCTAAAAAAAACAAAAACCAAAAAATGAACAGTACCTTTGCATGAATGCTCACTAGTGGTATTGGTTCACTCTATTTTTCTCTCTCCCTAGTCTGGGTTAGGAACATAAATGTTAAATAGATAAGTTTAGAAAAGTACCTTCTTTCTCTAATTTGAGGTAAAGATAATGTAGCAAATTATTTGCCCTTTCATTTTCTTAATTTATGGGTTACCCATTTTTTCAGATCCTTAAAGTCTCTCTTATGCATTGTTCTGCTAGATTTGTCTCAATGTGAAAGAAATACCCTCAAGTCAGGTATTACTGTCTTATTATCTAGGATTTTTTACCATGCAGATAGCTTTTCCTTTAAGCAAACTGATGCAGTCATTCAAGGCACATATACATAGACAGACAGAGATTTAATATTGACATTTTCTAATTATGTAGGAATTTTTAAGTTAAGCACAATGGAGTCTCCCAGTTTGTCTCTTGACCAGTAATTTAGATCCACAAGCACAGTTATTTGCAAAATTCTGAAAACAGAAAAATAAAATGTCCTCGACTTCAAGGATCTTTTTTTTGATCATCTCTGAAAACATGGTTGCCTCTCCCACATTTTGTGATTCATATGATGCTAATAAACTTTACTCTGTAGCTTTATTTTAATGCCATGTGAAAATTTATTTTGAATGTTCTGTTCATATTTAAAAATTTGTCTTTTCCACCCATGAAATCTACTTATATCTTTTCACTGATTAAAAAAACCTCACACTGTACATAGTTTATTTTACTTAAAAAAAAAACCCAAGATTGTGGAATTTCTACCACCCATGTCATAAAAAATACAATTGGGAAACTATCTCATTGATATTTCCCAAATGTAAAAGAAAGTTAAGTATCAAAAATGAAGAATTCTTATTCTAATAAAGAATATCTTAATCACTTTCTCAAGAATCTTTCTTTTCTTTCCCTTTAAAAAAATTCTAGGCTTAAAGAGAAAATGTCAACTTTGAACAAAGAAAACTTGAAGCAGTTATATTCCTGGAAACCAGGCAGAGTGCTATAATAATTGAAAAATATGCCAAAGAAAGGAATCAAAAAGCTTGCTGTTAAAAACAATTGTGTACTTACATCAACAAATATTCTAAAATGACCACAACTGTAAACTGATGAATACATTATAAGTATAATATCAATAAATATACATAACATATGTGTGTGTTTGTGTATATAGTATTTACAACATAAAAAGAGGATATTTCACTCACACAGTGAATTGCTTTTTAATACTTGAGGAACATAAACATTACTGCATGTAAAGAAAAATAAACTTGAAATTAAAATACATTATTACATAAAGACAATAAAATTTAAGAGAAAGCAAGCAAAATTCGGAAGCTTTAAAATGTAATTCAAAATGGAAGTAATTGATTTACAGGAAGTTAAAGCTATCAAAGTTGCAAAAACATTTAAAACTACAAATGCTTTTAAAAGTTATTAGACACAGCTTATAAACTATAGTACTGGCAGGTGGATACACTTGGAAGGTAGGACAGTTGGTCTCCTATTGCAATAATTTGCTCCATTATACCATTACATGTTCTCACATGGAGCTCATTACACCTGTGCTCTACAGTTTTCACTGCTGATCTATTCACTTTCGGGCATCTTTCAAAGTGATGTTATATCTCACAGTACGTACATGATTGAGAGTTTGGGTTGTATGAATGGTTTTATCTTTCCAAAATAAACCTTTCAGCACAAATCTAACATTCTCAAAATTTAAATTTCCTAATACTGGCAAGTATGTTGTACTCTATGGATATGAAATACCTTTTTTCCCCATAATTAACATTTTACTTTGAGCCTCTTGAAAAAAATAAGAGACTATAAATTTAAGATATTCTTCTAGCTGATCGACTAAGAAAAGTTGTTGTTGTTCATAAAAGATTTCACTTTCCTTTGAAAACTACTACAAGAAACACATCTGACATTTATGTAGATAACATTTTATGTTTTGAATAATATAGTTTACTGTAAAACAATAAGCATTTTAAACCTGCTGGAATAAAAGAGTTCCTTGACTTTGAAAAGCAAACATAACTAGTTTAATAAGAAATACACAATATCTATAATGTTATAAGGAATTTAATAAGTGACAATAAATTTATACATTTCAATCTGACAAAACATGTAGGTATTTATTCAACAAACACCTGTGTAAAAACCAAAACATTTTAGAAATACCTATGAGAAAGGCATCATGGGAGTCATATTTATGGCATGTTCTAAAGTCTTTTAAAATATAATTTGATTGATATATTTTCTTTTTCAGTTGTCTAGATTTCTCACTGAATCTTCCTCCAGATCTTTCTAAAAAGACATTCCTGTAACAAAGATTTTTTTTTTAAGAAAGAGAAAATTCAGCAAAACACCAACAAATCAAAAAAAAATCTGAAGTGATATGCTTGTTCCACACCAGAAAACTCCTCCCCTCAATTTCCGAAGAGCCAGGGTAAGGTGTCTTCTCATCTTTCTTCCTTTGCAGTCACTTTGCAATATTCATTTTCATCCATTTTGTGGTTGTTGGTCTTTCCATTTACATTGATGTAACCTAATGGTGCTTACTTCACTTACTTCACTTCCACAATGGTGGAAGTGTTTTTCCACACTCATCTATATTTATCATATTCATTTTTGTCCGTCATTAAACACTTATTAAGTGCCTTCTATGCACCAGGCACTATGCTAAGTACCGAGGATACAAAAAAAGTTGCAGGAAGACAAAGCAAATAGAACTCTTGTAAATCCATTCAAACAAATATGGAATAAAGGAGAGAGAGGTGAGGTAGGAAAAACAGGATCTAGAAAACATGATTTAGGTAAATTTAAAAAGGAGAGAGTACTTTCAGCTGGGGTGAAGAAGGAATCTGGGGAGCAACTGAGTTTACTGAGTGTTTGCATGTGAGTCATATGGTCAGACCTGTCTTTTAGGAACAAAAATTTGACAGCAAAGCAGAGAACAGGCTTGAGGAGGGAAATATGTGAGACAAGAACAACCATGAGGATACTACAATGGTCTAGGCATGAGGTGATGAGTACCTGCACCAGGATGGTTGCAGTGTCAGAGGAGAAAAGCAGATATACAGGAGAAGTATTATAATAGTAAAATCAGCAGACCATAGCAACAGATTGGATATGGGGGGACATAAAAGAGAAGGAGGGCGTGAGGGATTTAGGAAGGGAGAGAGACAGAAAGAGAGAGGAGATGAAGGCGTCAAATAGGTTCTGAGCCTAATGGACTTGGAGGATGGTGTTGCCCACTAGAGTAACTAGGAAGTATAGGAACAGAATTACAACTTTCATTGCTTTTCAACTTACATTTGGTTAAGTCCAAATTTGAAGGATAGGTCACCTTGGATTACAGTCTGACTTCCTTTCCTGTTTGAAACACATTATTCCATATGCTCCAGAAATTTCTGGTAGCTGCAGAAAAGTCTTTTGTTATTCTAATTTAATTTCCTTTGTATTTGAAAGCATTTTTCCTTCTTTTCTGAAGTATTTGTTGTCAGAGGAATTATCAAATTTAGTTAGTCACAATGTATCTTGGATTTCCATCATAGAGCTTTTTTTTTTTTTAGGCAATGTGTGGATATTATGATTGTCACTTACTTGGGGAGATTAGAAATTCTACACAATTTCTTGTTTCTTTCATTATTATATTCAAGCTGACTTCTATTCTTCTGGGAGAACAGCAGTCATTAAGTGGCCATGCGTTCTGTCTGAAGCCAATGTGTTTTGCTTGCATGGAAACAAGTGTTCTTTTAACGTTACTGGTTTCTGTTTCTCTTCTTCCAGACTGTTCTTTCCTTCTGTGTCTGCATCTCCTCTCAGTTATTTTCTCTTTATTTCTTTGGTGAGACTTGTTACTGGGGATTTCAGTTTTCTTATCTGCTGATTACTTCTGCACAGATGATTCCACTTTCTCAATTCTTATTTCTTTTTTAATTATTCAGGTACATTCTGTTATAGATGTTCTCTTGGGAATCTATAGGGTCCTCTTCTTCATCAAGTGTTGATTCATTTTTGTGTTGCAATATTCATTCACAGATTTTTGGACTCCTTTAGCTGATTTGGAATCCATAATCCCTTCTGTTATTACTCTTATTAATATGTTCCCTGTTGTTTTACCGGCTTATGCTTGAAGTCTCTAAGTTTTTTTACACTTGAGATCTTTGGTAACTTCGGGCTATTTTTTCCTTATAATTCCCTACTGCTTTCTGACTCCATGTCCTTTGAATGTGGTTCCCCTGTGGGCTGGACCTCAAGGTCATCATGTCTAGAATGCACTACCTTCTTGCTTTTGCCTTTCAGATGTCTAATCTTTCTTCAAAATTCAACTCAGTTGCAGCCCATTTATGAAGATTTATCTGAATGCTTCTTTCACTTCAGCTGAAAAGTGTTTTCTCTTTTTAAATTTTCTTACAGGATGTTTTTTTTATCCCCAAGAAAATGATGTTGTAAGGTTTGTGTTTTTAAACGATTGTTTTTGCGGACTATGGAGTAGAAGGGACAGGATATCAATAAGGAGGCTATAAACCAAGTAAGAGATGATGAGAGTATGAAATGCTCAAATGCTCGCTTTCATAGGATTACAGATAGAGGTCTGGAAAAGAACACAGAAAAGCCCCAGAGTTCAATGCCATCATTTTACAGATGAAAAAACTGAGGCTCAGAAAGATAAAATCATTTGCCCAGGGTCACACAGGTAGTAAGTAACAAAGACAGACTACGATGATAACAATATCCTATTTATAGAGGGAATATAGTCACAATTGCTGTCAAAGTTGAGGAAGCAAAAGAAATTTTAAAATTCTGCTTAAAGTCACATTTGATCTATAATTTGAAAGTCTATTTCAATAATACATAATTATATAAACCAACTAAATCTGAAAACAAGAACAATGATACAGCTTCACTAATCATTTGAAATGATTCTCCTCAGGGCGTCATTACTAAAATATTTACATGAAGTGTGACAAAAAGTGGGGGCAGCTAGGCAGCAAAGTGGATAGGGTACCAGGCCTAGAGTCAGGAAGACTCCCCTTCCTGAGCTCAAATACAGCACTTCCAAGCTCGGTGACTCTGGGCAAGTCACTTAACCCTGTTTGCTTCTGTTTCCTCATCAGTAAAATGAGGTGGAGAAGGAAATGTCAAACCCCTCCACGATCTCCCAATGGAGTCACAATAAGAGTAAGACAGACTTTAGTGATGGACTCAGTGTTAGGAAAACTTGAGTCTGAAACTTGTCTAGAAATTGACTGGTTATGTAGCTCTGGAGTGAGTCAAGTAATCTTTATGAATCTCAATTTCTTCATCTGCAAAATGGAAATAACAATGCCATCTATAATACAGAGGTGTGTGTGAGAATCAGATGAAATTTAATGAAAAGCACTTCGTAGTTCGTGAAATAACACATAAATGTAAGTGATGATGATGATGGTGGTGATAAAGAAGAAAAGCATGATTATGGTGGTGGTTGTGGAATTCAAATTTTTGAAATCATCTTCCATATACTAAGGAACAGATTAAATATTTTACCAAGCTGATTTTTAAAAAGATTTCTTAACTGAACCTGTGATTTCTTTGATGTAGGGAAAGTGGTGAGGAATTTCCTCTACTAATGTAGATTGGCACTTTCTCTGCACTGATCATGACTTCCCCAGGGTCACACAGCCAGAATGTCCCATAAGTAGGACTTGAACCCAGCTCTTTAGGTGTCAAGTTTTCAATCTATATCATAGTAGCTTTCAAAAAAAGAAAAAAAAGCCAGGTAAAAGTTACCCTAGGGATTGTTAGCTTGTACATAATGACACTGTTTTTTGATTCTTTCAGCTCTCCTATCATTATGAAGTGTTCACTAAGGAATCAGTCCCTTTCTAATAAGCTACGTGAGCTGCAATCTGACTATCCTGAGAAAGGATAAATTTACCTATTGATGATGTGCTGCTGTTGCCATGGAAATCCTATTCAGTATGAGGTGAAATCTAAGTTGAAACAACTGGTGCATTTGCATGAAGAGCCAGAGGTGTAAAGCTGTAATCTGTGTCATTATGATTTAATACCTCTAATTCATAATTTCCCCTAAACAAGAGAATATTGTAGAACCCAGGCTTATCACTGGATAGCAAATGTTCATATGCCCCCATGCTGCCCTGCTGGTAGGCCTCAGGTTCCCACCTTCTAGGGGTGAAGGACTGAAAAGGAAGGGCAGGACTGAAGACAAAGCCTAGAGCAGAGTGTATCCTGCAGGCAATAGGAGGAGGGAGGTTGGGGTGGGAGGAAAGGTGGGGGGTGGGGTGGGGCGGTCTTTGCCTCTCCCCGCCACAAATAACACTTCTCACCTGGAATGCACCTGAGTATCTGTAGGAAATTGGTCATTTAATAAGAGCAGCTACCTAACTGTAATCTATTAAAAATCAGTCCATCACACAGAAATAATATTATATTATGTACGTATATTTAATCTAGTCAATTTTATAAACTTGCTATATATAATGACACTTATCTATGATGTAAGACATTTCAGTATAATACCTTAGTAATAGCACAGCAATTTTTATGTACAAAATGAACAAAAAGTTTTATCATATAACCAAACTGCAATGAATCTTGAAAAATTTTTGATTTTCAGAAATGACCAAAATCAACTAATTCTCATTAGGTTTCACCTATATAGAAAAATCTTTCTGTTTTTGCCAGATAGTCCTCTAGAGGGGAATACAGTCTAATATAATATTCATTATGGCAATAGCATACAGTTTCCTAGTACGGTCACCTAGCTGGTGCCATGGAAATAGTGCCAGACATGAGTCAGGAAGACCTGAGTTCATATCTGATCTCAAACACTTACTAGCAGTGTGACCCTGGGCAAGTCACTTAGCCCTGTTTGCCTCAGTTTCCTCATCTGTAAAATGAACCAGAGAAGGAAATGGCAAACGAGTCCAGTATCATTGCCAAGAAAACCCCAACTGGGGTCATGAAGAGTCAGATCAACTGAAGCAAGGAAACAACAATTTCCTATCAGAATGATAGATTAAATCTACCAGAGCACTCCTATAAAAACATCTTTCTCGAGGTACTTTTTTTACTGTCTACAAATGCCAGGTTTTAAAATAACATGCATGCTATGGTATTCATACATTTGCAACTTGCTGTAAATGTTCAATACATGCTAGAATTAAAAAAGGTTCATTCTGAATTCTATCCAAGGAGGACTTAGCTACTTCTGCGCCAAAAGGCTGTCCTTATAACATAGCAGTCTGATCTATCAGAAAGTTTCTACATGACTGAGTACTGATTTTATCTGGGTTCTACGATTTATTTATTTATCTAAATACTCTGGTCCTCACAAAGAAAATGTGATTTCTCATTTAAGGAAAGAATAAACATGAGGAACCACCTTGCAAAATATGAAAACTTATGTATAACTATGCCAGGTAAGAGAAAGGCAAAAATAAAAGTGAACATTTTTAGAACTACAATTTTCACATAATCATTCATTATTACAGAATCATTAAAAAAATAAAACTTACACAAAATGTTGAACCACTATTGGATGCTATGACAGAATGGATTTCATCTCCCATTTTGACTGATAGATCCCAGTTTGCCATTTTGGGCTTAAGGATGGGAATTCTAAAAAAGAAAGGAAAGAAAAACAGTATTTTCAGATTATTCCCTCTTTCATTAAATTGGTCTCCCCTGCTTGGATCTCTCCAAAAATTTAAATTAAGTCAACGATAAAGAGTAAAAAAATTACATATGAAAGTAACTGTTAAAAAAAACCCACCCAATCTATTTGCAAAGCAGTGCTCAAATTATAAATCAGCTACTTTATAAAAATATGTCCACAAGTTGCAACACATCTTCACAAAGTCTTTGGGATCCTAGGCTGACCAACAAAATAAACATGGTATAAAATTCAAATTTATATAACACTTTAAAATTGGCAAAATACTCTCTTTTGATCACAACAACCCTACTAAGTAAGTTGTGTATTCCTACCCCGATGGTACCAGTGAGGAAACTGAGGCTCCAACTGGTTAAGTAACTTAACCATGATTAAATAGCTAGAAAGGAACATAGGATTTGAATTCAAACATCTTGAATCAAAATCTTGTGCTTTTTTCAACTACATCATCCTACTACAAAAAAAAATGATCCTTTTATAGAAAAATGCATTTGACATCCCAACCGAGGCCAGGAACACGTTTTCTCTAAACCTATGAGAGGAATGGAGACAGCTGTGTGGCTCAGTGGAAAGTGCGGAGTCAGGAAGACCTGAGTTCAAATCCAGCATCAGAAACTTGCTTAGCTATATGCCTTTGGGCAAGTCATTTAATCTGTTTTGCCTTAACTCACTGGAAAAGGAAATGGCAAGCCATTACAAGAATTTTTCCCAAGAAAATTCCCATAGCCAGTAATGGCATGACACGGCCCTGAGGTTTCCGAGGAGTCAGACATGACTCAAGAGCAACAAAAACAAACATGGGGAATAAAGACTCTGAACACCAAGACACTAGTGATGGGTGCTGAGGCCTCAGGTGGGAGGGGATCTGATGGCTCAGGGAAGAGAAATAAACAACACAGGATGAGAACCATCTGTTAAGTACCAACGTTTGAACACAGGCCTGAGGCGGGTTCTCCTCTAACTTCACATCCTTTCTTTCATTTTCCACATTTCAGGAATGGGTCTGTTTTCCTTCTTATTGCTTACATCCAGGTTTTATTTGCTTTCTATTTTTACACACTACTCTGTCCTACTTTTGCCTCCCTGTCAAACTTTAGAACCAAACAAAGCATTGAATCATTTGGAAATCATTAAGCAGCACGTGCGTGTTCTTTGTTAAAAGCGCTGGGAAAGTGAGGGAGATAAGCCTTTTAATAGTTTTCAGTTTGACTTCCTTTGTTTTTATGAGAGGATAGCGTAGCTGGAACCATTCTCAGAGATGAGAAGTAGCCACATCGGCTCATTTTTTCTGGTCAGTTGCCTTTTTCAGCAATAAAAGCATCATCTGTTCTATATTTTTTGAATCTTCCCAACTTTTAAATATCTTCAAACTTATATATATATAACCAAGTGCCCTCAGAACTCTATTGCATTCAGCATGAATGTCTTTTCGTTTTTGACCGAATCAATCTCTTCCAGATTTTCATTCAATTCAACATTTATTTAAATACCTGATGTAATCAAGCTGGGGGAGCAGAGGAAGCACTTCAGCCCAGCGCTTCCAATCTTCCCCTTCAAACAACTTTAAAACAACACCTCAATTCACAAAAGTGAGAAATTTCTCCAGCCCAAGACAACTTAAGAGATTGAAAGGAAAGCTCTGTGACACTATGGAGAGCGCTAGTCCAGACTACACCTTATGGCAACAGCAGCAGCAGTAACTTCAGATCAAAGGTAATAAGGGGATTAGAAAACTGATCAGAAAAAGATTACAAGACACTTCTGTGCTAGCACTGGGCACAGAACCAGCTGTTACTTGGCAATTCCACTGCTCACAAACACTTTCAGGACACAGCTCCTGGGCAGAGAGGAATACAAGCACTTGTGACTGCAAAGGAGCAAGGTCCTGAACAGCAGCAGTGCCTACAGCTGAGCAGGGGCTCTTACTAGTTAAGGACCACAGCTCAGACCAGGAGAGCAAAGATCACAATTTGGCAGGCTAACACTACCTTAGAAGCTCTAAAAACTTATGAATGACCAGATTTTGCTGAGAAAACACAAATGCCAAAACGCCTTAAGCTCACCCTTGGGTGAGGGAGAGCTCAACTTTAATAGAAAATTCAGAGTCAAGAAATGGACTGGGAAAATGAACCATCAACCACCAACAAAAAAAACCCCACAAAACCCTGAATATAAAAAGCTACTTTGGTGACAGGGAAGAACAAGATGCAAACTTAGAAGAAAACAACCTGATGAAACAGCTACAAGAAAAGTGTCAAAGAAAAATGCTAACTGGGTGCAAGGCCAAAAATAATTCCTGGAAAAACTAAAGAAAGAGCACAAAAAAAAAGAAAAAAGATTTGAAAAATTAAAAAGCTGTTGTAGAGGAAAACTGAGAAAAGAAATGTGAACACTGAAAGAAAATTGTGAAAAAATAATTAACAGCTGGGTACAAAAGAGGCACACACACATACATACAACTCAAGAAAATCAGACCTTGGGGCGAGCCAAGATGGCAGAGTAGAAGGACTGATCTGCTCCAGCTCTCCCCCCACAGTTCAAAAAATACCTGTAAAAAATTATTCTAAACAAATTCTAGAGCAGCAGAAGCCACAAAATGACAAAGTAAAACAGATTTCCAGCCCAAGACAGCCTGGAAGGCTGAAAGGAAGTCTATCACACCAAGCTCAGAGTAGAGCACAGCCTAGCCTGGGCCCTGTGGCACAGACAGGACTGGTGCAGGCTTCAGGGCACAGAATCACAGGCAGCAGCTGCAGTTCCCATATTTCTCAGCCCACAAATGTCAGACAACTTCAAAGGTGAGTAAGAAAGCTCTTTCATCGGGGTGACAGGGGAGCACAGTCAGGCCGCAGTCCTGGCCCCAGGGCTGCAACAGCCACTGAAGCAGCACAACCACTTTAGGAGCCCTCAGCCTAAAGACCCTGGAGGAATCGAACAGTAGATCACAGTCTCAGTCCCAAGTGAGGAGCAGCGTAGGAGTAGTAGAGTGGAGGTGGCTGTGGAAAGGGAACTCTACTTGCAGTTCCAGGGCAGAAAACAGTACTTGTGGTTTCTCATAGGCCTGAGTACATGCCAGGAGGTTCAAAAGGTCACTGAAGAAAATAGTTCTTTAAAACTTAGAATGGATCAGATGGGTGCTAATGAGTTTATGAGAAACCAAGAAATAACAAAACAAAACCAAAAGCATGAAAAAATAGAAGATAATATAAAATATCTCATTGGAAAAACAACTGACCTGGAAAATAGATCCAGGAGAAGTGATTTAAAAATTACTGGTCTACCTGAAAACCATGATTAAAAAAAGAGCCTAGATAAAACATCTTCCAAGAAATTATCAAGGAAAACTGTCCTGATATTCTAGAACCAGAGGGTAAAATACAAATGGAAAGACATCACTGATCACCTCCTAAAGGAGATCCCAAAAGGAAAACTCCTAGGAATATTGTAGACAAATTCCAGAGTTCCCAGGTCAAGGAGAAAACATTACAAGCAGCCAGAAGGAAATAATTCAAGTACTGTGGAAATATAATCAGCATAACACAGGATTTAGCACCTTCTACAGTAAGGGATCAAAAGGCTTGGAATATGATATTCCAGAGGTCAAAGGAGTTAGGACTAAAACCAAGAATCACTCACCCAGCAAAAATAAGTATTCAGTTTTTCCCTTCAAGGGAAAAAATGCAATTTCAATGAAATAGAGGAGTTTCAAGCATTCTTGTTGAAAAAGCCCAGAGCTGAATAGAAAATTTGACTTTCAAATACAAAATTAAGAGAAACATGAAAAGGTAAACAGGAAAGAGAAGCCTTAAGGAACTCACTAAAGTTGAACTGTTTACATTTCTACATGAAAAGATGTTATTTGTAACTCATGATATCTTTTTCAGTATTAGGGTATTTAGAGGGAATATATATGTAGGTATGTATGACTATGTATGTTTAAGTGTATATTATACACATGCAGGTATTGCTATGTATGTATATAGGTGTGTATACACACACACACACACACACACAAAGGGCACAGGGTGAGCTGAATATGAAGGGAGAATACTTAAAGATAGAAAATTTACTGTTGAATGCAATTACTAGTAGTAAGAGAAAGGACAAGGTGGAATGTAGCAAATCATCTCACATAAAGGAGGGAAGAAAGAGCTTTTACAATGGAGGGGAAGAGGGGAGAGATGAAAGGAAATAAGTGGGATTTGACTTAAGGAGGGAATAACACAGACTCAACTGGATATGGAAATCTATTTTACCCTACAGGAAGGCAAGGGGGAAGGAGATAGGAGAGGGAAGACAGTAGAAGGAACAGAAAATTGGGGAAAGGGATAATCAGAAGCAAACAGTATTGTGGGAGAACAGGACAAGGGAGAGAATGGAATAAATGGAGGGCAGGATAGGACAGAGGGAAATGTGGTTAGTGTACTACAACATAACTATTATGGAAGTGCTTTGCACTGTTGCACATGTATGACGGATATAGAATGGCGTGTTTTCTCAATGAGAGTGGATGGGAAGGGAGGGAAAGAATATGGAACTCAAAGCTTTGATAATGAATGCTAAAAATTGTATTAGTATGTAACTGGAAATTAAGCTATACAGGCAATGGAGTATAGAAAATTTATTTTGCCCTACAGGAAAATAGAGGGGAAAGGGGATGGAAGAAGGGTGGGTAATAGAAGGAAGGACAGACTAAGGAAGGGTGGATGGGGTGCATGCTGTCTTGGGGTGGAGGTGGGGAGAGATGGGGAGAAAATTTTGAATTCAATTTCCTGTGGAAATGAATGTTGAGAACTGAAAAATAAATAAATTATATATTAAAAGGAAAAGAAAATTAGACCTTAAAAAACACAATTGGCCTAATGGTAAGAAAGGTACCAAAGTGCAGTGAAGAAAAGAACTCCTTGATAAGGGAGATTATAACTTCATTAATGAAAATAACTCCATAAAAAGCAGAACTGGCTAAACAGAAAATGAGGTATAAAAGCTGACTGAAGAAAATATTTTAAAAAAAAAATGACAAATAGCAAGTAGAAGTTAATGACTCTATAAGACATCAATAAACAACAAAATAAAGTCAAAACAATAAAAAATAGGAAAAAAATATGAGATCACAAAAACAATTGACCTGGAAAACAGATTGAAAGAAAAATTAAGAAACTCAAAAACAAATACAGAAAAGCAGATACATAAAATTTATCCATCTCAGATTATGATGAAATAAAAATTACATTCAATAAAGAGCCTTGGAAGCATAAATTAAAAAGTAATTGGAAACAAAATAATCTAATGGCAAAGAATGAGAGGGACAATGAACACATCATAGAAGCAATTGATACTTTATTGCTTGCTTTGTCTACGACGGGGGGGAACCAAGGACAGAATTGTGAGCTCAAAAATTTTAAGAATGATTGTTAAAATAAAGTATAATTATTTTCAAAAAAATTTTATTAAGTATCTGATATACGAAAGGCACCATGGTAAGTCTAAACAGATAAACAGGACAAAAATGCCACAATCTTGATCTACAATGATTTTACAACATGAGGAAAGAACAACAGGTACAAAATGAGAGGCAAATTAAAGATGAAAACAAACTATTTTAGACAAATCTGGAGTGAAAGAGAGTACTTTCATCTGGGGAGACTGGGTAAGTCTTCATGGAAGAGCAGCACCTAAATTGGACCTTAAAGAGAAATCCAACAAGTAAACATGAAGAAGAGGGGCTTCCAGGCAAGAAATATGAATACACAGATGTGGAGAACAAGCCGTATTCAGGAAACAAGTAATTCAAATTGACTACAATAAATATTACATGAAATGGAATGTATGGAAAGATGGACTGGAATTGTATTATACAGATTCCACACTAAGGCTATATTTTACCCTGTATGAAAGCATGGGTTACTAAAGACATAGGAACAGAAAAGTAACATTGTTGAGGGCTAGAATGGAGTGCCGTGGCAAGTTCAGGACAGAACTTCCAGAAAACCTGTTCTCTGAGACTGTGCTCATTATCATCCAGAATTGCTCTCCAAGCCCCCCTGGATTTTGCTGTCTCTGTGAGATAAACAAGAGAACTATAGAATACAAGGGATATGTAAAATAGATGATGCTCTTCAGGCTAACATTCTTTAAGACAATAGGACAGGGCAAATTACTCGGACAAGAGATGAGTAGATTGTCAAACTTCTGTCTTTAAATACCCTGACCCTAGGATCAATAAATGGAGTTGCCCTATCTTCTCCCGCCTGCCCGTGTCTTTTCTCTTTACCGGTTTCACTGAGCCACGTGGGGACGCTGACCATCCATCACAAAACATAATCATGTATTTTTAGGAATATTTTATTAGCTGTGTGAAGGACTGTGGGTGGGAAAAATTGATACTAGGGAAACCAAATAAAAGACTAACATAATAGTCTAGAAAAGAGGTGATGATGGGGGCCTGAATTTCTGTTATAGCATTATGAAAGAAGTGAGGACAGCAATGCAATACATATTGTAGAAGTAGTACAGTCAAATTTAATAACTATGGAGATAGAAGAGAATAAGGGAAAAGGAAAAAATTAAAGATTCTCCAAAATTTAAGCTTTGGAAGCTTTGGTTACTTTGGAAGACAAGTGGCATCACCAACAGAATGACATGGGCTAAGATTTAGGGGGAGTAAATGTTGAGGTCAGCTTTGGACATGCTAACTTCAGGCTATTAGCAGGATACACTGAGATGCAGCCAAATACCAGGCAGCCAGAAATGTAGAACTGGAGTTTAGAAAAGAGATTATGAGATTATGGATGAAGAATACATTTTGGAATCGTCAGGATGTAGGAAATAGCTGACTCCATAAAAAACAGATGAAATAGTAAAGAACAAGAGACAGAGAAAGAGAAAAACGATCCAAAGGCATACCCTTGGAGGACATCCACATTTAGATGTGAAAGGAGTCCTTTCAGTCATGTCCAACTCTTGATGATTCTTTGGGCTTTTCTCTGCAAAGATACTGGAGTGGTCTGCCACTTCCATCTCAATCAGTGAGGAAACAGGCAAACAGGGAAAAGTGACTTGTCCAGGGTCACACAACTAGCAAGTGTCTGAGTCCAGATCTGAACTCAGGAAGATGAGTCTTCCTGACTCCACGCCCATGCTCTATCCACTGTGCTACATAGCTGCCCAAGAATTTATATAGCACTTACTGTATGCCAGGCACTTCACGAAGTTCTTTATACTTGATTACCTCATTTGACCCTTATAACAATCCTAAGGGGCCGATGTTATTGTTATCCCCACTTTACAGTTCATAAAACTGAGGCATACAGAGGTCAAGTGACTTGCTGAGGATCACATAGCTATTAAGCATCTGAGGCCACATCTGAACACAGATCTTCTTAACTCCAGGCCTAGCACTTTATCACATAGCTATAACGAGGGAGCAGAAATGAGGAAGGCCCCATATCCACTTCTTCACATAGTACTTAAGAGTAGTGGTAGCTAAATCCAAATGTTTTAATTCTACTATCCTCATAGATTCGTTTAGCTCTGCCTCATTTTCCTTCCTTCCCAATCTCAACTCTGTGGTTAACCAGTTCAATATAACACTGACCTTCACTTTTAAATCCCCTGCCCTGTAGATTCTCATGGCCTGCCAAACGCTAACCATGATTCACCTTCCTGGAAAGGAAGGAAATAAACATTTATATAGCACGTACTATGTACCAGACATTGTGCTAAGCACTTGTATAAATAAACTCATTTAATCCTTACACAACCCTAGAGGCAAATGCTACTATTATCCTTATTTTATAGTTGAGGAAATTAAAGCAGACAGAGGCTAAGTGACTTGGCAAGGGTCACACAGCTAGTAAATGTCTGCTTTTACATTTGAACTCAGGTCTTTTTGACTCCAAGTCAAGCGTTCTATCCACTGCACTCTCTAGCTGCTTGCTACTTGGAGGGCTACTGGATCAAAACTACTGTCATGATAATACTAACGTGTTTTTATGTCTTATTTTGTAAATATATATAGATATAACCGTTATCAACAAAAATTCAGGGGGTGGGGAATTTCTAATTTTTAAAAGTGTAAAGGAGTCCTGAGGGAGACAGTTATCTATACAGAGACACTTATTAGCTGTATGACCCTGGGCAAGTCACTTAACCTTGTTGGCCTCGGTTTCCTCTGTAAAAAGAGTCGGGGAATTTAATGGCAAACCATTCCAGTTATCTTTGTCAAGAAAACCCCAAACAGGGTTACAAAGAGAGGCCATAAAGAGTTGGACACAACTGAAAAACAAGTGAACAAGTGAACCAACCATTACAACCTGGCTATCACAAAGGTATCTGAAGCTTAACATTCTGAAAACAGAAAATATTCTTGTCTCTCCACCCCAATCCACCGGCCCATAGCTCTTCTCTAATTTGGTTTTCTTCCCTCCCTCTAGTATGTCCTCTACACAGCTGTGACAGTGATTTTCCTAAAACATACATCCCACCACATCACTCCCCTACCAAAGAAACTCCAATGACTCCGTAATACTTCTGAGATCAAATGCAAACTTTTCCCTCTCATTTAAACCTTTCACATCTTAGGTTCAACCTACCTTTCCGGCCTTATTGTACATTTCTCATCTCTTACTCCTACCATTGGACAAACTGATCTTCCTGCAAGTTGTCACACAGAACACTCTATCTTTTCTGTGTCACTGCAAAGGCTGTTGTTACCCATGACTGGAATGAATCCCTTTCAAAATCTATAGTTTCCTTAAAAACCCAACTAAACCATCATCTTTGATTCCTCCCAGTTCTCAGTGCTTCCCTTCAAAATGGTCATCTATAAAATGGTCAAAGGATATGAACAGGGAGTTTTCAGAGGAAGAAATTAAAGTTATCTATAGTCATATGAAAAAATGCTCTAAATCACTATCGATTAGAGAGGTGCAAATCAAAACAACTCTGAGGTACCACATCACACCTATCAGATTGGCTAACATGACAAAACAGGAAGATGATAAATGTTGGAGAGGATGTGGGAGAGTTGGAACACTAATTCATTGTTGGTGGAGCTGTGTGCTGATCCAACCATTCTGGAGAGCAATTTAAAACTATGTCCAAGGGGCTACAAAAATATGCATACTCTCTAACCCAGCAATATCACTTCTAGAACTGTACTCCAAAGAGATCATAAAAATGGGAAAGGGTCCCACATGTACAAAAAAATTTATAGCAGTTCTCTTTGTGGTGGCCAAGAACTGGAAATCAAGGGGATGCCCATCAATTAGAGTATGACTGAACAAGTTGTAGTATATGAATGTAATGGAATACTATTGTGTTAGGAGAAACAATGAACAGGAAGACTTCAGAGAGGCCTGGAAGGACCTATATGAACTGATGCTGAATGAAAGGAGCAGAACCAGGAGAACTTTGTACACAGCAACAACCACAGTGTGCAAGGAATTTTTCTGGTAGACTTAACCCCTCACAGCAATGCAAGGACCTAAAAAATTCCCAGTGGACTCTTGAGGCAAAAGTTGTTTCCACATTTAGAGAAAGAACTGTGGAATTGGATAGCAGAATGAAGCAGACCATTTTCTCTTATGTTATGCTTTGTTTTATTTTCATGGTTTCTCCCATTCATTTTAATTCTTCTATGCAACATGATTAAGGTAAAAATGTATTTAATAAGAATATATGTGTAGAACCTATATAAGATTGCATGCCATCTTGGTGAGGGACGAAGGATGGAGGTGGGAAGGAGGAAGGGGAAAAAATCTAAGATATATGGAAGTGATTGCAGAAAACTGAAAACATTTATTTTATCCAGTGGCTATAGTGGTGAAAAACTGAGAGCAAAATTTATGCTAAATTATAATCATGCTAGTTAATAATAATAGCTAGTATTTATAAAGCAATTTTAGGTTTCCAAGGTATATTACATTTATCATTTCATATGATTCTCACAATTCTGTGAAGATGTGCTATAATTATTCCGATTCTACAGGTGAGTAAACTGAGCCTGAGGGAGATGGAGTGAATTTAGGATAAACATAAAAGACTTCAAAATATATAATACGTTTTATACAAAAAAAGCCAAAGTGTTATATGGTAGATAAATTAATTAAATTCAATAAAACAAACATTATTCAGCAACCAAGTTTGTTCAAGGGTTAGGGAATCAGGAGAAATGGTTTCTAGTCAAGGTTCTGCCATCCTGAAAAAATTCCTTACCCCTTCCCTAACTTCAACTTATTCATTAGTAATTGGGAGGGAGGGGACTAAGACTAGATGATCAATAAATTTTCTTAAATAAATTTTCCTTACTTTTCTTGTATAAATCTTTATGATTCTACAAAGTGGATAGTAACATTTTTTTTTAAAAAAAAGCTGTAGTAGGCTACAAATAAGTGAGTTAATTATAATAAGATGGAAGAGGGAGCTAAAATCCAAAAAAAATTTTTATTTGACTCAAAATTTTGAAACATTTTGAATTTTAAATATGCAACTAACAATTTTTCTTAGTGACAACAATAACGAAAATAATTAAGGTTACACTTAAATTGTCAGAGTATTAATAGTTAAATAAATTCATTCTAATCTGAACTAGTCTCAAAGTTGATATTTACGAAATTCATTGCTGTCTTTTATCCCAGAAGAAGGATGAGAAGTCTTCTGGGTTTGTTGCACTTCACGCATCCCAAAAGCACTGACACAAAGAAAACTATGCTTCCTTTTCTTCAATAAGTTTGCAGGACTGCCATCTGATCAAAATTTAAATCCATGCAACTTATTGTTCGACTGCAAAGCTGACATCAATTAAACTAGTGTCTTTCCTATTCAAAAAAGAATGAAAGAAAGAAAGAAAGAAAGAAGCAAAATAAGAGAAACACAAGCAACTACCATAAACAGGTATTCACAAAAGCAAATCAAATCACAGTGCTTTAAGGCCTGTTCACTTTGATTGCCATCAGCCAATTGCTGTCTAAGAGTTCAATAAAACTACCATTTTCTATCGTTTGTGGTGAAAATATGTCATCTGATTGTCACTGACAATGTAGTGAACTTGAATAAATATCACTAGACTATTATCATAAATTTCTTTACATAAATATAAATTATTATACAGTTAAAGAAATGTTAAAATGCCTATTAAGTGCCATATTTTACAGTATATTGGGACAAATAATAAGAGACGTAACGCAAAGCAGGGTTTCCAATTACCAAGGATTATGAACATTTCAAAACCATATTATCTGACATTCAGTAAAGCTGGCTTTCAATTGTGCCATTATCTATCTCGCAATAAAATAACGTGAAATATTGACTTAAAACAATGATAATGACAAAGGGATCATTAAGAAATCCTTCATCATAACTTTCACAGCAGGTGGCCTATAAAATGATCAAGAATAATATGCTGGATTCTGTAGTCACTGAGGTCAGTTTCTGCATACAAATTGTTCCAGGAAGAAAAAGAAAGTGGGCCATTCATCTGAACCAAGTTCAGAGAATTTCCAGCACTCTGAAAAGATATGTTATGCAAGCACATAGACGTATTCAGTGGGGGTAGACGGAACTAGCTACATGGAGACTACAAAGGAGCCCTCCCATGGCTCATGAATAAGTCGAGGAAATGATCAGAAAAAAAGAGAGAGATGTTTAGACAGATGGCCCACTTAAAATGCCTGGGACAGGGCATAAGCAATTTTAATGAAACTTTAGATCTAACATATGAATTGTTTTCTTACTTCTCCCCCCACCCCAATCTCAAAGAAGACAAACACAAATTCAGCAACTGATTGATGAGTCCATTTCAGCATGTTAGGGTGGAAAAGCCACACAATTTAAGTATTATTGATACAATAAGTACATAGAAAGAAAAATCCTTCATAGAACCTTCAGCTATCAGAATGAATATAAAAGAATGGAACGGATAGATTAAAGGAATTCAAAACTGAAGTCTACTGCCAAATAAAACAAAAATCTAAGCCTTATTATCTTGCTTTCAACACTCCAACATAAAAGTTTATCACTGTAGAAGAAAGATAAAAGCTGTGGTTTCAGAGAATCTCTTTATTACTTAAAAAAAAATAAAAAAATTACATGGAGAAGGCCTAAAATTCTGATTTTTATGCAGTTAAAAAGCTGCAAGATATTTTCATGCTTCTACATGTGAGTGCGTATGTATATACACGTAATATATATTTGTATATATATGTATATGCATGCAAATATAGAAATATGATAGTATTTTTTCAGACATTATTATTCAGTCCTTCATAAAATACTAGATCAGTAAAATATTCAGAAAGTCACAGAAGATACCCAAGCTCAATATAAGTAACATTATACACCTCAGACAAAAGCTCGGACCTCCTTAACCTCAAACATACCTTTTCAGTATCTGACATTTTGATCTGCACTTGAAAAAAAAAATGGTGCAATAGCTTTGGGTATTAGACTTTGGGCAGAGACGGTTTTTTTAAATCTGAGGGATGGAGAGTCCCTTTCAGCTAAGATGCTCCAAGAACAACCCCACATATATCTTACGAACAGAACAGTGGCAGCTTTCTTACAGTCTGACACACCTCTAAGACCTACCACATGGTAGCCCGAGGCCTGAACGACAAATACCCTCCTTCCGCCAGCTCTCCCAACCCCCAACTGAATTTTCAAAGGCCAGCTAATAATAAGGCAGCACTGAAGTCACTGAAACATTAACGATAAGTAACTACAAAGAACAGCAAATATTCTACAAGCAAATAAGTCAAAGTGAAAATGTAATACTGAACACATACCCATCCTAGATAAGTAACCAATGTTTTCTAAATAAATTAATATAGATAACAGAAAATCTAAAAGTTTTCTTCTGATACGCACTATCTTCTGAATTTAGGATTCTTGGAGGTGAAAGCTGGAAGAGTCCTTAGAGATTATCTATTCCAACTTCTCATTACAGAGAAGAAACTTGTGATACTTCTAGATGAAAAAGCACTAATCTTGAGAATGTATAGAAACGAGCACCAAATAATTAGTGAAAATGAAAATTTTGGTGAATGCATGTTTAAGTGTCAATTTGTAGATCAACATAGTAGTTAAGTGAGGACATCCAAGTGTCTCAGTTAAATCACCACCTTCTACCAGAAGCCTCTGCCAGTCCTTTATAATCTTCATGCCTGTTCTCTGAGAATAACCCCTCCCAATTTAGCTTGTACTTTACCATGTTTGCCTGTAATTGCTAGCATGTTGTCTCACTCTGTTAGATTGTGAGCTTCTTAAGAGTAGGCTTTGGCTTTTACCTTTCCTTTTGTATCTCTAGAGCTCAGCACAGTGCTTAATAAATGCTTGCTGACTGACTGTATTAGCAAAGGTGATATTCCAAAGTTAGGGGAAAAAAATGCCTAGCCCTCTTGGTAAGTGACCGAATGCAAAATCATTCACCTAGCCTACTTTATCTAAACAGCCTCACATCTCAGAGAACATTTTACCTTCACATCTCATCCAGCACCTCCATCTTAGTCCCTCTTCATATCTTCCTCTGGGGACACTAATCAAATGAATAGCACCATTGTTTCAGGAAAGGGCAGGCCAAATGACTGTCCGATTCATCATCTTACCATCCATGTGACCTCCTGGACACTAATCCAGTATATGTGCTGTCTTCCCTAATAGGACTAGACCGCCCTTCATGGCAACGACTTCCTTTCTCTTTCTCTCTGTCTCTCTTTTTGTGGTTGTTTCCCCAGAACATAACAGGGTCTGGCAAATAATAAGGATTTATTAAATCCTTTTTGATTGACTAAAGGAAGAAAAATTATTATCTGAAGTAGCAATATTGAAGATATTTTAAATTTATTAACTGATACTAGACCATTTTACTTTCGCAAAGTATCATATAATAATCCTGAACTACATTTTACTTAAACAACTGACACTAATACACAGAGTAGGCTAACATACAAAACATCTCTCAAAATAAGTATAAAATATCACTAGTATTAGTAAATACATCAGGTATAAAATATATTTAAAATATAATAAACATAGTCTAATAAAATTGATGAGGGTTGGAACAGGGGAGGTGAGATCCCCTCCCCAAAGACTAGAGTACCAGGGGCAGGTCTCCTGGAATGAATTTGCAGACTCAACCATTCTTGAACTCAAGGTGGTAAAGATTTATTACGTTTTTCAGTGGGCAAGAGTTCTTAGGGAATCTGCAACCACAGAGGGGTAAAGTTAAAGTTTATATAGGATATTCTACAGTATAACATGTGCCAAGACTGCTGATTAAGGGCAGGATTAGGGAGTGGTCAGTTCTTAAAGGAACATGCACTTTCGGTATCTACTGCACAAGTATTTTACCCAGAGTTCAACAGGAAATAGCCCCAGGGAGGGCTACATGGAGGTGCGGTTTTAGGCCTAAAACTTCAGTAGGTCACCTAAGGATCAGAACTGATGAAGTAATACCAGGCTGTTCTCATCAATGTCTTGTTAGACAAGATACACGTAGGGGAGGAGTACATATGATTGGCCAGTGAACAGTAAATGTCATTATGGCCCAGGACACAAGCAGATCAGTTGGCACACAACTGGTTCAAAGCAATAACTTGTATAGTTGTGGCTGGCTACTGAAGCGGGAAGGGGGACAGTGGGTTTTGCAGGGGCAGGCTTTTCTTGAGTTAGGGAGAAACTGCCTGGGATGGTTTTTGGGTCTAGGGAGACATGTGATTTTTGAGAGAAATGTGATTTTAGAATTGGGGTCCAAGCACAGGCACCCAAGAGCCCTATCAAAATCAATCACCTTAGATACTGTGCATTTTCAAAAAATTTTCAATTAAATCAAAAGAATTTAGTTTTATTTTCAAAATTAGTGACAAATGCCCCACTAACAAAGAATCATAGACTCAAGCGCAAGTTATTTTAGAGATTATCTAATCCAACCCCTATATTTTGTATGGGGAAACAGGCTAGCGAGCTTAAGTGATCTGACTAAAGACATGCACGTGGTGTGCAACAGAAAATATTTGTAAATTAATGATCAAGAAATACCAGAGAAGATGACAAGGCTCAACAAGAGAAAACAAAGAAAGAAGACAAAAGAAAGCTCAACAAAAACAGAACCACTCAGCTGGCTCCTTGATGCCATCCTGTCTGTCATCAAAGACAATGTGTAATTTTATTCAACTGTACCTTCAGGACCTAACAAACGACATGTATATTAGCAAAATTTTGTTGCTCTAAAGAAAGTCTTCTGGTTCATAAGATTTTAAGTACCAAAGGTCAACATAAGAATCTATTACAAAATGATGACTGTCTTAAAAATAGTATTAAATTAATAAAATATTATTTGTTAAATTTATAACAAATGTGAGTGCTCTAAGGTATCAATAATGATATGTTTTAGAATAATGTGAAAATCCTAATAATATTATGTATTTTTGTTCAGGCATTAAAATGGTACAGTTTGTGATAACGTGAACCACATTGTTAAACTCACCAAAGAGCCACTGGAAACGGAAGAAAATGCAATTGGAAAATATTTAACAACAAAAAAATAAAAATATAACCCAAATAATATTGATTTGCATTTTCTAAGTAAATATATAGCTCTTCATGGTTTCTCTTTGAGAGAGATGTGAACTATAGGTCAAAATTCATGCAATGACATCTTGCTCTAAAGTCACCCAAATAGGATATTTCACTAAAATCCACGAAAATCGTTCTTATTATGATTATCTATTATGGGAGGAAAAATGGTTTGTGGATCAAGTGGTAGACTTGGAGTCAAGAAGGCAAGTTCAAAGAACACCCTGGACCATTGGGATCCATTGGGATCAAATTCTATTGGGAGCATTGGGATCAAAGGCAAGTCATATAACCTCTCTGATTCTTATGCAACTCTTTAAGCCAGGTGGACACTGCAGAGACCTCTGGACCTGGACTCAAGAAAACCTAAGTTCAAATCCAGTCTCAAACAGTATCTAAGGGACTCTGAACAAGTCACTTAACTTCTAACTACCTTAGTTTCCTCACCTGTAAAGTAGGAATCAAAATAACCTCTATTTTCCAGGGTTGCTGTGAGAGTAAAATGAGAAAATATAAAGCATTTTGAAAGTCTTAAAAGTGCTTTATAAATCCTATTTAAGATTTTAAGTTAAACATAATATAATAAGTTATCATTGTCTAGTAGGCAGAAATAATAATGTTAACTCATATTTCTATCCTCCACAGAAAACTTCGGTAATAGCTGGTATAAGTATTCTTATGTTTATTTTGTCAATTGTGAAACTGAGACACAAATGTTAGTCAGTTACAAATAAGCACTTGTAAAGTTTAATCCCCACAGCTAGGCAATACACAAAATCTTAGGGATACAAGGAAAGGCAAAAACAAACAACTATGTAGAGAAGGTGTATGATGAGCAAATGGAAGATCACCTCAGAGGGAAGGCACTCATCAGCAGTGATGTAACCAGGAAAGGAGACTAGCAGAAAGTGGGATTTAGGCTGTGTCTTGAAGGAATGCAGAGAAATCATCAGACAGAGAGAAATGCTGGCTTAGCATGAGGACAGCCAGTCAACAGGCACAGTCAGGACATTAAGGGTCATGTGAAAGGACAGAAAGAAGGTCAATTTTTCAGGAGTGAGGCAAAACGCAGGAAGGCAGAAACATAAGAAGGAGACAGACTGTGAAGACTCGGCTGTGTAGGCAGCCGGGCGGCGGCGTGAATGGAATACTGGACTTGGTGTCACAAGAACACTGTCCTAATGGCTGTGTGACCCTAGAGAGGTCACATTCATTTCTTTAGATTTCATTTATGAAGTGGGACTAGTAACAGTACCTAACTCAGATAACAATTATAAAATGCTTGGCAAAGCTTAAAGCATACATAAATGCTAGATGATGATGATGACGATGATATTAATGTCAAAGCATTTTATACTTGACCTTGGAGATAAAAGGGAGCCTCTGGAATTTATTTGCACTTTAGGAAATTATCTCTGGTAGCTGAATGGAGGATGGACTAATTGCTATGAGGAAAGACTTAAGGAAAGGAGACCAACCAAAGATCTATTACAATAGGGGAGGGATCAGGTATTGGCTACCTGAGTAGAGCAAGGGAGACATGTATGAGAGACACATATGACAAGATAACATGACATTGGTTATGTACAGTGAGAATAACAGGAGTAGCAGATGACAGTTTGTGACCCTGCATTACTGGGAAGGTGGTTTACCCTAGACAGGTAATAGAGAAAGACAGAAGTGTTCTGGGGAAAGATTGAGCTCTATATTGGGCACATTGAGTCTGAAATGCCAATGAGACATCCATTTCAAGATGTACAAGAATCAGTTAATATGAGACTAGAGCTCAGGAAAGAGATTATGGTTGGATTTACAAATCTGGGATTATCCATATAGAGATTATAAGAAGCTATGGCACTTCATAAGACTGCTGAGTGAGATCACAGAAGAGGAAAGAAGAAGGATCCACACAGAGCTTTGGAAAATACTTGTGCTTAGTTAGTGCTTGTGATCTGGATGAAGACCTAGCAAATAAAACGGAGAAGGAACTGAGAGAAGTAGGAATAGAACAAGAAAGCAATGTAATAAAAATCTAGAAAGGAGAGTATCTAGGATGTGATCAGTAGTGTCGAAAGTGGATTGAGCCTAAAGTTCTTTGCCTTCAGTTATGAACTGCAGAGGATAATGGGTGGAAGACGTGACTAAATCTAGAGACTACCTTTAGTCACCAGTCTGATTTCTCTGGTTCCTACACTGTGGTACCAACAGGGTGGGGGTCCTACGTCTCTTCCTCTTCTGTTCTTATTACAGTGAATGAAGATTGCTCTCAGTTGTTAGTAAAGGACTAGGGAGAAGGCTCATTTGTTTCCACTGGGTACCTGAATTGAAAAGAAAGTGAACCTGAGGTCACATACAGCCTCAAAATGCCTGGCTTGCAGAAGTATAGATTTTTATCTTTTTAAAAACCATTTCTAAGCAGTGGGTGTCCATGCAGATGTGCGACTCTTTTTCTTGCATTGTGCTATTCCTTTACACACGTGAGTAAAGTTTCTGAAGCACTCCCTAATACATGAAATTTCTTTAAACTACTAGCTATGAAAAAAATGGCTCCTACAGTTCACATGACAGCCTCACTATTCAGGAGCACTCCAAATTGTGGATGTAAGAATGAGGTTATATTTTTGGCATGTATTATTTTCCAAACAAAACTATTTGAAAGTTTGATTGATCTACAATATTACATAGATTGGCTCAAAGATATGATGTCTCGATATTGCTGACTGCCAGAAAAATCAACAGAATGCTCAGCTCCTATTTTAATCACTTACAGTAAAATATACAAGTATCTTACTCTTTTGTGACTGCACAATGGATTAAATATAAGAGTCAAATACTGGTGAATATAACTGTTGAAAAAGTTTAGCTTTGGGATTGGTAACAAAGAACTCTAAAGTTTGTAAGAGAATTTCTTATAAAATACATTATCTAATTTATCAATGCTGTGCTAAATTAAGAAGAGTAAGGAAGACATTTATGGTCAGATGATGTTATAAAGCCCATCACATTAGTACCAATCCTCCCAGGGACATGGACAAAAAATAGGACAGGGTTCACATAATAATTGAATCTACTTTGAGATGAATGAAAAACCTGAAAGACAGAGAGTTTCTGGGCAATTAACAATCAACTTATTAATTAGGCTAGCTGATAATAAAGTGATGATCAGTGGTTTCTCTTGGTAGCCAAAGACCAAACCATGGAAGTCCCTGAATGCTTCAGTGCCTTTGGAAAAGGAGGTGCCCCAACAGATTAAAATCAACCTTGACTGCTGAGCAATTAATGAGGGGATGGACATATTAATGAGAAGGTGGGCTACAAGGCTTCAGTTCCTCCAGATGAGAACATGACTTGATCATGAGACTCAGCCACCTCCAACAACCTAGACAAAAAAATTCACCTCTACCCAGACCACTCTGGTTGATTTTCCCCTTTGTTAGCTAGATTCCCCTAGATTCCAGTGGAAGAGTACAATGACATGGGCTTATTTCCCAAGAATTCTTCCCAAGAATTCACCCAAATTAGTTTCTGTTTACATTAAACAGAAGTAAGGTCTTCCAGTTGGGTGAGGTGCTGCCCAAAATCACAGAACAGGTACACAGAGGATCTGGTCAATCTCATCAATCAGCAATATTGTTCAGAGACTCCCTGGTCCCTTAATGAGGAAATAGAAAGGGAGAATCTCAATCCTAATTTAATAATTGGCTATTAGTATAATAGAAAAATGATCACTTCTTTCAACTTCAGAACTACTCAAATGGTCATTAAACAGTTGGCAGTTTACCCCACTTGCTTATTTTTGGCAACAGTGATCAAGCAATTGACAAGCATTTCTTTTATTTATTTATTTATTCATTCATTCGTTCATCCATTTATTTATTTATTTTTTAATAAAAATTTATTTGACAAGCATTTCTTAAGGCACTGCTGTGCCGGCAGTAAGAAAGCAAAATCTCTACCTTACGGAAGCCTTATTCCACAACCGTTTTAAGTGGAAGTTACTAACTGCTCCAAATGGGAACTGCAAAGAAATAAAACACTACACAGGGTCAACAAGATCTCAAAAAGACAGTCAAGGGAAACAAATTTAATAAAAGCAAGATATTCTAAGAAAATGTTTATTCCTTTTTGGCTTAGTTTCCATGTTTGTAAAAGGCCATAAAATCTACTTGCAGAACATGCTTATATTATGAGCTGCTAATTAGAAAGATGAGGGACAGAGGTAGTTGTGGAAGGAATGGATTTGGTAAAAAAAAAAAATTAAATTTGTGAGTCTAAACTTCTACATAAGTTAACCCCTCCAAAAAATATTCTCTTAAACTATGAAAAAAAATTAAGTTGTCTTGACTAAAATATGCTGACTTGTCTCATAAATCTTTTTGTCAAATATTTCCTGAATTCATAAAGCAAAGCAGGAGAAGACATGTTTATACCATTTCTTTTGGGATATATCTTATTCCTCTAATAGATTATAAACTCCATGTGGGCATGGAGTATATCCCATTCATTTTCATGAAATGTCACAGTGCTTTCATATACTGAATGAACAAATGTCAAGTAGTTAATAATCCTGAGGTTAAAAAAAAAAAGACTAGCAAAGCTATAGCAAAAGAATTCCCCTCAGTAAATAAAGCTATGTAAGGAAATATTTTGCTTTCAAGATTGTGAAGGATATCATTACAAAAAGATCTGAAGTCATCCACAAGGAAGATGACCACTGGTTGCACATGAGCTACACAGATAGATGACTATACTGTCCTAAGCAAAACCAGAAGTTCTAATGAAAAACAATTCATAAATAAGATAATGAACAGATAACAGTATGGCTTGGTAGTAGCAAAATGAGGAAAGGCAGTTTAAGTAAATAGGAACAGTCTGTTGGAGGGCCTTTTCTTTCTTATATCTGAACAAGAAGAACTGAGCGTATGTACTCAGGAGGAAAAAGACACTTACAGAAGTTATAGAATGTTATTAGAATTGTGTTGTTTACAATTATAGTAATTAGAAAATATGTGATAAAAATTAAAGATATTAATAAAATAGATATTTAAAAAGAAATAAGATGACACTGATTTGAAACGAGGTGGTGCCATTAAAGACTCTTTTGTTCCAAATGTTTGAAAATTGCCTTTGTTTTCTCTTTTAAAAATAATAGGTATCAAAAAATAAAATAACACTTTTGAATGTGGAAAAAACATGAAGGAAAATATCTAATTCTAGTCATCTATATTTATTTCACCTCTATGAATTACATTTTATTATTAAATGAGTTATTTTACTACAGACTAATAAAAATGTTTCCCAATAAATCTAAATTGAAAGCCAAAAAGAGACAAATCTTTAAGGATAGAGAAGAATCTATCTGAACTTTGGTATCATGGTAATAGTTTATGGGAATTGTTATAGGTAATGAATTTGATGCACAGAAATATAATTAACACACAGGTTGTGCAATTATGGTAAAAACACTGCAGATGCCTTCAGAGGAAATACGTTGCCATCACCTACATAGAACTGCTTTATATACACCTATTCATTTAGTGCTTTACTAATAATCTGATATCTGAATGGATCTTCTGACATTTTGTTTTAAACATAACAATCCCCTTTACTAAATCTTGACTCTGAAATAGGAAACTTTATTACCCTATAAAACATATCCATAGTCCAAAGTATTCAAAGGGGTTAAACAAAATGCAAACATTTAATGCAACATTAAGCATGTGAAATAAAAACTTGATTGCCTAAAGAAAGCATGCTATGCTGTTACCCTGGTGACAGGTTAAAAAAAAGGGATTGTGAGTTGAATAGCTGTATGATATGAAATTAAAATGTTTCACATTGAACAATCCAAAATGAATTGGGAAAGGTTAGAGTAGAGGAGAGAGAAATCAATTCTCCAATGGCAATGGTGAATGGGAAAGAAGTATGAATAGGATTTGCCAGTGGGGTGCAACAGCTGCCAAATATCCTGCAGCCAAAGAATTACAATAATACTGATGAAGTGTGCAAGAGCTTTTGGAATCATTGCAGGGAACAGAGAAATACTTCTACAATAATGAGGCTATTCTATTTCCCATACAATTTCTGTAAAAATATCACAGTGAAGAAAAATATTTTAAAAGGTGATACTCAGCAACAAACATGTAAATTTGCCATCTTATCCATTTAACTAATGTTTTGTCCGTAACTAAACATGGATTTCAAAAATCAGACAAACCATTGTGATATGGGAGAAGTGAAAATATAAGAATACACATATCAAAAGAGAAGCCACGCTTAAGAGATGACTGAATTAATGTTTTCTCCATTCTTGCTGTTTGGGGGATATTTATTTTTTTAAAAACAAGGTAGCTATTTATTTCAAAAGACAAAGTATGGACATATGTATTTATAAGTACATAACCTCAGGGCTTTTCATTGTTTGCAATACAATCATTTTGCATTCACCAATTTTCCTGATATAAACACAGCAGCACATTAAAGAACAAACATGTAGCATAAGATATTCATTTTCACATGATAGAAATACAAGTTTTAGTTCTATGTCTAATTTTGTAATTCCAAAAATAGCTTACAGAAAGACCTTCATAAGTAACATTTATTGTCATGAAAAAATTTTTAACGTTTCTTTTTCTTCCTTTCCTTTCCTTTCAATGATTAAAAATTTATTACAGAACTTTGAACTTATACTACCAGAAGGGAAATTAATGATAGGTATGTGAATAGCAAACCTAGGAACTGGAAAAATACAGCTTTATGAAGAAACCCAATAAAATAGAAGGTATATGTATTGAAGTCTAAGCATAAATTCACAAGATGTATACTTATCTTTCTCTTTCTATTTATATTACATTGAAGGGTTATATATTGGCTCTCCATGTATATGGCATTTGACATGTTTTCCTGGATAGGCACAGGGAGCAACATTTACTAAGTGGGTCCTTTGAACCCTTACAACCACAGCACTTTCCAATAAATAATAATAATAACGATGTTGATGATAATAGCAGGCATTTATATACCAGCTGAAAGACTTTTAAAGCACTTTTTATAAACTACCCTCACTTAATCTTCACAGCAACTCCGTAAAGTTGATCCACGGGGTATTACTGTACTCATCTCAAAGCCAAGCAGCTTAAAGACGGTCACAGAGCCAATGAGTGTCAAATGTGAGATCTGAACTCCAGCCTTCCTAACTCAAAGTTCAGCCTTCCACTGGTGTTGCTGCTGTTGTTTTTAAAGGCAATGCTACCATTATTATTCGATTGTTTAGAGGTGTAAGGTTATTTAGTATTTATGTTCTGTGAGACAATCAAAAGAGAAATAAGGAGTGAAAGGTAGGGACAATAAAGTGGAAGAAACCAGATCAATCATTCTTTTCATAGAATCTGTAGTTTGCCATGCCCACCACTATAAAAATCTCACAAATTTAACCTTTTGTGATCTTCCCCTATAAATTTCTCTATTTTTGAAATAAATAAGTTCCTTGGAGAAGAAAGTTTATTAGTAACAGGAATGTTTTAAAATATATAAACAGGTCCTTTGCCAAAATGCTGCTTCCCCCCACCCCCCCAAAAAAAGAAAAAAGGAAGGTCTTGTTTCAGCTTAGGCTTAAGTACTGAGCCAAAAGGGGAGATAACATGGAGTAGAGGACAGAAACTGGGGTGTGACCATGGGCTAAGGCACTTACAAACTCTGAGTTTCAATTTCCTCAGCTGTAGAATGGGGATGACAATAATATCTGCAGCGGTGCACCTTCATAGGGGTGTTTCTCATGGAACTCAAATGAGAAAATACATGTATGGTACTATGAGAACAAGATTTTATTGTTAAATAAGAGTACTGAGTATTTGAAAGAATAATATCTACTACCCAAAAGGAATATCAAAGTTCATGCCATATAAAAATTAGAAGAGAATCAGACCAGCTAATATAGCTATGTCTAAAAGAGAATTTTTAAATTAAAAACCATTTTAATTTTATTTAAATTTTAACCAAACTAGAGATAAAGGCAATCACAAAAGATAAAATGGGTTGTTTAGATAATATTAAATTTAAAAGCTTTTGCACAAACAAACTAAATGTAACAAGGATAAAAACAGAATCTGCTGATGGGGAAAAAATCTTATCAAGTAAATATCTTTGATAAGAATCTGCTTTTTAGATATAAAACAAAGATGAACACATAAGAACAAATGTCATTTCACAAAGCATTAGTGATCAAAGAATATACACAAACTTCTTAAAGCAACTGTAAACTACTAACAATATTGATAAAAGCTATTAAAAATGCCTAATAATTAGAGCAATGTAAATCAAAATAATTCCAACAAACTCATATTGGCAATGGGGACAGAAAACAGTGAGAGGCTATATAAATTCAGGCACACTAATAAACTTTTGGTAAGTTGGTCCAAAAGATTCTCGAAAGCAACTTGTAATTAATTAGCAAAGGGAGTGATTAAAGTGTCCATACCTTTTCATCTAGAAGTCCAATGCTGGTCATACACATCAAAATAAAAAAAAATGGAAAGAATGTCCTATGCACAGGAAAATATTTATAGCAGGAATTCTGTACCAAAGAAATGGATCTAAAACATAGGTCTATTGTGGAATGGTTAAAAACAGAAACAAAAACAAAACAACTTGTGATACAAGAATGTAACAGAATATTACTGAACCTCAAGAAACAACCAAAAGGAAGAACCCAGAGAAGAATGGGGAAATTTATGTGAAATAAAGAAATGGGAAACAGTGAAAAGAATGCTGGATACGTAGTACAAGATCTGGGTCAAATATGAACTTTACCAAGGACTAAGAATGGGCTTTGGAAAAGTCACTTATCCTCTAAGCCACTTTCCCCAACTATAAAACAAGGAGATTGATTTAAAAATAGTCTTTTAAGTTTTTTTTCCCAGCCCTAAATCTTTTATCCCTTGATCCTATGTTACATAGTTACATAGTTATAACAATGTAAATAGAAAAAAAATTTTTTTTAAGGAAACAATGTTGTTGAATTGTAATGATCAGGCTTGGACATTAAAAAAATGAAAAAATTAACCTTCCTCCATTCAATGGAGAAGTGAGGGTCTATGGGAGCAGAACACTACATATGCATATTGCTGTCAGGCACTGTAAGATGAGCTGGATAGTTTTATGGAACTCTATTTTTGTTTCTTTCCTCTTCATTTTATTCATTGTTATAAGGGAATCAGGACTCTCTGGAACAAGAGAAGGATAGAATCAGAAATGAAGATGATGAGAAAACAAAACATTTAATTTTTTAAAGAAAGGAAAAAAATATTATCCAGTTTTGTAGTCAAAGATTTATAGAGCCAAAAAACCCATTCAGGGATATATTGTGCTACCCTCTAATTTTAAGGATGAGAAAACAGAGGCCTATAGATGAAATGAATAAATAAGAATATTTTAGAAGTAAATATTAAATTTAAAAGTATCAACAAAACATAGAGATATATTATATGTTCTCTCTCTTTCTTTCTCTCTCTCTCTCTTTCTCTCTCACACACACACACAGACACACACACACAGACACACACCACCACCACCACCACCACCAAATTAATTATAGATTTTTTAAACTGAGTATTAAAAAAATCCTAAAACCAGCACAAAGAATCAATGGGACAAATATAAAGTGACAAAATTATTACCCTTACAACAAAGAATAAAATAAAAATAGAGTAAATGGCTATGTTTTAGGAAGATATCAATGTTAAGCTATGCATGTGTTTAAAACATCTCTAAAAGTTTTGTTATATGAATTTCTAAAGGAAGGGATTACATTTACTTATTCAGATATAACTGAAATGCCTTCTATACAGAAAATATTTTGTTAAGTTTTGGGAAACATAAGACATGGTATCCGTCCCTGAGGGTGAAGGGTGATAAAAGGTATTTATTAAATGTCTGATATGTTGCAGTGCTTTATAAATATTATCAGTTTCCAAGATGTTTCAGAAAACAAAGTACATAAAACATTTAAAGTTAAATTACAATGTAAGGTGGTATATCATTAAGTATCAAACATATGTTATGTACCATCATCATAGCTTCAGAGAACAGGCTATAGAATGTTAAAAATAAAAGAAATTTTAAAGACATATTATACTAATTAGTTGTGATTAAAAAATAAATTTCTTTAAAGTAAACATAAGAACAATGATATAGTGTTCTTGTGATTATAAGAAGTCATTTTTAGGAGAAGATGTAAAAGTTTAGATTTGTTGATATTTATCACCACTCTGAGAAATGTCTTTTTAAATAACTGGAAATACAGTGATTTCTCTTAACGAAAAGTGCCATAACACCCTCCTCACTTACAATACCGAAAATGTAAGTAATCCTTTTATTAGGCAAAATTTACATATGTTTCATATATATTATAACTATATATTATTCCTATTTTAGATTGAGTTTCTAGATCTAGTTAGCTTCTAGTTTCTAGATTCCAATTCTAATTTTTTTATGAACCAGAATATTTCTAATTATCTGAGGGGATGTTGATCCTTTTTGAACATCTCAAAAATAATTTTCATTTAAAAAAAATAAGCAAATGTATAGTAGAAAAAGTGAGAAAGAAATATGGGAGAATTCAGGTAACTTTAAACTCTTTGAGAATTACTGACCTAGATAGTAGATTTCAAAAGGTACAATAAAATGGCTTTAATAAATTATTTAAGTGATAATGAAGACCTATAAATCAAAGTATCTTGACCTGAAGAAGAATGTATATAAGCAAGCTTTTGGACTGCTTGTATACACATACTATTGCATCTTCCAACAGATAGTTCCTTAAGGACAGAGATTGGCAGTTTTTTGTTGGTTTGCATAACCACCCCTTAGCATAGTGCTCAGTACAGACTAGGCAATCAATAAAGGATTATTGAATTGAAAACTGAACAGAATTCTAAAACATTCTAGTTAAACTATTCATAGCAATATTTAAAACTGTTGCAGGCATCTTTTCTTTTTATATAACCTTCATTTCCAAATGCATCTTCTACCCAGAGGGCAATCCTTTGTGAAGGTTAGAGGACAGGTATTTCTCCCCTGCTTCCATAAAAGATCATGGACCCACTTCTAGTCATTGGAAGTTACTGTTCATATGTTTAAATAATCCTTTCCAAATGTAAATGCCAGATTGGAAAATTATGTGCGAATACAAATCTGGAGTGGCCAGAACTAGAAGTCAGTTTGATTGACTTACTCTATATTGTTAGAAAGTCTCACAAGTCAAGGGGATAACTGATATGGAAAAAGGGTATCTGCTTAACATTTACACTGAAGGCCAAACTGAGAGTATAGTAGTAGCTCCCACAATAGTTAAAAAAAACAAAAAGTTTCCAATATCAGATTTTCCACCTTGCTTCCAAAAAAGGGTATACATCTTAAAGCATTTCTTTAGCTCATTAGGACCTAAACAAAATCCTTTATCTACATTAATAAGTGTCAAATCAGTTTCCTTCCCTGCTTAGACATTTTGGCAAATACAATACAGCTACAAAGGCCTTAATCACTCTTCTCTGTTGAAATTCTGTCAATTCTAAAATATTCTAAATGCATATCAAAGTCTGACCTATTATGATAAAAAAAGTTTTATTTTAAAAGTTCAATAAAGGAGATCTTTTTGGAGAAAGTAGAGCCATCCTCCCTTTTCAAAGGTAGTTACTATTGTGTTTCTAGATTAACTGGTCCTCATAATGCCATTCAGAAGACACTGGATTAATCGAAGTTTATGGTGCATAGAATGCCCATAGCCTTTGAGATTTTTTACATATAAGTTAATTTCTTTAATCTGCTGTGCAAATTAAATTAAACTAAATTTCTTTATGAATCTTAAGAAGCTACACGATATTGATATGGTATTATTTCTGTTCTTGTCAAGAGTTCAGAGAAAATTATTTGACATTATCGGCCATGTTGAAGGATAATAGTTATGCAGATCACTACTCTCTCTTCTTAATTTAATACTCATATTTTTATTTGTATTTGCACTACAAAAATGAGGCCCCATCAGAAAAATTCATGTTACAGAACACATGTACATATAAAATGTATATATACTATGTACATATAAAACATATACATGATCATGTTGTAACATGATTTCATAGCTATGACAATATTAATATAGGAAAAACTCACCAAGACACATTCATAAATACTATCTCCTCAAATTGTTACATACACTCCATTTTACAGATGGGGGGGGCTATAAATGTATGGTTTAAAAAAGAAAATATTAACATTCATTTTCCTAAAACTCTTACTTCTAAGGATATAAGTACTGCAGACAATACTTGAAATGTCCTATGTAGATAAAAATAATACTTAAATACTATGAAGAAATCTTCCAATCTCAGAATAATGAAGCTAATGATCCACATTTTAATCACAAAAACTTTCTACCAACAAAAAATATTTACAGCAATAACAATATAATAACTGACATTTATATAGCAATTCAGACTATGGAAAACATTTTAAATATATTTTCTCACGAGCTTCATGACAACAGTGTGAGGTCAGTATTATAGGTATAAATGTCTCAATTTCTAAAATGAGTAAAGTGAAATCTGGAGAGGTTAAATGACTTGTCCACAGTTAGCTATTAAGTGGTAGAAGCTTGATTTAGGATCTTAGACTGACAGGTCAAAGAGCCTTTACAGATCATCTAGTCCAACCTCTTCATTTTATGGATGAGGAGTGAAGCACATGAAGTTAGAGGATTTGGCCCAAGGTCACAATGGAGTAAACGGCAGAACTAGTATTTGAGCCTAGATACTCTGGATCCGTCACTGTACTACATTACCTCTTTTCTCCACTGACTTTAAGTACAGCACTCTGTCAAATATAGTAGTTTCATTTTCAATGAGGAAATTATAACTGTAATTACTTAGAGAGAATATGTCAATGTGCATCATTATAATTATTTTAGATGCAGCTAAACATTAATTACACTTACAAATTTTTGTTACCACAGAAAAAGAACTGCTTCTAGCAGTATCTGTTTTCCCCCTTTTTTTTTCTCAAAAGTATATTTCCATTCTTTTACTAGGCCAGTACTATGGACATTTCATATCTCTGGGTTTTTCCAAGTCATAAATGATTTAAGAGTAAAACCCATACAGAAACTAGGAAAATATGCTTAGGAGCCAAGACAAGCAACACATGGGAAGTGCTGCAGGCAATTGGGCATAGAATTATAAACATTACATGAGTACACCCGTGAGATAGCAAGATGTAGCCACACCTGGAGAGTCACTTTCATAATCCATTCCCAAGCCAATAATGAAAACAAGACTGAAGCCAAAATGTGAAAATTCAACTGTACTACATTGGCTTTGGTCTCAGAGGTCTCTACATCAAACAAGCATAAAGTAAGCTGGATTCACTTTAGCCAAATATGTTTCCACTTGAAACAAGATCGTACTTTGTTAAGAAGGCCTCAGGATTTGACTCTGTGTTGTAAATCTGCTCTGCAGCTGTGGGTGGCACAGATCTCACAATAAACTAGACTACTGAATAAATAGGGAAAGTTCAGTGTAAAATAAGCTAGCCCAGAACAATAAAACAGTCGTCCATCACCCACAGCCACTTCCTGAAGGAAACATGCACCCATACTTTCTCCATCATAACTAAATGATTTTATTGCTAACTGTCCCCTTGCTTCCACTCCTTCCATCATGCATGGAATGGATCCACACCACGCCTTTCTGCACCTACTGAAATGCCTCTTTTCCTTCATGTCCCTTTCTGCTTGGCTTTAATTTGAATAGAGAAGAATAGCCCCTCGTGGACCCATCCTGCCTCTGCCCCCTGCAGAAAACTGACCCAGAAGGGACCCCAAGGAGCCACGCTCAGCAATGACTTTTCTCTGACTCACTGTAGGTGCAGATGCCTTCCTCCTTCATGTCCAATCTACATACACTCCATTTACCCACACTGCTCTTCATTGACCTTTTTCATGACACGTTCCACTGCAAATGCACCTTGGCCTACCAAACCATAGCACGAAATACTTATGTAAAAAAATTGTAAATCTAAGTTCATTAGGTTTTTAAATGGCTAGTTTCCAAAGGATAATAAGGAATGTGATACAAGAGAGAAGAAGCACAGGATTTTTGGTCAGAGGACATAGGATCAAATTCCAGCCCTGACAATGACAATGACAATGTTCCCTGTTACCAAGGAAGAATCATGCTCTCTGCCTGGGCTTGTGAGGGAAAGTGAACCAGATGACCTCAAAGGTCCTTGACAGTCCTAAGTCTATGATCCCATTAAAGATAAGGATTATGTTATAAATGGAGAAAGAGTTTACTTAATGGTTTAGCTAAGTAACTGAATCACAAATTAGAGGGCAATCATCTTGTCCAAAGAATATTTGAAAAAGAATCCCTCAAACATTCCCAGTAAATCCAGGCTTTGCTTGAAGCTTTCTGAGGAAAGTGAACACAACACCTCCCAGGTATCTCATTCCATTTTTGGACTGCTATAGCTGCTACAAAATTTACCCTCTGAGTCAAAACTAAGTCTACCTCTTTGCAATTTCCATTCATGACTCTCTGTTCTGTCCTCATAGAACAAGTCTATTCCTTCTTCCATGTCTCCAAATTCCTGATGGCTATCACGGCCTTCTCCCCTCCCAAATCTTCTTTCATTGAAGATAACCATCCCAAGTTCCTTCCAATGATTTCTTATGTGATCTTGAGGACTCTCATCAGCCTGGAGACCAAAATTTGGAGAGTGTCTAGTTTGTTAATGTATCTCATAAAATGGGTTACCTATTTGAAATGATCACAGTACTACAGATGGCTCTGATCAGACTATGCTTCATCAAGGCCACTCACCTATCTACCATCACATCAGGGCCTATTAAATAAAGGTAATTTGATACCTACCCTTACACTGTCAAGATACCCAACCCCTATACCTCCTAGAACACAGGAGGGATTTAAATGCTTCTTCCCCCACCGACTGATTGAACTGTCTCTCACCTTCTTCCCTCTCGATGCTAGATGTCTCTTCATGCAAGTCAAGAAAGCAATGGTTTTTTTGATAGGCATATCAAATGAATATGAAGTCTGTGAAAAGTCAAATCCTTGACATAGAACTTAGAGTGTAGCCACAAAAAGCTCTCACCTATCCTGAAGTATTTTTCAGAAAATCATTTTCTGAACTCAAGTATAGAACTTAACATTTTAGCCCACCCTTCTAAAAGTTCAGATCTTTACGAATCATGGCTACTAGCTAACATGATAGTTATTCCAAAAAACTGAACATCAACTGAAAATTTGAAAAACTTATTTATATTAAAAAATCTCATTTATATTTTCCCTAGATATATTAGGAAATAATATTTCTCTGGTCTAAACTTATTCTTGAACTTTCCTGTTAGGAAAATGTATAGAAAAAAGCCTGAGGCGTTTCCTAGGGAAATGGATTAGGATAATAACCAAATTTCACTCTTTTCTAGAATGGGTCAATCAATCATGATTTTTTAAAGTTTTCCTATATGCCAGGTAGTATGCTAAGCATTGTCTCTACCATTCACCTACAATGAAAAGTGACAGGAACCATTCATCAATACAGTAAAGGGATTAGGAAATTAACCAGTCTTTGTTTATACTATAAGTAACAGGAGGGATCTAGAAGGTAATGTGTTACTTTGTTTACTCAACTGTCCTAAAATATTGACTGGAAATGGTATTTTAAAATGTCTATTCCTATTCAAGATTACTAAAAATATTATCTGAAATCATCATGGGGCAAAGAGTCAGGATGGGTGGCGGGAGGGACTATTTTTCTCTCAAAGTTAAAAATTCTTGGATGTTAGAGTAATGACAAACTAATGTTGTTTCTGGGAGATGAGTCTAAAATAGAGTACAGTATTATTAATAGTCATGTTTCCTTTGATTGGGCTTTCATGTAAGACACTGAAAAAATCATGAACACACCAAAAACTAATTTTTGAGATACTTCATTAGAAACACAACTACAAGTTGATACAGTTCATAATCTGGGCCTTGTTTTTACATATTATACAATAGTTTTATAATTATATCTGAATATAATTGGGTTTTTTGTGATGTCATATATTTTATGCATTTAAAAACATTATTCTGAAAAGTGGTCCAATGGATACTGCCAGAAAAAAAAAATGGCCTCTGGAAATGGACACATAACACAATAAAATATACAACAAAAATTACATTTGATAAATGGCTGTGGATAGATTAAAAAGTAATCAGAAACTACATAATCTAATCCTGAAGAATGACTAAATAAAAGAACAAATCACTAACCGCTTCCCATATACATACTCAGGTAAAATAATGACATTTACGCAAATCTGAATAAAGATCAATGAAACCAATGAGATACAATGAAAAATGATATGCAACCCAGCAGAACTGCACACATGAAAAAAGCCCACTGGAAGTATAGGGACAAAAGGAAAGCCTCTCCACCAACCTTTCCACTTGCCTCAAAAAAGCTACCATCAGTCCCTCCTATCACAACTAGAGATGTGATAAATCTACAAGGCTGTGTCTAGGAACAGGAACAAAGAAGAGTAACCCTGAAATAAGAGGTAAAAAAGTGCCAGTGTAGGGACCTTGGAAGTTCCCCCAAACCTAAAACAATCAGTTGTAGCCAGCATAGTGCTATGAACCTTAGAAAGCCACAATCAAGGATCTATGAGGTTTCTAACACTGTTCTGAGAGAACAGAGAAGGATGAAAATCCACTGTTAACCTAAAAGATGCAGGAGAAACTGGTGAAGGTCAATGCAAGAACTCAGAGGACACAGAACAACAAAAAGTAGGATGGGGCAGAGCCACGCACCAGTTTAAAAAGTTGACACAATAAGTGAGTCAGAGAAAATACCATCCAGTATCAACCATTATTGTAAATCTAATTTCAAGACACTTGAAAGAAGTGAATCAAAGAAATAAATAGGTTTTCCATAAGGACTATACATAAAAGTATAGAAGAAATAAAACAAGACATTTAAAACAAACTCTGAATAAAAGAAGTAGAAGGAAAATAAACAGCTTAGAAGAGAAAACAGTAAGTCTTACCTAAGTACTAGACTACCTGAAAACTAAAATAGACCAAACAAATCAGTGACTCCATGGGGCACCAAATAATATTAAAACAAAATTTTTAAAAAGTTAAGAAGATGGATACAATTTTAGAAAAGTTAGATATGAAAGACCTCTGGAGAAAAATGAATGGGAATAAAAAGGAGTATACCTTTTTCTCAGCTATACGTGGCACCTTCACAAAAGATGACGATGAATTAGAGCATAAAAAATTCACAACCAAATTCAGAAATGCATAAATATTAAATGTACGCTTTTGAAACCATAAGACAATAAAAATGAGATTTGATAAATGGCTGTGGAAAGACAGATTAAAAAGCAATTGGAAACTATACAATCTATTCCTAAAGAATGACTACATAAAAGAACAAATCATAAAACAAATAATAATTTCACTAAATAAAATGACAACAATGAGAGAACATACTAAAATTTTTGAGATAAAGTTAAAGCATTACTTTGGGAAAAATTGGAATCTCTAAACACATTAAATTGGGCATGTAATTTAAAAAAACTAGAAAAAGAACAAACGAAAAATTCCCAAACACTAAAAGACATACTGAAAAAATCAAAGGAGAGATTGATAAAATTGAAAGTAAAAAAAAAAACAAAACACTGAACTAATAAATAAAACTAAAAGCTGACTTTATGGGAAAAATAAATAAGCTACTGGTAAATTTGACTTTTCTTAAAAAGAAGAAAACCAAACTATCAGTATCAAAAATGAAAAGGGTAAATGTACAACATAGATAAAATGAAATCAATTACAAGGTTATATGCCAATAAAACCGAGTGAAAGGGATGAAGATTTACAACAAAATATTTATAAAATATTTACAAAAAACATAAATGGCCCAGGATAACAGAATACTTAAATAACCATCTCTTAGATAATTATTCTAAATTAGCCATAAATGAACTGCTTAAGAAAAAAATCCCCAGAACAAGATGGATTTACAAATGAATTCTAGCAAACATTTAAAGAACAATTAATCCCAATACTATATAACTATTTGAAAAAAAAGAAAGGATAAATGTTGAATAAGATGAAGGAAAACTAGAACACTAATGCGTTGCTGGCGGAGTTGTGAACTGATCTAACCATTCTGGAAAGCAATTTGGAACTATGCCCAAGGACTATAAAAATGTTCATACCCAGTAATACTACTTCTAGGTCTATAACCCAAAGAGATCATAAAAATAGGAAGAGGATCCACATGTACAAAAATATTTAAAGCAGCTGTCTTTGTGGTGGCAAAGAATAGGAAGTTGAGGGCATGTTCATCAATTGTGAAATGTCTAACCAAGCTGTGGTATATGAATGTAATGGAATACTATTGTGCTATAAGAAAGGATGAGCAGGCAGACTTCAGAAAAACCTAGAAAGCCTTATTCAAACTGATGCTGAGAGAAGTAAGCAGAACCAGGACAACAATGAATACAGTAACAGCTGCATTGTGCAATGGCTGTCTTTGACAGACTTAGCTTTTCTCAGCAACGCAAGGATCTAAGACAACTTCAAAAGACTCAAGACAGAAAATGCTATCCACATCCAGAAAAAGAACTGGGGAGTCTGAATGCAGAAGGAGGCATACTATTTGGTCTCCTCCTGTTGTTTGTTTTATTTATTCATTTTTGCAGTTCCTCCCATTAGTTCTAATTCTTCTTTATCAGAACAAATGTGAAAATGTTTAATATGAATGTAGGAATAAAGTCTATATCAGATTACATGCCATCTAGGGGAGTAAGGAAGAGAGGGAGACAGAGAAAATTAAAGACTCAAATTTTATGGAAGTGAACATTGAAAATTAAAAATAAATCAATTATATTTTTTTTAAAAAAGGAAAGGAGTCCTACCAAATTTCTTTATGACCCAAATATGGCACTGATAACTAAAGTGGGAAGAGCAAAAACAGTGAAAAAAAGCTTACAGACCAATTTCCCAAAGCAATACTCATGAAATTTTTTTAAAATACTAGCAAGGAAATTATATCAGTATGTCATAGTTTATACACTGTGACCAGATGGGATTTATATGTGAAATGCCCATTATAGTCCAACTATAAATGAAAACTATAAATGTAGCTGACCATATCAATAAAGTATATGATTATGTCAGTAAGTGCAGAATAACTTTTGATAAAATACAACACTCATTCCTATGAAAAACACTAGAAATTACAGGAATAAATGAAGTTTTTCTTAAAATAATAAAAAGCTTTCATCTAAAATCAAGAGCCATAAATAAATATAACTATTTATTAGTATTAGCATCATTTACTAAGAATATTTATAATGGGGATAAACTAGAAGATTTCCCAACAAGGTCAAAGGTGAATCAAGGATATCCATTATCACCAAAATTATTCAATATTGTGTTAGAAATGTTTAGCTAGAGCAATAAGATAAAAAAAGAAAGAGGAAGGAAGGAAGGAAGAAAGGCAGGCAGGCAGGAAGGAAGGAAGGAAGGATAAGAAAGAAAGAAAAACCGAAGGAATTGAAATAGGCAATGAGGAAACTAAACTATCAATCTTTGCAGATGTTATACTTAGAGGACTCTAGTGAATCAACCAAAAAATTAGCTGAAACAATTAACTTTAACCAAGTTGCAGGATAGAAAATAACCCCACATAAATCAACAGTATTTCTATATATTATCCACAAAAGCCAGCAGGAAGAGAAATTCTACTGAGTCTATCTGTCAAGGCAGATTCAGAAACTATATGAACATAATTAGGAAATGATTTTCACACACAAGAAAGAACTATTATGAGGAGAAATTATAACTGCTCATGGGTGGACTGAAACTGATATGATAAAAATGACAATTCTATATAAATTAGTTTACTTATTCAATGCCATTTTAATCAAACTACCAAAATTTTAACTTACAGAACTAGAAAAAATAATTATATAATTCATGTCAAAGAACAGAAGGTCAAGAATATCTAGGGAATTAATAAAATGTGAAGGAAGGTAGCTTAGCAGTATCAAATTTCAAATTATATTACAAAGTGACAATCATTAAAACAATTTGCTTCTAAATAATAAATAAGTGAATCTGTGGAATAGATTAAGTACACAATAGACAGCAGTAAATAATCACAGTAATCTCATGTTTGATAAGCCCAAAGATCTAAGCTTTGGGAGCAAGAACTTACTATCTAACAAAAATTACTAGTGAAACTGAAAAGCAGTGTGAGAGAAAGTAGGCATAGACTAACATCTCACACTATATAAACAGTTAAGGTGAAAATAACACATGAGAGACATAAAGGGGGGATATAAGTAAGTTGGGGGAGGGAGAACGAAAGTTTTCCCTGTCAGGTACATGGATAAGGGAAGAGTTTCTGATTAAATAAGAGACAGAGATGATAAAGGGAAGTATAAGGGATTAATTTTTATTACATTAAATTTAAAAGGCTTTTCATAAACAAAATAAAAGCAATCAAAATTAGAAGGAAAGCAGGAAACTGGGGTGGAGGGGTGTTTATGCCCTGTTTTTCCCAATTATGGCCTCATTTCTCAAATATAGGGAATGAAACAAATTTATAAAAATAAAGGCCACTATCCAACTCATTATAGTCAAAGGATATGAACAGGCAGCTTTCAGATGAAGATATGAAAGCTATTAACAATCACATAAAAATATGCTCTAAATCACTATTGATTAGAAAAACGCAAATTAAAACAATTCTGAGATATCACCTCACACGGATCAAACTGGCTAACACAACAGAAAAGGAAAATGACAAATACTAGAGGGGATGTGGGAAAATAGGACCACTAAAGTATTGTTAGTGGAGTTGTGAACTGGTTCAAACATTCTGAAGAGACAAACAGGAACTATGCCAAAAGAACTATAAAATTCTGCATACTCTTTGACCCAGAAAAACCACTATTAGATGTATATCTCAAAGAAGTCAAAGAACAAGGAAAAAGACCCATATGCAGAAATTATAGCAGCTTTTTCTGTGGTGGAAAAGAATTAAAAATTGAGGGAATCTCATCAAGGCACTGGCTGAACAAGGTGTAGGAAATAATTATAATGTAATACTGTTATTGTAGTATAGCAAATTACAAAGAGGACAATTTCTTAAAAACATGAAAAAAATTCTATTAACAAAGCAAAGTAAGCAGAACCAGGAGAATAGTTACCACAAGGTTTTAATAACAGTGATCAACTGTGAAAGACCTAGCTACTCTGATCAATACAACAATCCAAGAAATTCTAAAAGACTCAAGGAAAACTCCTATCTACTGGCAAAGAAAGAATTGCTTAACTCTAGGTGCAAATTGAAGTTTAATTTTTTCACTTTATAACTCTTGCCTTTTTGAGGAGAAGAGGAACATGGCTAATGTAGAAATCTGTTTTGCATGATTTCAAATGAATAACTGACATGATATTGCTTGCCATCTCAATGGGTTGTGATGGATAGGCCGAAGGAAAAGAGAGAATTTGGAACTCAAAATTTATAAAAATTACAGTTAAAAATAAGTCATTTTTAACAGCATAGGTATACATAGTTCCATTTGCTATACTTCTATGTTGGTGCTGGCAGAAGAGGGTGGAAAATCCGGTATAAGATGATCAGAATCAATTTTCACGTTTTCTTCAAGCATTAACCTAGATATTGGTATTTCTAAGTGTGAGTTCCTTGACCAATAACCAACACATGGACATACAAGAGGAAGTAAATTGTATTTACCTTCACATTCCTCTATAAATGAAACCAAAAGCCAAAAGTAAGTTATAGTGAAATAAAGGAATAGCTCATAAGTTCTCTGATGGAGAAAGAAACAGAAGTTAGTGGAGCTGGGTTTACTTTTATGCCCTAAGGCAACAAGAAATATAATTTCACTTGATATTTCCATCTCTTATAGTAATGTACATGGTGAGTATTTCCAAAAACATCATCATGAAAATAACTGTATCTCAAAGAATCAACATCTATTACGAGAGTGAGAAGCTAAAGGAATTCTCTTTAGAATCTGATGAAAACCTAGCTAAACCAAAATATACTTTGACACTTGATTCCTCTGATACAAAGATGGATATGGGGAACAACAGTGAATAATATGTTGGAAATGACTATTCAGAAGCAAGATTGGAGAAAGACCAAAAGCTCCTCATAACCTTGTCACATATGGCTCCCTCCTGTTGTGTCTCCTGGCATCCTTGATGTTCTCCACACACAATCCCTCCATTCTGGGGGCAGGCTTCCAGGCCTTTTTTCCAGGCTTCCAGGCTCTCTTTTTCCTTCACTTCAAGACTCTAGCACCCCTTCTTCACAAGGCAATTCCTGGTTCCGTCAACTCCTACTCCCTTCTCCTCCCCTGAGGGTTACTATTTGTTTTCTGTGTGCACACATGTAATGTTAAGGTCATCTAAAGATGTTCCCTGCCCCTTACCAGGCCCATGTGACCTGCTCTGAGCTTTGGCGCAGAGCACAGCTTGAATCACAGGAAGCCCATGGTGGGAGGAGCTTGATGAGGGGTACAACAGGAAGAAGGAGTGAGAGAGAGGCAGCAGGCAGAGCAGAACAGAGCAGTTCACCTGGGTGAGAGAGGGGCATTTTACCTAAGGGAGCTTGTTTGTGGGGAGGCCTGACAGAGGGAAGACTTGGGGAGAGTGGTCCTCCCTCTATCGGTAATACGTACAAACTTCCTTGTTACTGTGGTGGAAATGATTTTCTGGTGTCTGAATAAATATTGTGGTTTTGTCTTTCAGGAAGAGAGTTTATATTTTGTGAATTTGCCCTGGAAATATGCTTGCATATCCATGGCAGCTGCTGTAGGTATTGCACTGACACTATAACACCATCAACCTTGATAGAATGTTAGTTGTTTAGGAGTAGGAACTGAAGTCCCTACCACAAGTACTTCATAAAGGACTGCTGGGAGTGGGGCTCAAGCTCCAGGGATTGGGCTCCCCTGATCTTCTGCTGTGCTAGGCTCACATACCTACTTTTGGACTGTGACCCAGACCAAAATGACACATACAGCAGGCCTGGAAAGCAGCCCAACAAGCAAAAGGCTGCTATTCAATTTCCAGATTTGAGTTTCCAGAGCCTACAAGTGGCAACGTGAAGAGGACTACATGTAAATTACTCAATAGCAAATATCCAGAATCTCCAAAGAAAGAAATTACCTCTCCCAACAAATTATATAAACACACACCATTTTTCCAATTCCTCTTCAAGCTGGTGTTAACAGGCTTCACTATTGTTGGTCAGGACCTTTCTCTGATATGCAGGCTCTAAGTAACCAGCAGCGGGGCCGAGAAAATAAGGTCTATGTATGTGTCGTCGTTTTTTCTAAGTAACATGATCCAGAACCACCATGTGTCAACGGTGCATCTGAGATAACTTTAAGTGATGCACCAGAATGGTCAAAGCAGGAACCTCATCACCTTTCATGCATGCAGAAGATTGTTTGAGTGTTTGACAATGAACCGAACTGATCATTGATCAGAGTCCATCCTCTTAGTCCTAAAAATATTTTGCATTAATGAATTTTTACAAGACTGGTAGGGTTGACACAGAAGACAGCTTGTATTGAAGTCAACAAGAAGTCAGGACATACCAGATGCTTCATTTGCAACCCATTTGTACTTCTTGGAAAACCTCAATACAAGACAGTCTTTTTTTTAGCAAGTTTTAGAATACTGCACATTCATGAAGTACAATAAAACTATATAGGGATATATATTAAAGGGTTAAGCATTTCTAAAATGTAGTTATTCTTATTTCTGACTTTATATTATATCTATGTTTGGGAAAAATGGTAACCTGATTTAATATCTGATTTTCTTTTCTCACAAAGAATCCTATCTCTCATAATTTTACAGGATTTTATATACTTTTGTAGTTTAACACGGATATTTTGGGAAAATAGCTGACATTCCCTATCACTTTACAAGAGTTTCTCATGTATATTTAATATGGTTATATCTACTGTGAGAATCAAGTTTGTTGTCTTGACATAACTCCATTTTGTATCAAAACACCATTTAATAATAAAATATTTTAATGTTTGTTTTTCATAGCTTGTTTTGTGATATTAAGATAAGCATAGAAGTAGCATAGGTTGGTAAATAATATGGGAACAACTGATGAAAATATCAGACCACTAGACAGGGCTGACCAAGAATGGGAAAATTTGAAAACCAAGCTCATCATTAGCCTACATCATCAGGTATTAATCAAATAATATGGTAAAAAAAAACTTGGGTCACAGGCCACCCATCAGAATGTAGGTGTTATCAATCACCACCACAGTTAGAACCTTTTGAAACCCACGACAGGCCTGGAGCACTAGTAAACATGACCAATGAGAAATCAGTTTTGTATTGTGTTACAATGTTCCATTGGTATAGTTTTAAAAATACTACAAATTATGAACAGTGCATTATACCAAATAGTAAAAAATAAATATAAGGAGTACAATACCCTATCTGTGTGATTACAAAAGGAATATCCAAAGACTAACCATGTTTTAATTCCTATTATCTAGCTCAAGTGTCTTGCCTTGGTTAGTCTAATAAACTGCTTAACAGAATCTCTACATTTACCTTAAATATAAAACTAATCAAAAGTAAATTAAATTTTAAAATTATGTATTTGCTGAATAAACAAATTATCATTTGACTATTTACTGCAGTCTACAAAGAAGATTCATGGTAATATATCATTAATCTTTTTTGTTTTTTTTTTTAGAAAAAGTTAGGGGCCATCATCCACCATAAACTAAGCAACAATTCTTAAAATTAAATTTGTTATGTCTTAATTGACAGAAAGTGACCTCTTAATGATGTGCAAGGACCAAATTAAATTAAAAAGTAGAAAAACAAAAGTAATTTTGAAAAGCTGTCATACACAACTGAGGCAACTCCAGACTGACTAACTTCTAAAAAGGGCTTTTGTGGAATAATGGAAAATGAGGGGTACTGGACAATAGCTTTAATTATAGTAATTTCCTAAGGAATGTTAACTGCAATTTTTTAAAAGGCATAATATAATGTGGAAACAACTTTGATGAAAAAATATGTAATCCCCTTACCAAACAGAGAAATATGTAGGCTAAGGACTATCATAGTTTACAGAATTGACTCATCTGTAGGATCTCAAGCAAAAGGTATAAAAGACCTATGTACAGTAACATAAAATAGTAAGAAGGAATTGAAGAAAAACAAGTTTGAATTAAGCAAAATAATTACTATTTATGGATGGAACCAGAAGATAACAAATAATGGGAAATAGAAAAGATGTGCAAAGACCTTACTTTCAAAAGGTTTATTTTCTGAAAAAGCTCTTTCGAATCACAGTCATTACATCTGAACTCTAATACCACAGGTCAGAGTCTGTTTGAGGAGGAAGGAAAAGCGGCGCTGAAGAAAACGAAGACATGAAGAGCAATAGAGAAAAGAGGTCTATTCTGTAAATAACACAAATTTGAGGATACTAAGCATTTGATTCTGAAGGAGGCTAAAGGAAATCAAGATATTTGAAGTATGGAAAAACCTCAGTGGTGAAAAATGGCACCATTTATCATCTGGCAGTCGACCCTCTTTGAAGCCTCTTTTGATGGAGGTAGGCTGATTATCAAATAGTGGAAAAATTGCCTACTTTATCTGAATGTTAGAAATTTTTCTAACTGGAGGTTGTAACTTATTTTGAATGTAATCTTTTCATTTCATCTAAATATGACACAGCAGCAGAGGACAGAACCATGTGCTATGAGGAATACCCTCACAACCATAATTCAGTTTCACAGGAATTCACTAGAGCTGATAGTCTCCAGTGCACACCTTTTGAGAATTCAGGAATTAACATCATGCCAGAAAAAGGCTTTGAAATAGGAATTGTGTAGAAGACACATAGTTACATGACAGAAATTATCATCATATTTTTCAGTGTATTTGTGTTTCGCAAAATAACCTACCTTGAATTTTCCTCAAAACGCTGTGATCTTAACTGGAAAGACACATACAAAGAAGATGCTATTGCCATTAACTGTTGTTTTTCTGTCTTAGTTAATTTATGACCTGGAAGTAAAAAACAAAAGGAGGAAGATTAATTTAAATATTTCTATACACATGTAACTGTCACGTAAAATTATTTAAATAAGCATCTGCTATGCTAACATTGTGCCACGTAATTTAAGGAGTTCAATAATATGTTTCTTGCTCACAAAATTTTCTAATTAGTGGAAAAACAACACATATGAAACAATCATTAAGTAACATCACATTAAAATATCAAAATTGTTGTAATACAGTGAAAAATGGGGGGGGGGGGGAGAGTCAAGATGGCAGAATAAAAAGATTCATATATGCTAGCTCCTAACCCACAGCCCATAAAATAACTATAAAGAAGAACTCCCAACAAATTCCGGAGCAGTGGAAGCCACATAACAACAGAGTGCAGGAGATTTCTGTTCCAGAGAGCCCTGAAAAACTGACACCAAAGGTCTGTCGCGCACCAGATCTGGAGTAGAGCCCAGCCCTGCCTTGGCCGCACCAGCACTGAGAGGAGCACTGAGAGGAGCTGATCCAAGCAGGCTTCAGGGGCAGAATCTCCAGTGACTGGGCAGGTCCCTCCACCCACAGACGCCAAAGGCCAGTGAGAAAGCCTGTTTGGCTGGCCGAGAGGGGAACAGGGTGTCTCCATAACTCAGGCCCCTTGGGATGCAGCAGCAGAGGCAACAGCAGACAAGGGCTCCCAAAGGAGGCAGGAGCTCGAATCCATTATTGAAAGTCTCCACATAAACCCTATGAGGGAACTAAGCCCTGTGAGGTGGCCCTGCTCCAACTTGAGATGCTGAACTTAATCTCACACTGAATAGCAGCCCTGCCCCCACAGAAAGCCCTGAGGCTGGGGAGCAACATTTGAATCTCAGACCCCAAGCACTAGCTGGGCGGATCTGGAGGTCAGGTGGGTGTGGAAAGGAATCTCAGAAGTCAAGAAACTGGCTGGGAAAATGCCCAGAAAAGAGAAAAAAAATAAGACCATAGAAGGTTACTTTCTTGGTGAACAGATATCTCCTCCCATCCTTTCAGATGAGGAAGAACAATGCTTACCATCAGGGAAAGACATAGTAGTTAAGGCCTCTGTATCCTAAACATCCAAGATAAATATTCAATGGGATCAGGCCATGGAAGAGATCAAAAAGGATTATGAAAATCAAGTGAGAGAGGTGGAGGAAAAACTGGGAAGAGAAATGAGAGAGATGCAAGAAAAGCAGGTCAACACCTTGCTAAAGGAGACCCAAAAAAGTGCTGAAGAAAATAACACCTTGAAAAATAGGCTCACTCAACTGGCAAAAGAGGTTCAAAGAGCCAAAGAGGAGAAGAATGCTTTCAAAAGCAGAATTAGCCAAATGGAAAAGGAGGTTCAAAAGCTCACTGAAGAAAATAGTTCTTTCTTTCAAAATTAGAATGGAACAGATGGAGGATAATGACTTTCTGAGAAACCAAGAAATCACAAAACAAAACCAAAAGAATGAAAAACTGGAAGAGAATGTGAAATATCTCATGGGAAAAACAACTGACCTGGAAAATAGATCCAGGAGAGACAATTTTAAAATTATGGGACTACCTGAAAGCCATGATCAAAAAAAGAGCCGAGACATCATCTTTCATAAAATTATCAAGGAAAACTGCCCTGAGATTCTAGAACCAGAGGGTAAAATAAGTATTCAGGGAATCCACCGATCACAGCCTGAAAGAGATCCAAAAAGAGAAACTCCTAGAAACACTATGGCCAAATTCCAGAATTCCCAGGTCAAGGAGAAAATATTGCAAGCAGCTAGAAAGAAACAATTCCAGTATTGTGGGAATACAATCAGGATAACACAAGATCTAGCAGCTTCTACATTAAGGGATCGAAGGGTTGGAATATGATATTCCAGAAGTCAAAGGAACTAGGACTAAAACTAAGAATCACCTACCCAGCAAAACTGAGTATAATACTTCAGGGGAAAAACTGGTCTTTAAATGAAATAGAGGACTTTCAAGCATTCTTGATGAAAAGACCAGAGCTGAAAAGAAAATTTGACTTTCAAACACAAGAATGAAAAGAAGCAAGGTAAATAGCAAAGATAAGTCATAAGGGACTTTCTAAAGTTGAACTGTTTACATTCCTACATGGAAAGACAATATTTGTAACTCTTGCAACTTTTCAGTATCTGGGTAGTTAGTGGGATTACACACACACACACACACACACACACACACACACACACACACATGCATGCACGCACGCACACACAGAGACAGAGAGCACAGAGTGAACTGAATAGGATGGGATCGTATCTTAAAAAATGAAGTTAAGTGGTAAAAGAGAAATGTGTTGAGGGGAGAGAAGGAGAAATGGAATGGGGCAAATTATCTCTCATAGAAGAGGCAGGCAGGAGACTTTTTAGTGGAGGAAAAAAGAGGGAAGCTGAGAGAAAAACATGAAGTTTACTCTCATCACATTCAACTAAAGGAAGGAATAAAATGCACACTCATTTTAGTATGAAAACCTATCTTACAATACAGGAAAGTGGGGGAGAAGGGGATAAGCAGGGAGGGAGGGATGATGGAAGGGAGGGCAATGGGAGGAGGGAGCAATTTGAAATCAACATTCTTGGGGAGGGACAGGATAAAAAGAGAGAATAGAAGCAATGGGGGGCAGGATAGGATGGAGGGAAATATAGCTAGTCTTACACAACACGACTATTATCGAAGTCATTTGCTAGCTAGTCTTACACATCACGACTATTATCGAAGTCATTTGCAAAACTACACAGATATGGCCTATATTGAATTGCCTGCCTTCCCAAAGGGAATGGGTGGGGAGGGAGGGATGGGGAGAAGTTGGAACTCAAAGTTTTAGGAACAACTGTTGAGTATTGTTCTTGCTACTAGGAAATAAGAAATACAGGTAATGGGGAATAAAAAGTTATCTGGCCCTACAGGACAAAAGAGAAGATGGGGACAAGGGAAGGGAAGGATGATGGAAGAGAGGGCTGATGGGTGACAGGGGAAATTAGAATGCTCGGTGTATTGGGGTGGGGGGAGGGGAAAAATGGGGAGAAAATTTAGAACCTGAAATTTTGTGGAAATGAACGTTCAAAAGTTAAATAAATAAATTTAACTTTAAAAAAAAAGTGAGAAATGTATGAAGTCACTGATATATTCCTGTGAGAAATTGTCTGATCTTCTTTTCTTCTTTTAAAGAGTGCAAACCTCATACCCACGGCTCTCCAAAGACATCTTCCTTTCTACTATACCAAAGCAGTTGAGGTTTTATCAAGAAAACACACTAATTTAAGTCTTCCTTAGACTAAAACTTTACCCATTAGCTCCTTCTACCTGTTTCAGACGATGAGCATCCTTCCCAATGTCAAACACTCTCCAATCATGCTCCATATGATATGCTATGTACTCCCAACTACTCCAGCGCCTGAAGCAATCAGGACCTAAGTAACTCTCTATAGGTACTTTTCTTGCATTTTTAAGGATGACAGTGATGATCTTGATGATGGTGGTGATGATGACAGCTAGACTTTATTTAGCACACAGAGTGTGGTGAAGCACTTTATAACTATTATGTCATTTGATACTCCCAACCACCCTGAGAGGTGAAGAAACTGAGGCAGTTAGATATTAAGTGACTTGCTCAAGTGTTACACTACTAAGTGTCTGAAGCTGGATATAAACTCTAGCTTTCCTGACTTCAGGTCCACTGTTCTATCCTTTTGTCCTTTTACTTTCTGCAATCCCCTATTTGAAAAAAAAAATTATTTCTCTTATTGTCTTAGAGAACCACCCTATTTCATTATCTCCCCTTTCACCATCCAACGACTAATAAAACAAAATTCAACTACAACCTCTATTTCAATATTATCCAATCCTTTCTCAGTTCTTTGCAATTTGGCTTGAGTCTCCATTAAACTAAGAAACATTTTCAAAGAATACTAATGACCATAAAGTTGTGCAATATGAATGATCTATTCCCAGGTGATATCCCCATTATTTTTGTGTTATCTCCTCCTATTTCTTGATGTTATCTTTTCCCTTGGCTTAAGGTCGCTTGATTCTCTTCTTCTTGTCTTACTTCCTATATATAGACACTCCCCAAAGGTTTCTCCTAGGCTCCCACCTTTGCTCTGTGCTATTTTTTACTTGGTGATCACATTAACCCCAAGGGGTCGAAGTACTGTATGTACACAGTTGCTTGACATATAAATGTATGTCATATATGTACACATATGAACATATTTTGGTCTCAAAATAGACATCCAATTGAAATCTCAAATTGAAACAAGTCTAAATCAGAATTCATCATCTTTTGAAATACTTCAATTACTGAATAACAGCTGATCAAAGTTTTTTACAAGCTAAAAATAAACCAGAAAAATGTACATATAGCAAAAGAAGGTTAGGTTGAGTTAATAAGCAGAAACATGACAACAATTAAAAATTTTAAATTTTTCAATTGATTATTTCGTATAAGACCATAGTATTTATTTTGCTGAAGCTGTTAAAAGCTTAAAACTAGACTAAGACTTTGGGGACACACTGTATATGTCCCCTTCTCTCCAAAAACATTCACCACCTCTTGCAAACAATTGCAAGAAACATTCTTCGTAAAAATATAATCACATATTGAGGGATTCTTGGTTTTTTAAACATCATCATAATTTTCCCCAGTATCCATGCTCTTTTTCATCCTAGGAAGTCATTCCCATATGATAGATATTTTAAAGAAAAGAAAAAGAAAAGAAATAATAACTGAATAATAAATCAAAAAAAGTTTGAAAAAATATGTGCCATGTATAACACTTGTGAACCTCTGACCTCTGCAAAGGAGGTGGAGTGTCTTTTCATATCTCTTTGTTCTAGTAAAGAAGTAGGTTGCAAGACCAAAAAATAGAATATATACACTCAAGTAGCTACTGTTTATCTGTCTGTGTCTGTGTTTGTCCTTCATTTTCAAAGACAACCATAACATCAGAGAAATGATGATATGACTTATCTAAATAGACTTGGTCACACCAAACCAGCATTTATATATTGCTATCCAGACCCTGGCACGATACTGTATACTGTGGCTTATATAACTCTATGCTACAAAATTAAGTTTCAGTTAAACCCCTTTTAAAAAAGTTACCTTTTTTTGTGAGGTAAAATATATTTAGGAATTGTGAGGAATATAATCTCAATAGTATCAATTACTTTAGTCAAGTATGAATGATTAATAAACAGAGGAGGGTAAATATTTTCATTTGATTCAATTTAATTCAACAAAATGTTACAGTTCTCAAAGGATTTAAAAGGAGATATTTTTAAGAAGGTAGATCTTTTAAATGTTTTCTCACCTTTCCATCCAAACTTATCTATATCTTGGTAAAATAAAAGCACGATTTTATCACACAAATTCTGAAATGCTTCAGATTCTCAGTGTAGCATATTGATTAAAATTTACATTCTCTCTGAAATAATAATGTATAACTTAAAATGCCACTATTACCCTTTTTGAAAGGTAAAATATACTAACTTGTTCACTGTTAACATTTTATAGACGTAAGTGTGCATGTCTGTTGCATTATAGAAGTTTCATATGAAATGCTGTAAAAGCAAATTAATACTATGAAAATGTACCATGTAACAGGATACTTTTTTTAAACAACATGCTACAAGCTAATTTATGTCACTTTTCACAGTTCTAAGTAGCCTATAAGTAAGTCAACACAGCAACAAAACATAGAGTAGATAAGAATGTCCTGCTTATAACTACTTTGTTTTGTAGGTTTAGCCAAAAATCCTTCTGAGTTCAATGTTTATAAAATAATTAAAATAATTTTCTTTCTCTTTTTTAAATGTAAGTTATAATAAACATAAAAAGAGTCAATAATTTCATCCAAGTTAAATAAACTGAAATTTATCACGTCTGTATCTTTTTTGATTTAGTAAGAGTATCCATTGGGGAGGAGCCAAGATGGCACACAGTACAGTGGGGACCCCTGTCACAATTGCAGAGCAGAAAAGAGCACTTGTGGTCACTCACAGACCAGAGCATAGCCTAAGAGAAGAGTAAACACCTCTTCATAGATCATAACACCTTCCAACAACTAAAAATTTAAATTTTGTACAAGTTATCTCTAAAAACAGCTGCACAAAATCCCTGAAGCTCAGGATGGCATGCCATCCACCCTGGAAGCAGAGCCCTACTTTAAGAAAGACTTAAAAACCAAGTAAAAGCCTTGGAATATGAGCAAACAACAGAAAAGAATTCTGGCCATAGAAAATTATTATGGTAACAAGGAAGTTCAAAATATACACTCCAAAGAGGATGACAAAGTCAAAGCTTCTATCTCAAAAGTTTCCAAGAAAAATATGAATTGGTCCCAGGTCACGAAAGAGCTCAAAAAAGATTTTGAAAACCAAGTTATAGAGGCCAAGAAAAAATTGGGAACAGAAATGAGAGTGATGAAAGAAAATCATGAAAAACAAGTCAACAGCTTGGTAAAGGAGACACAAAAATGTACTGAAGAAAATAACACTTAAAAAAAGACCAGACTAGGCCAAATGGTAAAGGTACAGTGAGAGAAGAATGCCTTAAAAAGAAGAGAAAGAGGCACAAAAATTCAATGAAGAAAAGAAATCCTTAAAAAGTAGAACTGGTCAAATGAAAAAGGAAGTACAAAAGCTCACTGAAGAAAATAATTTCTTAAAAATTAGAATTGAAGAGAAGCTATTGACTTTCTGAGGAATCAAGAAACCATAAAATAAAACCGAACAAATGAAAACAATAGAAGACAATGTGAACTATTTCACTGGGAAAACAAATTACCTGGAAAATAGATCCAGGAGACATAAATGAAAAATTATTGGAAAACCTAAAAAATATGATCAAAAAAGAAGCCTACACATCATCTTTCAAGAAATTATCTAGGAAAATGGTCCTGATATTCTGGAACCAGAGGGTAAAACAGAAATTAAAGAATCCACCAATCACCTCCTGAAAGAGATCCCAAAATTCAAAGTCCAGGAGTGTTGTAAAAAAAACGCCAGTGCTTCCAGGTAAAGAAAAAAATACTGCAAACAGTCAGAAAGAAACAATTCAAGTATCACGTAGCCACAGTCAGGGTAACAACTTCTAAATTAAAGGATCAGAGGGATTGGAATATGATATTGAGGAGGGCAAAGAGCCAGGATTACAACCAAGAATCACCTACTCAGCCCTAACAGTAAGCACCCCGACATACATGGGGGGGAGGGGGTGTATCACAGGTTGTTTGATCTGCTTCTGTAAAAGGAAAGGCAACTTTTGAAGGGTTAACAATCACTTTAATCATGCCCATGTATCATTCAGTTAGTTCAGGGGAAAAAGTCAGCATCCTGAACTTCTGAAAAATACAGAGAAATCAAAGAGCTTCCCAGAGTCTTTGTGTGGCCAAACAAACACTTCCAGTTAGTAAGCCCCAAAGTAAAAATTCACTTTTCAGAGCTAGAGGGCATGACTCTCTGACCAGGTGCCTCAATAGAGAAAATAAAAGGTACTTGGGACCCTCCTACAAAACAACTTCCCTAATCAAGCTTCTCTCAATGGGCAGGTCCAACAATGGGTGGGAAAGATCCTCCTTAATCATATTATTCAGAGGCATTATACTTTTGGTATAAACAAAAATATAGCAAAAGATCCTCCTTTGCTTGCCCTCATGCCCCCAAAACTAAATATAATCCTTCAGGGGGAAAAAATGGACATTCAGTGAAATAGAGGACTTTCAAGCATTCTTGATGAAGACAAGAGCTGAAGATAAAATCTGACTTTGAAGTACAAGCTTCAGGAGAAGCATGTAAAGGTAAATAAGAAAGGGGAATCATAAGGGAGTTAATAAGGTTAAACTACTTACATTCCTACTGTGGGAGGATGATACCTGTAACTCATAAGAACACTCTCATTATTAGGGCAGATAGGAGTATATATGGACAGAGGTCATAGTTATGAGTTGATAGTGAAGGGATGATATCTAAAAAAAGTAAAATCAAAGGGTGAAAAAGGGATGTACTGGGACAAAGGGAAAGAGAGAGGTAGAATGGGGGTAAATTATCTCACATAAAAGAGCCAAGAAAAAGCTTTTACAGTGGAAGGGAAGAAAAGGGAGGTGACTGAAACTTACTCTCATGCGAACTGGCTCAAAGAGGGAATAACATAAACACTCAATTAGAATAGAAATCTATCTTCCCCTACAGGAATGTAGTCAGGGAAGAGGATGGGGGCTGGGGGTGAGAGGGAAATAGAAGGAAGGGAAGACTAGGGGAGGAGCCAGTCAGAAACAAAACATTTTTGAAGGACAGAACAAAAGGAAAGGGAGAATAGAATAAATGGGAGGTGGGGAAATAGAATGGAGGGAAATACAGCTAGCAAAAATTTTGAAGCAAGTTTCTCTGATAAAAGCCTCATTTCTCAAATAAATAGAGAACTGAATCAAATTTGTAAAATTAAGACCCATTCCCCAACTGATAATATATGAACAGCATTCAGATGAAATAATCCAAATGGGGTATTAATGACTGTTGGTGGAGTTATGAACCGATTCAACCATTCTTTAGAGCAATTTGGAACTATATACCTGGTCTGCACGGGCAAAGAGATTAAAAAAAAAAAAGGAAAAGGATCTATATGTACAAAAATATTTATAGCAGCTCTTTCCTTGTGGCAAAGAATTGGAAACTGGGGGCATGTCTATCAACTGGGAAATGGCTGAACAATATGTGGCATGTGATTATGTTGGAATACTATTGTGCTATGGGAAATGATGAGCAGGATGCTTTAGGAAAAGCCTACAGAGACTTTCATGAGCTGATGTAAAATTAAGGGTACTAAGTATAAAGTAACAGCAAGGCTGTGGGATGATCAGCTGCAAATGATTTGGTCATTCTTGGCAATGCAGGCAACTCTGACAGACTTATGGTGAAAGATGCTATCCAAGCCTAGAGAAGGTGTCTGATCGCAGATCGAGGCATATTTTTTGCTTTTTTTGCTTGTAAAGGTTTTTTTTGAGAGGGGAATCTGGGTTTTCTTTTACTACATGACTACAATGGAGATGCTTTGCATGACTACACATGTACTGCCTGTGTCTAATTGCTTGACTTCTCAATGTGGGGTGGGAATGGGGGAGGAGAGGAGAGAATTTGGAATTCATAGTTCTGCAGATTTTTGTATGTAACTTGAAAATAGAATATTAAATAAAAATTTTTTAAAAAGTAAGAAATATAAGGGCATCCATCTTATAACTTTGTATAGTAATGTTTATCTAGTAATAAATCATAATAGATTCATATATATTAAATTTTCAACAGGTCAAAAGTATATCTTTTTTCTACCTTAGCTTAACATCCCTTAAACTTTTTTCTAGGAATAGTCTATCCAAATAGGATAGTATAATTATGATTATCAATTCAATGAGCTATAGTTCAATATAGAGCTGACAATGGATCTAAAATAAACATTTAAAGTTTCAAAGGCTTTTTTGGAATCTGTTACTCTTGCTGGAAAAAGTTCAAAATTAAATTAAGTAGGTTAATTGTTACAGTATCATGATCCAGGATATATTCAAAATATAAATATTAGAATGATGAAGACTCTGCAAATCTTTTATACAAAAACAGTTGAAAAAATAGATACATATTGCTTAGAAAAGAGAAAATTAAGGACAGAACTAACAACTGTCTTCAAATGTTTAATAATCTGTCACTTAGAAGAGGCAACAGACCCCCTTTTATTTTTTTACAGTTTTAAAATGTAAAACTAGAATCAGTTTTAAAATCAAAATAAGTTAGACATAATAAAGGTTCAGCTTAGCAAAAGAAAGAATTGTCTAATAATTAGAGATGTCTAACAATGGGATGAGTTGCTTCAGAACATAGGGAGTTACCCATCATGTAAACTATTCCAAAAAATACAGAATTACTTGTCCTTGGAAAAATTTCAGAAAAGACTTTTAGACTCTTTAAGAATGAATGAAATATTCTTCCAATCTTTTAAAATTTCTGCTTCTTTAGTTCTGTAGAAATAACTCAATATTCAAATTCAAAGTCAATATGAAGCTTAGAATTCTAGAAACACAAATTCCCTGGTTATTATGCTCATGTTTCGACATCAATTCATCCTGTTGAGTAAGTAATGGTTTTGAGAAAGAGCTTAAAATAGGCATCCACAGAGTCAAAATTTATCTGAAATTAAGTAGAGGTACCAGTGCAGTTGTCCAACTCAGCACCTTCCATTTTAAACCAATATAAATCACAAATTCATGCCTTATATAAAAACTATATATATATATGTATATATGTATGTTATATATTTACATATACATACATATATATACATATATACATATACACACACACATACATACATACACCCTGATTAGCAAGAAAAAGGTTAGATTTTTTTGTTTTTTCCATTCTTGATATGGAATTCAAATTGCTTCTTTACTTCATCTCTAGACTAGTCATATTGTAAAACAAATGTCTGTCCAACATAACATCTACCATACATTCATGTATAGGTTCAGCATCTCTTTTGTGTTATTTATATATACTTTTCTGTATATTTGGTATGCTGATCCTGGGTTCTCCAAGGTTATGCTTTGCAGATCTAAATATTCATCCTTAAATCGTTCCCTTGATACTGACCCAGTCCAGGACCAACAACTGCATATTGGACATTATAAAATGGACGTCCCTTATGTACCCCAAACTCAACATTTTCTAAAGAGAACTTCTATCTTTACTCCCAAGTCCACTTGTATTCCAGGTTTTCCAGTTATTATTGAGTATACTAGCATCCTCTTAGTCACCTGAGTTAACAACTTTAGTGTCAACATTTCCCCTTCACTCACTCCACATATCTGATCAGCTCCTAAAGCTTGTTTTTCTGTATCCACAACAAATACACTCCCTTTTCTCCACACACACGGTCATCTCCCTAGTTTAAGCTTCTATCATCTGCATTACCACCAATGGGCTTCTAACTAGTGTCCCTGCCTCAGATCACTGTTTAAATCCATCTTCCACTCAGCCGCCAAAGTGCTTCCCAAACTACACAGCGAATGCTGTTAACCAAGTCCCTCGCTACTCAATAAACTCCAGAGGCTCAATATCACCTCAAGGATTAAATAAAATTTCTTTGTTTAATATTTAAAGTTATTCATAACATGTTCCCTTACTTTTCTACTCTTCTTACATATTATTTTCCTCCTCATACTCTACAGTCCAGCCCCAGTGGCCTACTTGCTGCTACTTGCATATAGTGCTCCATCATCCATTTTCACACCTGCTTACCGGCTGTCCTTTATGCACGTAATGTTCTCCCTACTGATTTCTGCATTTCAGAATCCCTAGCTTCATTTAAGAGTCAACTCAAATGACAATTTCAATTGGAGGTCTTTCCCTTTCCCTCCAACTCCTCGTGCCTCACAATCCAAGAACCCATCTAGTCTATCCTTTTCTAAAGTATCTTTTCTCTACAAAGTGCTCCAGTGAGGAAGAAGAAAGAGGCCGATGTCACTGGATCACAGTGAGGGAAATAAAAATGTAACAAGACTGGCGAGATAGGAAGAGGCTGGAAGTAAGAGGGAGTCACTTCATGGCAACGAGATTGTGAAATCTACAAACTCGGGTACTGTGCACGCTAAACAGCCTTGATTTCAGAAGTCATCTTACTATCTGGAGATAAAAAAGAGTCTGTTTTTATAGTCCTCAGCAATGAAAACAACAACAAAAAAGAGAACAGGGTAAATATATTACACATGAAGAAGAAAAAAAGAGTGCCTGTCAGCATGCAATTACAAACTGTTATTTTTCAGTCACTCAGTCATAGCAGACTCTACGTGACCCCACGGACTTTGTCTGCTGAGTTTACCTGGAAAAACGCTGGAGTGCTTTGCCATTTCCTTCTCTACTACATCCCCATTTTGAAGATGAGAAATTGAGGCAGAGTGAGGGTGACCTCCCCAGAGTCACACAAAGAGTAAGTTGTTTGAGGCCATATTGGAGCTCAGATTTTCCTGACTCCAGGCCCCGTGCTTTATTCATTGTACCACCTAGATGCCCATCATTCAATTACAAATACAATGTTTAAAACTTTAACTTTTTCTGCTACTCATTCTAATTTTCCTCTGAGAGACTTTCAACATTATCTTTCTTTTGAGGGCGTTAAAAGTATTTTTCTCTTACCTTGGTGTTGTCCTTTCTGTTAAAGAACACTTTCATATAGGCTTAAAAAATTCCTAGCCATTCCAGTTATTTTTTTTTAAAGTCCACTTTTTAAAAACTGACAAATCCTAGGACTATAATGAGCTGGGATAAGCTGGAGTCTTTCTCAGAGGAGGGCTTTAAAGTCCCCTTTACCTCTCCATTCTCCCCACTCTCTTACAATTTCATTCTACCAATGAAGGTATTAGATCTTGCGAGGGATGGTGATATGGGGACACAAGAGAGACAGTCACAGTCATCAAATCAAACTAGAAAAGTAAAAGAAAATAACAAGCATTCATAACCAGCTATACCAATGACAGACAGAAAGAAAAAGTTAGCAAACAGAACATGAAAAACCACTCCTAAGTCCTCAGACAAATCAGAAGACAACCTAGAGGGGAAACCTAGAGCTATCTGACAGCATCAACAGAACCAAAGCCACAGTGAAAATCCAAAGGTTCATAACTTCAATGAGTGCCAGACAGAAGCTTTCCATTCTTGGGTAAATGAAACAGAAAAAACAAAAAACCCTTCAAACAAGATATACCAATTAGATCAGGTCCTGAAACCCAATGCAAAGGTAAACCAAAACCAAATCACAGTAAGTAAAACAGCATAAGTTCTGAGAAAGCTCATATCAAGCAGTTTTTCTTAAAGTGGGGGAAATTAAATACTCACTTAACCCCAACTGCCTCGTACTGAGTCATCTCCAGACATCCTGATAAATATCTGGTCACTGGATTCAGATGGTTCTGGAGAAGAAGTGAAGCTGGTGACCTGCACAGCCCTCCCTCACTCAAAACAAAGTCACGTGCAAATCATGTCATCATTTCTCTGATGGCATGGTCTTCTTCGGCAACGAAGGATAAACACACAATACCTAGTTTACATTGAGGACTTTGCAGTGGTGCTGAGCTCTGCACAAGTGAAAAAAAATGGAAGAGCCCAGAATCATGACTCCACACTAGCAACTAGGGGAGGCAAATGGCAGTCAGGAAAGGTTTTGAGTAGAAAGTGGCATGTAAGCTGAGTTTTGAAGTAAATTACAGTTTCCAAAAAACAGAAGGAAGAAGGAAGTACATTCAAGGTGTAGGAGAAAGCCAGTGAGTGCAAAAGGTCCCAGGACAGGATACAGAGCACTATGTATAAGAAACATCAAGAAGATTAGTTTGACTGGATTGGACTGTGTATGAATGGGATCAATGAATAACAAGGATTCTGGAAAGGTAAGCTGGAACCAGACTGGGAAAACAGAAAAGAAGATCCCTGAGCTCAAGGAACTTACATTCTTGGGGAGGGGATATACAAGTACACATGTAAGGATATTCAAAAATGCATTGTATTCAAAAGTACGCTGAAGACATTTTGCTTTCCTAGTGTTTTAGTCTTATTTTTGAGAGCACCTATGATTTCAGTGATACATAAAACTCCCCGTAAGAAGCCATTTCCACCCCCATACTCAGGCTGGAAAATCCAGCACTTGCTCCAAAACTTCAAAATCAAAGATTCCCTGCAGCACTGAGGTTAAGTGACTCACCAATGGTCACGTAGTCTCAATAGAGTACAGGTAGCATTTAAACTCAGATTTTCATTTGGTAACCAAAGCTGTCTTTCTTTTCTCTTTGTTTTCTAATACTCCTAATGTGAATATGCAAGTAAATGGACACCTGATTTGACTATATACTATGCTAAATGTTATTTTTCCAATAAGCTAAATTTTAGAAATATGATAAATGTTACTACGCAAAATGTTTCAAAATGTTAAGTGTTACTTTTTAACTGACTATTATAAACTAACAAATGTTTTGACTAAAATTACATAACTTTTAAATGGAGAAAAAGTCATGACTTGTAAAAAATTATTTGGAAACAAGCAATATCTCAAAACTATTTCCATAAACACAAACCTTTGAAACCATCAGGATATACATCAGAGAGGAATTTTGTGTTAATGTCTCCTTCAACAAAGCGTTTATGGTTGATCACTTCTCGAAGTAATGCAATATTATGTGTAACACCTAAAAAGAAAATAGCATTAGAACAAATTAGAAGACTGTAACTCAGAGGAACATAACATTATCATTCCTGAGAAATTAAATAATGTTATAGGCTAACAGGAATTCTAGGAATTTACCTTCCTCCTCTCTCTGGACTCAGACAAAAGTGTGAGTACTTACTTTCAAAGAATCAAAGTTGCGCTTTAGAGAATGTAATAAGTCCTTGCTATCTATCCCAATACTTTAGGGACTATGCCAAACAGGACATGAACTCATATTTCATTGAACACTGACAAAAAAAGAATACCCCCATCGACAGCAAAACATTTACAGCAGCTCTTTATGGGATGGCAAAGAACTAGAAACAAAGTAGATAAACATCAAATGAAGAAGAGGTAAATAAATTGTGACACATGAATAAATATCACTATGTTATAAAAAAAATCACAAATATGATGAATATAGTTAAGAAAAGAAAAAGTTTTATGACACGATACAGAGTGAAGTAAGGAGAGCAAAGAAAACAATATACATAGTGACAAAAATGTAAATATAAATAAAAGTTGTTTCAAAAAATTAAAAGCAAATGCTGCAAAATTATAAGGAACAACCATGGCTCCAAAGAAGTGATATGAGAAAACACTCATACCCTACCCAAAATGTGGTACACTGAACATATTTTCATACTTTTTCAATATAGGAGTCTGTTTTGCTAAGACTTATTCTTTTTTTGTCTTTAAAAATATTTTTTGTTCTGTGAGATGGTTCTCAGGATGGGGTGGTAGAATTTTGGTGATATAAAAAAACAAGACATCAATACAAACTTATTTTAAAAAAGAAAAACTAAAATTGAAGACATCACAAGTAACTCCTCACCAATTCCACCCTTCAAATCCCCTCAATATTATCCTCCTTTCTCTTCTCATTGGCTCCATTCTTAAGAGATGAGGCAGTCTTCTTGCCAGTTCCAATGCTTGAAGAGACTTGGACCTCACCTTCCACCTCTCAAGAAGGTTTCTCATTCTATAATGTCCAATCTATAAATTTCAATGGCTCCTTACCCATTAAGTCCTTGGCTCTGGCCTACACATCTACCTAAATCTCACTCATCCATTAAAAAAAGCAATTGACTCTACCATCCCACTCAAGCCAGTCTTCTAAATTTCTCTTACCTTTCACACACAGACTCTTTGAGAGTAGAGTTGGGAGGGGAGAACTGACTCCACTAAATCCCTATACTTTCTAACCTACTAATTTCTAAAATCCTTGCAATCTGGTTCAACTTATTCAACTCCAGTGAAATAATTTTATTCTCTTTAAGGATATCAGTGATCTACTGCTCAATAAACTGCCTTCTCTCCATCATCATCCTTTATGACCTTTCTGTACCCTAACACTGCTGATAACTACTTCTTCCTCCTATAACTTCTCTGGACATTTGTAATAACTATTGGTCCCCTCTATTAAGTATTTGACTGCTTTGGGGAGGAGCCAAGATGGCAGAGCAGGAAGATTCACATATGCTAGCCCCAAACCCACAACACATAAATTTCCTGTAAAAAGAACTCCCCACAAATTATGGGGCAACGGAGTGGAGGAGATTTCCGTTCCAGAGAGCCCTGAAAAACCAGCACCAAAGGTCTGTCACGCACCAAACAGCAGAGCCCAGCCATGCCCTGGCTGCGTGGCCCGCGAAGGTCTCTCCACCCACAGGTGCTATAGGTCAGTGAGAGAGACTTCTGCGCTGGCCAAGAGGGGAACAGGGTGTTTCCATAACTCAGGCCCCCTTGGGAGGCAGCAGCAGAGGCAGCGGCAGCCAGGAGCTCCCGGAGCAGACAGGACCTCAGATCCATTACTGAAGGTCTCTGCATAAACCCCCTGAGGGAACTGAACCTGGGAGGCGGCCCTGGCCCCACCTGAGAACCTGAATTTAACCTTACCCTGAATAGCAGCCACGCCCACCGCTGAGAGCCCTGAGGCTGGGGAGCAGCATTTGAATCTCAGACCCCAAGAACTAGCTGGGCGGATCTAGGTGGGGGTGGAGAGGAATCTCAGAAGTCAAGTAGCTGGCTGGGAAAATGCCCAGAAAAGGGGAAAAAAAGTAAAACCACAGAAGGTTACTTTCTTGGTGAACAGATGTTTTCTCCTTTCCTTTCTGATGAGGAAGAACAATGCTCACCATCAGGGAAAGACATAGAAGCCAAGGCCTCTGTATCCCAAACATTTAAAACAGATATCCAATGGGCTCAGGCCATGGAAGAGCTCAAAAAGGATTTTGAAAATCAAGCTAGACAGGTGGAGGAAAAACTGGGAAGAGAAATGAGAGAGATGCAAGAAAAGCATGAAAAACGGGTCAATACCTTGCTAAAGGAGACCCAAAAAAATGCTGAAGAAAATAACACCTTGAAAAATAGGCTCACTCAATTGGCAAAAGAGGTTCAAAAAGCCAATGAGAAGAATGCTTTCAAAAGCAGAATTAGCCAAATGGAAAAAGAGGTTCAAAAGCTCACCGAATAAAATAGTTCTTTCAAAATTAGAATGGAACAGATGGAGGATAATGACTTTCTGAGAAACCAAGAAATCACAAAACAAAACCAAAAGAATGAAAAAATGGAAGAGAATGTGAAATATCTCATGGGAAAAACAACTGACCTGGAAAATAGATCCAGGAGAGACAATTTTAAAATTATGGGACTACCTGAAAGCCATGATCAAAAAAAGAGCTTAGCAAAGGAACTAGGACTCAAACCAAGAATCACCTACCCGGCTAAACTGAGTATAATATTTCAAGGGAAAATATGGTCTTTCAATGAAACAGAGGACTTTCAATCATTCTTGATGAAAAAACCAGAGCTGAAAAGAAAATTTGACTTTCAAACACAAGAATGAGAGGAAGCATGCAAAAGTAAACAGCAAGGAGAAGTATTAAGGGACTTACCAGAAATGAACTGTTTGCATTCATACATGGAAGGACAATATTTCTAACTCTTAAAACTTTTCAGTATCTGGGTGGTTGGTGGGACCACACATACACATGTACACGCATGCACACACATACACACATGCATTCACATGCAGAGACAGAGAGCACAGATTGAACTGAATAGGATGGGACCATACCTTAAAAGGAATTAAGGTAAATGATGAGAGAGAAATGTAGTGAGAGGAAAGAGGGAGAAATGGAAGGGGGTAACTATATGTCATTTAAGAGGCAAGTAGGAGATGTTTTTAGTGGAGGGAAAAAGAGGAGAGCTGAAGAAAAAAAAAAAACAAACAAACAAACAAACAAAAGTTTACCCTCATCACATTTGACTAAACGAAGGAGTGAAATGCACACTCACTTTGGTATGAAAACCTATCTTACAGTATAAGAAAGCGGGGGAGAAGGAGATATTGGGGGGGGATGATGGAAGGGAGGGCAAAGGGAGGAGGGAGTAATTGAAAGTCAACACTTGGGGAGGGACAGGATCAAAGAGAAACAATGAGGGGCAGGTGAGGAGGGATGGCAATTCAGTTAGTCTTACACAACACGACTATCAGGAAGGTCATTTGCAAAGCTACACAGATATGGCCTATAATGAATTGCCTGCCGTACCAAAGGGAATGGGTGGGGAGGGAGGGATGGGGAGAATTTGGAACTCAAAGTATTAGGAACAATTGTTTAGTATTGCTGTTGCAACTAGGAAAGAAGACATACAGTTAATGAGGAATAGAAAGTCATCTGGCCCTACAGGAGAAAAGAGAAGATAGAGACAAGGGAAGGGAGGGATGACAGAAGAGAGGACAGATTGGAGATAGGGAAAATTAGATTGCTTGGGGTATTGGGGTGGGGGGAGGGGGAGAAAAAGGGAGAAAATTTGGAACCCAAAAATTTGTGAAAATGAATGTAAAATAAATAAATAAATAAATAAATTAAAAAAAAAAAAAAAAAAAAAAGAGCTTAGACATCATCTTTCATGAAATTATCAAGGAAAACTGCCCTGAGATTCTAGAACCAGAGGGCAAAATAAGTATTCAAGGAATCCACCGATCACTGCCTGAAAGAGATCCAAAAAGAGAAACTCCTAGAAACACTATGGCCAAATTCCAGAATTCCCAGGTCAAGGAGAAAATATTGCAAGCAGCTAGAAAGAAACAATTCCAGTATTGTGGGAATACAATCAGGATAACTCAAGATCTAGCAGCTTCTACATTAAGGGATCGAAGGGCGTGGAATAGGATATTCCAGAAGTCAAAGGAACTAGGACTAAAACCAAGAATCACCCAGCAAAACTGAGTATAATACTTCAGGGGAAAATATGGTCTTTCAATGAAATAGAGGACTTTCAAGCATTCTTGATGAAAAGACCAGAGCTGAAAAGAAAATCTGACTTTCAAACACAAGAATGAGAAGAAGCATGAAAAAGTAAACAGCAAAGAGAAGTCATAAGGGTTAGTTACCAAAGGTAAACTGTTTACATTCCTACATGGAAAGACAATATTTGCAACTCTTAAAACGTTTCAGTATCTGGGTAGTTGGTGGGACTACACACACACACATACACACACATGCACACACACACATGCACACACATATGTATACGTGCACACACGCACATACACACATGCACGCACACAGAGACAGAGAGCACAGAGTGAACTGAATAGGATGGGATCATATCTTAAAAGAAATTAAGGTAAACGGTGAGAGAGAAATGTAGTGGGAGGACAGAAGGTGAAATGGAATGGGGTAAATTATCTCTCATTCAAGAGGCAAGCAGGAGACTTTTTAGTGGAGGGAAAAAGCGGAGAGCTGAGAAAAAAAAAAACATGAAGTTTGCTCTCATCACATTTGACTAAAGGAAGGAATAAAATGCACACTCATTTTGGTATGAAAACCTATCTTACAATACAGGAAAGTGGGGGGGGGAGGAGATAAGCAGGGTGGGGGGGGGGATGATGGAAGGGAGGGCAATGGGAGGAGGGAGCAATTTGAAGTCAACACCTGGGGAGGGACAGGATCAAAAGACAGAATAGAAATAATGGGGGGCAGGATAGGATGGAGGGAAATACAGTTAGTCTTGACACAACACAACTATTATCTAAGTCATTTGCAAAACTACACAGATATGGCCTATATTGAATTAATTGCCTGCCTTCCCAAAGGGAATGGGTGGGGAGGGAGGGATGGGGAGAAGTTGGAACTCAAAAGGAACAACTGTTGAGTATTGTTGTTGCTACTAGGAAATAAGAAATACAGGTAATGGGTAATAGAAAGTTATCTGGCCCTACAGGACAAAAGAGAAGATGGGGACAAGGGAAGGGAGGGAGGATAGAAGAGAGGGCAGATCAGTGATAGGGGAATTAGAATGCTCAGTGTATTGGGGTGGGGGGAGTGGACAAATGGGGAGAAAATTTGGAATCCAAAATTTTGTGAAAATGAATGTAAAAAGTTAAATAAATTTATATTAAGTATTTGACTGCTTCTCAGGTATTCATATACATTATGCTTATTAACTGTGGGTAGCTGATAAACATTTATTAGGGACCAACTAACGTCATAAGTAACGCAGGCTAAAGATAGGATCCATTCTAAGGGAGTTCATAATATAACAGGGGAGACAATATGCAAACGACTATGTATAGAAAAGCTACATAAGAGTATAAACTGGAGAGAATCAACAGAGGAAAAGCACTAGAATTAAGAAGCACTGATAAAAGCTTCCCAGAGAAAATGAGATTTTAGCTGAATCTTGAAGGAAATCAAGGAAGTAAGGAGATAAAGATGAGGAAGAGAATTGCAGGCATGAAGCAGCCCATGAAAATGCTAAGAATCTAGAAATAGAGTAACTTGTGTAAAGTACAGTAAGAAGGCCAATGTCACTGAATTACAAAGTATGTGGGAGAGTGTTAACTGTAAAAAAGCTGAAAAGATATGAGGAAAGGCAGGCCATGAAAGGCTCTGAATGCCAAACAAAATGATTTAATATTTATTCCTCGAAGTGATAGGAAATCACTGTAGTTTCATGAAGAGGGGGTGACATGGTCAGATGTGTCCTTTAAAAAAGGAACATCACTTTTTACAATGAGTGGAATATAGACTAGAAGGGAAAGAGACGTGTAACAGGGAGAACAACCAAAAAGCTAATTGAAGGAGATAATGAACAAAATTACATCTTGCTAAAAAGTATAGTAGACAATGAAGTAAGACCAAGAGTAAATATATATGTACCAAATGGTATAGCAGCAAAATTCTTAACAAAGAAGTTAAGTGAGATACAGGATAAAATAGACAATAAAAATATACTAAGAGGGAACCTCAACTGCCCCATCTCTGAATTAGATAAATCTAACCAAAAAGGTAAACAAGAAAGAAGGAGGTGAATAGAATTTTAGAAAAGTTAGATATTGTAGAACTCGGAAGAAAACTAAATGGGGGGTAAAGGAAAACACATTTTTCTCAGCAGTAATGGCACTTACACAGAAATGACCATATATAGGGCATAAAAACCTCACAAATATAGAAAGACAGAAATATTAAATGCATCCTTTTCAGATCATAATGCAAATATATATATATATTAAAGTACAATAGAAGTTTAGAATAAAAAATTAATTGGAAATTAAATAATCTAATCCTACTGAATAAGTGGACAAAATAATAGAAATAATAATTTCATTTAAGAGAATGACAACAATGACACAATATACCAAAATTTTGGGGATGCTGCCAAAGCAGGACTTAGGGGAAAATGCACATCCTTAAATTCTTACATCAATAAAATGAGGAGCAGAGCAATGAATTGGGCATGCAACTAAAACTAAAGAGGCGGGAGGGAGGGAAGAAGGAAGGGATAGAGAGAGGTTGAGAGAGGGAGAAAATTAAAAATCCCCAACTAAACACCAAATGGGAAATTCTGAAAAACCAAAGGTGAGATAAATAAAATTTAAAATCAGAAAAACTACTGAGCTAATAAATAAAACTAGGAGCTGGGTTTGGAAAAAAGGCAGACCCAACGAAATAGATAATCTCTGGTGAAGCTGATTAACAAACAACAAGAAGAACACCAATTACCACTACCAAAAATGGAAAGTGTGAATTTGACACCAACGAAAAGAAAACTGAAGCAGTTATTAAAAACTATTTTGCCCAAGTAAATGCCAGTAAAGCTGACAACTGCAAGCAAAAACCAATAAATACTTACAAAAATATCAATCACCCAGATTAACAGAGGAGGAAATGGAATACTTAAATAACTACATCTTAGAAAAATAAATTTAATAAGCCATCAATGCACTCCCTAAGAAAAAATACTCAGGGCCAGATGGGTGAATAAGTGAATTCCATCAAAGAGTCATGACACTGTATAAACTACTTGGTAACCAAGAAGGATTCCTACCAAACTTCTTTTTTGAAACAAATATGATGCTGATATCTAAACCAGGAAGAGTGAAAACAAAGGAAGAAAACTACAAAGAAATTTCCCTAATGAATATAGTTGCATAAATTTTAAATAAAATACTAGCAAGGAGATTACAACAATATATCACAAGGACCATAGGCTATGAGCAGGTAAGATTTATACCAGGAATACAGGGCTGGTTCAATATTAGGAAAACTATAAGCATAACTGACCATATCAGTAAGAAAAGAACAAATCATATGATTATCTCAAAATATGCAGACAAAGCCTTTGAAAAAATACGGTACCCCTTCCTATTAAAAACACTAGAGAGCAAACGAATAAATGGAACTTTTTTAAAATAATAAGGAGTCATCATTAAGCATTATGTGTAATAGGGATAAGCTAGATAAGCCTTCCCAATAACATCTGGGGTGAAACAAGGATGTTCATTATCATTATTATTATTCAGTATTGACTAGAAATGCTAGCTATAACAATAAAAGAAGAAAATGAAACTCAACAAATTAGAATGGGCAATGAGGAAATAAAACTATCCCTCTTTGCAGGTAATAAGATAGTATACTTAAAGAGTTCCAGAGAATCAACTAAAAATCTAGATGAAATACTTAATAACTTCAGCGAAGTTTTAGGATATAAAATAAATGCGCCTATATCATCAACATTTCTATATATCACCAACAAAGTCCAGCAGGAAGAGGTAAAAAGAGAAACTGCATTGAAAAAAAAAACTATAGATAATATAAAATATATTTGCTGAAACACACCTAGGAAGTATATGAACACAATTACAAAACACTTTTCCCACAAATAAAATCTGTCTAAACAAATGAAAAAATATCAATTGCTCAAGGATAAGCTGAGTCAACATAATAAAAATTACAACTTACATAAATTACTTATTTAGTGTCATACCAATTAAACAACCAAAAATTATTTTATAGAGACAGAAAAACAACAAAATTCATCTGAAAGAATAAAAGGTCAAAAATATAAAGGATATTAATTTGAAAAAAAATGTGAAGCAAAATGACTTAATTGTACCAGACTCAAATTGTATTATAAAGCTGTAATCATCAAAAACATCTGGTACTGGTTAAGAAATAAATAGTAGATCAGTAGAATAGATTAGGTAGAACAGATAACAATAGTAAATGACCAATGTAATCTAGCACTTGCTAAACTCAAAGACCCCAGCTGTTGGGACATGGACTCACTATTTGACAAAACTTACTGGGAAAAATGGAAAACAGTAAGAAACTATGTATACACCAACATCTTACCCTATATACCAAAATGAGGACAAAATGGGTACCAAATTTAGACCTAAAGGGTGATACCATAAGCAAATTAGGACAGTGTGAAATAATTTACCTTTCTGATCTATGGAGAAGAAAAGAATTTATGAACAAGAGATAGAGATTATTACAAAACATAAACTGGATAATTTTAATTACATCAAATTAAAAAAAATTTGCACAAACAAAACCAAAGCAACCAAATTTAGAGGGAAAGCAGAATAGCTCACTTCTTAAACTGAATCTGTTTATTAGGTTTCCTCCTTTTCTATGACTATAATGTTACATGTTGTATTACTAAATTAGAAAATCCTTTAGATGTTTTTTATTTAAAAGAAATTTTTGTATATAGAATTCTTTTGTTTATAACATATGTTTATTTGTTAATCTTTAGTCATTTCCTTTATCTGACTCTATAAAATTAAATTTCATGTGACATTTTATTATTTTATTGTTGTATTATTATTACTTTAATTATTGTAGTTAATATGATTCTATGTATTTTTTAATGTTTAATAGTGAAGTAGATTGTAAGTTGAGGTTTTTTAATCACCTATTTTCATTTAATACTTTTTCAAATGAGATTATCTAACAGAACTGATGTTGTCATTTTTCATCTCAACTTCTGGGCCTTAAAAACCTGTTTTCAATTAGTACAAGTCTCTCAGAATACAGGAAAAATAAAATTTATTATTATTAATAAATTGTTCTTCCATTATAGTTATTTTGTAGCATAAAAAAAACCAAATTTAATAGGTTTCTGTCAAGAGGGTGTGAAGTTTTCCCTTTCCTTTAAGAAGTGAGCTATCATGATATTTAATGCATATATGTATTAAATACTGCTATTAATTCACTGTCTATACTACCTTTAGCATAATATTGTTTCTATTTCTCTCTTTAAATAAAGTCTATTTTTGCTTTTGCCTTGGTGGAGATCATGATTGTGATACCTGATTTCCTGAATTCATTTAGACATGATAGATATTCCCTTTTAATTTAACTCTTAGATTTAACAGCTAAGAGATTAATTAGTAATCTTCTAACGAACAGTTTTATGAGGAAGAAGATTGCACAGGGGTAAGAAGAGCCAATGGGATGTGAAAAAGTAAGGAAGGAAGAACACAAGGTGCTCAAGTAAAGGTTTCTTACAGGTGGAGTGGATAAAGGCTTTCAAGTACTGTTATAGAATCAAAGAATTTTAAACTTAAAAATAACTTCAGGCAATCCAGTTCAACTTCTTCATGTTACAAATGAAGAAACAAGCCTCATCACAGATAATTCAAAATATAAAGTTAGATTTTGCCACATAATGGTCAAAGGCATCAAAATGGTCAAGCATTTGTCTATTCTGATTATGTAATTTATATTGTTAAATTCCATATTCTAAACAATGAAATATTAGGGCAAGTCATTCAATACAATACAAAAATCCCTACGTCTCAGACACCAAGGAGTCATTTCAGTAGCAAAATAAATAAGCTCTTTCATGCTTAGCACTTGAAAAGTATTTTTAAAATATAATGAAGGAAAATAGTGATTTTCATTTTTCTAAATGATGTTTCAAGAATGCATTTGAAATCTCAAATGAGTATCCCTTTTAGTGTTCTCTGACATCGATAAAACATAAAATGTAAAAAACAACTCTATGAAACTAGATCTTCTCATGGCTCCCCCCACCCCAAACTACTTTAAGGTCCACGGTGACACTTAAAGGCTGATGACAAGACTGGTTCTTGGTATCTTAACTGAGATTGCCCACCAAAGGCCTGAAATAAAAAGTAATCTTATATTAATGCATTCTCAACCAATAAGCAATAGACTAACCTCAAAACTATTAAATTCTAAAAACATAGATGAAACTTGGTAAATCAAGGTATTTATTAAAGAAGGGATTTAAAGGAATCTTGAAATTTATATTTCTATATGGCTTCTCATTTCAAATTTCTGCCAAGAAAACACACTGGTTAAGAAAATGAAATGGATGACAGAAATACTTTTTAAAACTTTGTATCTTCAATAAACATCTTAATCATACTCATAAAAAATTTGCCACCTTAAACATTCAGGAGCTTAGAAGTTTTATATTTGCAATTTAACATGACCTCTGTCAAAGTTCATGAGGTTTCCATCTGTGTGTGAATAATTGCCAGCCTGAAGAAATGAGGAACCCACGACTGGATTGCTTCTGACCACCTGCTGCTTCCAAAACACTGACCAGGCATGAGCTCCATGTACTCATAGGATCAAACAGAGGCCACCGGGCACTGATGATTTCATGTGAACTTAGAAACTAAATTAAACTAAATTATATCTTTGCTGTAATGTTTCTTTTTCTCAACTAAAACTGGCAGTCATTCAGAGGGAAAATAATCATATTTAGATACTCAAACATCTACAAAAGACGTTGAACTAGGATTAATTTTATTTCCTTCATTATTCAATTGTTCACGTCTTTACCTCTCCAAGAGTTAAGACACTTAAGATATTAAGAATTAAGATATAACTATAAATATTAATTGCAGCTGTTGTGATTTTTTCTAAATTACCTATTATAACCTTATTATCTTTTCTATACATTAAAAATTTTAAACATTAAATCTGAAGTTTTATGTCACAAACTTTAAATTTACCTTTGTAACAGCATTTCTAAAAGAAATTACAGTATGCCCTACCCCACTGTTCAAAAAACACTACCATATAAAAATATGGGATGCCTTTACTCATATTTAAATTTTAAATTGTGTAAAAATTATTTTAAATAAACAGTACATAGTAGTCAATATGTAACAAAATGAATGGAATAGTACAATAATAAACAATTTAACATCATATTCAAAGAAGGATATTTTCATTATAAATACTTATTGACACTAAACATATTCAGTGTTGATTAGCCTTTTACAATATTAATGTCTGTCAGCTTAACATATGCAAACAAAAATCTGCATTTACATGTGTATATACCTAATTGGAGTCTGACAAACCACTTTATAGATAAACAATTTAATGCTTAACTTCTTGTGAGTTTAATTATGTTCAATTTCATGAAAAGAACTTTATTTGCATCATTATTGATGGCTAAAAGTATACTGCTACAAGATTAAACAAAGATCTACTGCTTTTCTACAGGTAGATTTTGCATATTATACATCTTAATTAAGGGTCAAAATTCTATTTAAATTTGAATTTTCAGTTTAAAGTTATATTTTCAACATTATGTTAATATGTTCGCGTTGATATATTCAGCTATCTCAAATTCTGTGTATGTGCAGAGGAATGATAAAAAACTGACTGCATCAACCACATATGAGCTGTTTTCTAAATGAAAGGTTTCATAAACATAATTTAGGAAAATAAACAGAAGAAATGTTGATAAATGGTTATTTCATTTTTTAAAAATTTGTAAGGTATATGTTTTCTGATAAACACTGTTTTAATTTATAGTACTCTATATCTTGTGTTTAGGGCTTTTCATAAATTAGCAGCATCATGAGTATTGTATGACTTTACTTAAAATTAATCCTTTAATTGTACTAGTTGGTAGATCTATGTGCAATTCAGCTTTTGTAGGTTACCATCACCTGGAAAAATAACTACAGATTGAAAATATAAATGTAGTTTACTGCTGAAGACTAAGTTTTTCCCCCTCAAGGATGTATGACCTTGAGTGTTCCATCACCAAGAAAAAGTTGTTTTCATTCCCTTTGAGTTTTGCAGGAAAGAAAAACAAGATGCTTCCATATTCCTAATTAATAAATGAGGAAATGTAATAGAAATAGTTCAGTATTAAAATAATAGATAAGACAACCAGGATGAAAGGGCCAAAATGTTAGAGCAGAGCAGAAATCAGCTGACCATTCCTAAATTCCCTTCCAAACAACTCCAATAGAATTCTGGAGCAGCAGGACCAAAAACAGGTCAGCCTTTTTCCAGCCGAAGATGACATAGGAGGTCCACGGGAAAGCAATAGTGCAATAGTGGTGACCCATGGGAGCTCAGGTTAGGCCCTTTCTTGAGGGTGACAGCATGGATAGCAGCAGAAACTTCATGAACTCTCAGTCCACTGATGGGGGGAATGAAGGTGAATAACTGGTCAAGAGGAGATTTTAGGGGACTCTTTGCTAGCACTGGGTTCAGTATGCTGTTGCATTACCCATACCCAGTTCTGGGTCACAGTCCAATAGCCAAAAAAAGCAATAACGCTGTAGCAAAGGGGGGCAGGATAGGATGGAAGGAAAAATAGTCTTACACAACATTCGAAGTCATTTGCAAAACTACACATATATAGACCATACTTAATTGCTTGCCTTTCCAATGGGGATGGATAGAAAGGAAGGAAGGAAGTTGGAATTCAAAGTTTTAGGAACAAATGTTGAGTACTACTGTTCTTGCATACAACTGGGAAATAAGAAATATTGATAATGGGGTATAGAAATTTATCTTGCCGTACAGGGCAAAAGGGAAGAGAAGGATGTTATAAGGAAGGGCAGATTGGTGGTAAGGGTAATTAGAATGCTCAGTGTTTTGAGGTGGGGGAGGAAAGAGATGGAGAGAAAATTTGGAACTCAAAATTCTGTGGAAATGAATGTTGAAAACAAAATAAATAAACGTTTTTTTTAAAAGCCAGCAATATGCATAGTTAAGCAAAAAGAAATTGTTCTTTAAAATTAAAATTCAACAAGTGAGAGTTAATACATCCATGAGACACCAAGAAACAAACTAAATTAAAAGAATGAAAAAACATGTGAAAAGGTCAGCTATCTCACTGGACAAACAAGTGATATGGAAAATACATCAAAGAAAGATAATTTAAGAATTATCAGAAGAAAAAAATCTAGACATGAAATTTCAAGAAATTATCAAGGAAAACTGCCTTATTACCCTAGAACCAAAAGATAAAATAAAAACTGAAAGAATCCACCTATAACCTCCTGAAATAGACCCCAAAATGAAAACTCTCAGGAATAGTAACAGTAAATGCCAAAGCTACAAGGGGCAAAGACAATACATTGCAAGCTACAAAAAAGAAACAATTTAAGTAACATAGAGCCACAGTCAGGATAACATAATATTCAGCAGTTTCTACATTAAAAGATGGGACTGCTTAGAATATGATATTACAGGGAAATGAGGTAGGTTAACAACCAAAAAGAATCAGCTGAGAAAAACTAAGTATGATCTTTTGGAGAAAAAGTAGATATTTAATGAAAAAGAGGATTTCAAGCACTCATGATAAAAAGACCAGAATGGATTAAAAAATTTCATTTTGAAATAAAAACTCAAGAGAAGCATAAAAAAATAAACATGAAAAAGAAATCATAACAGAATCAATAAGGTTAAACTGTTTCCCTTCTTATATTAGAAAACGATCACTATAACTCAAGAACTTTATAATGATTAGGGTAGTTAGAAGGAATATACAAAGAGAGAGAGCATGAGCGAGTTGACTATGATGGGGTAATTTCAAATATAAAAAATTAAGGGGAGAGAAAAACGTATGCATTGGGAAAAGGGGGACATGAGAGGAAGAGCGAGGAGATATCTCACACAAAAGACCCAGAAAAACAAGCTTTTAGAATGGAGGGGGAACATTGGCAGGGAGGTGGCTGTCAAAGCTTAAACTTTCCTTTTTAATTATTTTTTATTTTTTTAGACTTGAACACCAAAGCACAAATACAGAATAGAGGAAAAGAAACAAAAACATATCATAAACATAAATATAAAGTAAAAAAAGAAATAAAAGCTTGTCATTTGATAGTAGAATATAAGAGAAGATTCAAAATATGTAACAGTAAAATTTCATTTCACGAAAGCCTGTGTGATAAATAATATACTTTGGGGGGGGAGGGGTGGAACAAAGATGGCAAAGGAGAAGGACAGACCTGCTTGCTCTAGCTCTCCCTCCAAATCCCATAAAATACCTGGAAAAACGATTAAACAAATTCTACAGCAGCAGAAGCCATAAAATGATAGAGTGAAAGAGATTTCCAGCCCAAGGTAGCCTGGAAGGCAGACAGGAAAAGTTCTACCTCACCAGGTTCAGAGCCCACAGAATGCAGCCCAGATCACAGAGTGCAGCCCAGCCCTGGCCACATAGCTTGGCAGGGACAGGACTGGAGCAGGCTTCAAGGCACAGAATTCCAGGTAGTAGCTGCAGTTCCCAGATTCATCAACCCACAAACACCAGAGACAGTTTCAAAGGTCAGTGAGAAAGCTCTTTCACCTGGGTGAAAATGAGCAGAGTCTAGCCCCAGCCCAGGCCCCAGGAGGCTGCAGCATCCATTTTTGGAAACCTCAGCCTAAAGACCCTAGGAGAATCAAGCGGCTGATCTGAATCTGAGCCCTAACAGCAACCCTGTGGTGAGGAGGAACACTGGGGTGGTGGAGCTGGAAGCAGTTGTGGAGAGGGAACCCTACTCTGCAGATCCTGGGCAGAAAAGCTTGTGGTTACTCCCAGACCAGACTGCAGGCCAGGAGAGGAGTAAAATCCTCTCCCTTGATTGTGCCACCTTGGAGGAACTGAAATCTTAAAAGCCCCTACACTATACCCTCCACTTGACAAAGGACTCAAAAGTCAAGTAACTGGTTGGGAAAATGCCCCAAAAAGGGGAAAAAAAACAAGACTATAGAAGGTTACTTTCTTGGTGGACAGGTATTTTCAAAGCATACCATTACAGGAAGACATCAAAGTCAAGGCTTCTTCATCCAAAACCTCCAAAATAAATTTTTAATGTCCTCAGGCCATGGAAGAGCTCAAGAGATTTTGAAAATCAAGTAAGAGAGGTGGAGGAAAAACTGGGAAAAGAAATGAGAGCAATGCAAGATAATATATTTTGTGTTGAAAAATGTCCATCTTTTCTTAGCTTCCTTGTAGGTCTTTTGATCTCTGCTGTGCATTTTTTACTTTTTTCTCCCCCACAAAGACCACAATTAAGTTTGAATATGTTTCTCTATAGCAACAGATATATACATACATACATACATATGTAGACAGATACTTTCCCAAACAAATTCTACTACTGATCTTTGTTTTTGTTTGTGCATATCTTGTTTCCTATCCCCCGTGCCTCCTCTACTTTACTTCTACCCATTACCTTGCTCTCCTGTTACTTCCAGTAATATCTACTCCCTACCAAAGACACCTCCCCTATCCTTCCATTCCTATAAATCTAAAAACCCTTCTATACCCTCTTTTACCTATTCCCTCACCTTCCCCTCTAAAGATCTCTCTTGTCCTCTCCCCCATCCCTATGGCCCTATTGTTTTATTTCTTCTGAATTTAGAATACTTTTATACTCTTCTAAACATATGTATTGTTCCCTCTTAAACCCATTCCTGATGAAAGTAGGTTACCACAACTGCCAGTCATCCTCCCTATCTAATTCCTCTGTATCGATTCTTCCTCTTGCACCTCGTTTGCATAATTTCTCTTTTTTAGCTATTCCTAAATGGTTTTACTTTTTAAATTCATATCATACTCAGGTTTTCCCCAACTTCTCTTATGAGCTACTCAATTATTAATAAGAATCTTAGACGTATGTTTTACACTTTACTATATAAAAAGCAAATGGTCTATTTTAATTAAATTCCTTATAATCAATCTTTGGTATGTACCTTCTTCTATTTCTCTTGACTCCTGTGTGTCAAATCTTCTATTGAGGTGTTTTTTTTAAACAAAGTCTTGAAAATCCGCCACTTGATCAAATATCCATTTTTTTCATTCATGATTACACTTAACTTTGATAGTAGGTATGATATTTTCAGTAAGAGCCCCAGTTCTTTTGCCCTTTAAGATATAGTGTTCCAAGACCTACACTCCTTTATTGTCTCCATTTCTAGGGCTTGCATGATTCTAACTGTGGCACCTTCATATTCAAATTTGAACCCTACTTCCAATGGAATTGGCTCAGAGAGGGAATAACATAACCCAACTCATCTGGGTATAGAAAAGTATCTTACCATACAGGACAGCTGGAGGGGAAGAGGATAAGACAAACAAAAATACAAAAAATGGGAAAATATAATGGAGGGAAATATATAGTCAAGAATCATAACTGTGAATGTGAATGAAAACTAATGAGCTATAAAACGAAATCAGATAGCAGAATGGATTAACAAGCAGGATACAACAAAATGTTGTTTACAAGAAACACACTGGGAATAGACACACAGAGTAAAACTAAGGTATTGGAACAAAAGCCACTATGCTTCAACTAAGATGAAAAAAAAAGGAAGAATAGCAATTGGCCGCAGACAAAGCAAAAGCCAAAAGAGATCTAATTAAAAGAAATAAGGAAGGAAACTGTATTTTGACAAAAATGTACCATGGACAATGAAGTAATATCTATACTAAACATATATTCATGAAATGGCATAGCATCCAAATTTCTAAAGGAAAAGTTAAATGAGTTAAGGAAAAAATACACAGTAAAACTATGTAAGTGGTGAACCTCAATTTTTCTCTCTCAGAACTAGATAAATATAACAAATAAAAAATAAACAATAAAACTTAGAGATAGATAGAATTTTAGAAATGTTAGAGTTGATAGATGATAGACTTCTGGAAAAAATTTCAATAGGATTAGAAAGGAACATACAGATATCTTTATCAGCTGAGTACCTTCACAAAAATTGACCATGTATTAAGGAATAAAAACCTAATAGGCAAATTCAGAAAAACAAAACATTACACACATCCTTTTAAGACCATAACATTTTAAATAACATTTTATTTTTCCCTTATTACATGTAAAAATGATTAATATTTGGTTTTTAAGTTTTGAGTCTAAAATCTGTCACTCCCTTCTCTGAGATGGCAAGCAGCTGATACAGGTTATACATGTTCAATCATATAAAACATTTCCATATTAGTCATTTGTAAAAGAGAGAAAGAGAGGGAGAGAGAGAAGAAGAGAGAGAGGAGCAGGGAGGGAGGAAGGAGGGGAAAAGGGAGAAAAATGGTATGCTTCAGTCTGTAGTCAGGCAACATCAGTTCTTTCTCTGAAGGGGAATAATATTTCTCATCATGAGTCCTTTGGGATTTTCTTCAGTCATTTTGTTGCTGAAAATAGCTAAGTCTTTAAAAGTTCTATATCACACAATATTGTAGTTACTTATACTATATTTTCCTGGTTCTGCTTACAGTATTTTGTATCATTTCATGTAAATCTTGGTAGATTTCCCTGAAATCACCATGTCTGTCACTTTTTATACCACAATAACATTCCATTACAATCACTTGTCACAACCTGTTCAGCCATTCTCCGAAGGATGAGCATCTCCTCAATTTCCAATTTTTAGCCACCACAAAAACAGCTGCAATAAATATTTCCATACAAATAAATTATCTTCCCCATTTAAAAAAAATACTTTTAGGATACAGTCCTTTGAACTTTTAGGTTCAAAGAGGGTCTGACTATCTTTTGAACACAGTACTAAACTGTTCTCCAGAAGGATTGACTCAGTTTATAATTCCGTTCCCACACTCTCCAATATTTATCAATTTCCTTTTCTGTTGTATTAACCAATCTGATAGGTAAGGGATGGTATCTCAGAGTTGTTTCAATTTGCAATTCTCCAATAAATAGTGATTTAAAGTGTATTTTCATAAAAGATACTCTATATATGTATATATATAGAAGAGATACCTTTTAGATATCTATTTCTTTTCATAAAAGATAAGTTACCTTAAGATTTCTTTGTCTGAAAACTGCCTGTTCATCTCCATTGACCATTTATCAATTGGGGAATAACTTGTATTCTTATAAATTTGACTTACTTCTTTATATTTTTGAGAAATGAAGTTTTTATCAGAGAAATTTGCAGAATTTTTTTTCCTTAGGTTTCTCCTTTTCTTCTAATCTTGGCTGTATTGGTTTTGTCAGTGAAAAAACTTCTGAACATTATGTAGTCAAAATTATCCATTTAACATTTCATAGTCCTCTTTATATCTTGCTTTGTTCAAAATTCTTCCTCTATTTACAGACCTGATAGGCAAATTATTTCACAATCACCTAATCTATTTATGTTATCACCATGTATGTCTCAACTATGAACCAATTTTGACATTATCTTGGGATACAGCATGCTGTTTTGGAGTTTTCCCAGTCATATTTATCAAATAATGAGTTTTTGTCCCAGAAGCTTACATCCTCGAGTTTATCAAACACTGGATTACTATGTCAATATACTATAATGTGTTATGTAAATAACCTATTCAACGGATCTACCACTCTATTTCTTAGCCAGTAGCAGATTTTTTTTTTTTTACTATTACTAGTTTAAAATAAAATTTGAGATTTGGTAGGTCATCTTCTTTCACACTTTTCCCCCCAGTGATTCCCTTGATATTCTTGATCTTTTGTTCTTGCAGGTAAATTTTCTTTCTTTTTTTGTATCTCTAAAATAATTTTTTGGTAATTTGATCAGCATGGCACTGATGAGTTCAATTTAAGTAGAATTGTCACTGTTATTATATTGGCTCAACTTACCTATGACAATTCATATTTTCCAAATTGTTTAAGATCTGATCCTGTGTGAAGCATTTTGTAATTGTTTTCATATACTTCCTGGGTTTTTCTTGGCAGGCAGACTCCCAAGAATGTTGTATTCTCTCAATGATCTTAAGTGGTATTTCTGTAATTTCTTAGTGCAAGACTTTGTTATTAACATATATAGAAATGGTGATGGGTTTACTCTGTATCCTGCAACTTTGTTAAAATTTTTAATTATTTCAGCTAAATTTTTAGTTCAGTTTCTAGGACACTCTAAGTATACCATCATGTTATCTACAAAGAATGATAGTTTTGTTTCCTCTTTGCCTATTCTAATTCCTTCAATTTTTTTTTCTTCTCTTCTTCCTATAGGTAGCATTTCTAGTCCAATATTGAATAGTTGTGTTGATAATGGACATCCTTTTTCACCCATGATCTTACTGGGAAGGCTTCTAGTTTATCTCCATTACAGATGATGCTTGCTAATGGCGTTAGATAATTATTATCATTTTTAAGGAAAGTTCCATTTATTCCTATGCTCGCTACTGTTTTTTAATAGAAATGGGCGTTGTATGTTCTCAAAGCCTTTTTTTGGCATCTCTTCAGATAATCATGATTTTTGCTGGTTTTGTTATTATAATCAATTATGCTAATAGTTTTCCTAATATTGAATGAGTCCTGTATTTCTCTCTTGACCATAATGTATAATTCTTCTGATTCATTGTTGAAATCTCCATTTAAAAACTTTTGCATCAATATTTATTAGGGATATAGGTCTAAGGTTTTCTGTTTTAATTCTTCCTGATTAGGTATCAATATCATATTTGAGTCATGAAAGGAATTAAGGAGGACTCCTTCTTTGTCTATTTTTCCAAATAGTTTATATAGTTTTGGTATTATTCAATCCTTAAATATTTGGCAGAATTCACTTGTGAATTCTGGCCCTAAGGATTTTTTCTTAGGGAGTTCACTGATTGTTTGTGCACTTTCTTTTTCTAAGATGGAATTATTTAAGTAGCTTATTTCCTCTTCTGTAATCTGGTCAATGGGTTTTTTATTTTCAATTATATTAACCACACGTTTGAGATTCGGGATTTCCAATTTAGTGTCTGATTGTGGATTTTTAATTTGTTCTTTTTGTATTTCTTTTTAGTTGCATGCTCAATGCATTGATCTGCTCTTTGACCTATCATATTGGCTAATATGACAGAAGAGGAAAATGACAAATGTTGTAGGGGATGTGAAAAAATTGGGACACTAATGTACGGTTGGTGGAGTTGTGTGCTGATCTAATTCTGAGTAAGAACAGTTTGGGACTATGTCCAAAGGGCTATAAAACTGCATATACACTTTGACTCAGCAATACCACTACCAGGTCTTATCCAAAAGAGATTTTAAAAAAAAATTTAAAAGAAAAATGAAAAGCTCCTTCATTTATAGCAACTCTTTTTGTGGTGGTAGAGAATGGAAATTGAAGAGATGCCCAGCAATCAGATAATGGCTGAACAAGATGTGGTGTCAGATTGTGATGAATTATTATTGTTGTAGAAGATATGATGAGAAGGATGCTTTCAGAAAAACCAGGGAAGAAGTTAATGTAAAGTGAAATGAATACAACCAGGAAAAAATTGTATACAGTAACAGCAATATTGTATGATGATCAAATGGAATGACTTAGCTATTCTCAGACATACAGTGCTCCAAAACAATTCTGAAGGATTTATGGTGAAAAATGCTACCCACTTGTAGAGAAGGAACTAATGATGTATAAATAAAAAAGTATTTTTTTAAAAAAACTTTCCTTATTCTTATTTTTCATGTTTTTGTTGTTTTTTTTTTTGTAACCACTAAAGTGGAAATATGTTTTGCATGATTGTTCATGTGTAATCTATGATATATTGCTTGCCTTCTCAAGAGAAAAATTTTGGAACTCAAAAGCTTTTAAAAATAAATTTTAAAGATTTCAGTTTACATGTAATTGAGAAATAAATAAATAGTAAATGAAAAAAATTTAAAATAACTATATGAGGACTAGTTAAAGGAAATGAGAATATTTTGCCTGGAAATGACCTAAGAAAGTAAAGACATAAGAAAGATGGAATAACAATTTTCAGATAGGTGAAGGATGTGTTCACATTCTTCATTTCTACATAGACACAAGTCTGATATAAGGAAAAACTTCCTAACAATTATAGCTACTCAAAAATTCAATGTGCTACAGGACAAAAGGTGATATATAAGTAGCCATGAAATAGAACACTGCTAAACAGAGCACAAAAACTAAGTCTCACATGAACATGGAAGAGGAATTCCCCAAAACTTGTGGATTTAGGAAACCTTATCAGGATTTGGCTGTACAATGTTTCTTTCTTCATGCCTACCATTCTTCCACTGTTACGTGACTGATGAGTTAGTGACATCTTGTATGTGATCAGTACCCAATTCATACTGTTTGTGTCTGTGTTTCTTAATTTACCTGCATTATCATTTCCTTCCAGTTTTTCTATATTTAAATTTCTTTAAATAACCATAGCCAAGAGTCCCAGTCCAAGATTTCACTGAAGTTTCAACAGCCATCTACTTACTCTCTCAACTACCATTCTTTCCTCATTTTGAAGCATCTTTCACACCAATAGGTTAATCTCTTATAGAGTAACAGAAATGCAACAATGGAAAGCCATCTAAAATAATCTATGCCAGGACTCCCTCTACAACTGGTAGAACAATATCCTGTATAGAACTGGTAGAACTATATCCTGTATAGAGATAAAATGGCCAGATGCTCTCTACAAATAGCCAGTAAATGGTCATTCAACTTTTGCTTGAAAATATGAAATGGTAGGAATCCTCCAACTTCTTAAAAATTAGAGTTCTCCAATAATGTGAAGTTTTTCCTTATGTCAAACGTAAATATGTACCTCTCTCCACAGCTTCTTTAGATTGCTCCTACTGCAGTCATTTTAAGCTAAAAATAATAAATCTTACCATCTATCAAGTAATAAAGCCTTCAACTACTCAAAGATCCGTACTGCCCTTAAATCTCATCTTTTCCCAGTATAACATTCTTAGTTTTTTCAATTTATCTTCATATGGCAAGCAACTAAGCATCTTAAACATGTCCTACTCTGCAAACTGTGCAGCTCAGCAAATAAGCATGGTCAAACAAAACTATCAAAACATCCAAAGAGTGGCCCCAAGTGAGTGTGTGTGTGTGTGTGTGCGTGTGTGTGTGTGTGTGTGTGTGTACATAGAGGGATTGATGAGGGAGAGAGAGTATGTGTCTATATATGTGTATATATTTAGAAGAGCAAAAAAGAGACAAATTCCTTATAGAAGTAAATGTATGTATTTTAGCCACTGCATTGTTAACTTCTGCTTGGCTATACTTATTTATTACAAGGTCACCCCCTTGGTTAATGGGGGAGGAGGAGGGAGAAAATGTGCGTATACACATATGCATGAGTATAAACGCATACCCATGTGTGTCCTTCTGCACCATTGATCCACCTCCTTTTCATTACGAGACAAGTAAAATGCTTCTCTCCAGGTTCTCTGGATACTTCTACAGGCATTACTTTCATCAGAATTGTTAAATCTATCAAAGTTATTATTTTTAGGTTACTCTTTTTTGTATGTATTGCTCTCCTGTTTCTGCTCAATTTACTCTGCTTAAATTTATATAATGATTTGTTCTTTAACCAACTTGATTTTTTAAGAGTAGACTATTTAATTTTCATTTCATTTTTAATCTCTTTCCACTATCCATTATTGAATGCAATTTTTTTGCATTATGGTCTGAAAAGGCTGTGGTTACTATTTCTGCTTTTCTGCATTTGGCTGTGAGATTTTTCTCTTTCGATTTCTATTTTGCCCTCTGGTTCGAATATTATCAGGGCAGTTTTCTTTGATAATTTCTTGAAAGATGTTGTCCAGGTCTTTCTACTTTTGATCCTGGCTTTCAGGTAGTCCAGTGGGTCTTATATTATCCCTCCTGGACCTATTTTTCTAGGTCAGTTGTTTTTCCAATGAGAAATTTCACATTTTCTTCTACTTTTTTACATTTTTTGATTTTGTCTTATCACATCTTGATTTCTCATAGAAACATTAGTTTCTATTTGTTCAGTTCTAATTTTTAAAGAATTATTTGCTTCACTGAGCTTTTCTATTTCTTTTTACATTTAGCTAATTCTGTTTTTTAAGGAGTTATTTTCCTTGATAAATTTTTGTGTATCTTTTCCCATGCTAATGATTCTTTTTTCAGGATTCTCTTACATCATTCTCTTTCCCCAGTCTTTCCTCTACTTCTCTCACTTGCTTTTTAAAATTCTTTTTAAGACTGTACAGGAATTCTTTTTGGGTCTGAGATGAGATTACATTTTTCTTTGAGGCTTCATGTACAGTCCTTTTGACACTATTGTCCTCTTCCAAGTTAATGCCTTGATTTTCTCTATAATAACCTTATATAGTCAAGCTCTTTATTTAAACTTGTTTTTTCTGCCTTTTTTTGGTGATTTGATATTTTTATGTGACAGTTAAGCTCTGATCCTGCACCATCCCAACTTTTTGTGCTAGGGCTTGGGTATTACTGCTAGCTTTCATTGTACTTCAGAGTTTAGCTGCTTGCTTTCTTTGGAGGGTAGTCTTCCCTTCTGGCTTGTACTGTGGGGTGGGGCTTCCCCTGCAGTGCTCCCCTGGGTGTGAAGTTTAGCTTCTGGACTGTTGCAGAGGTGGGGCCTTGCTTCTGGTTTGTTACGGTAACACAGATTTTCTGGTGGCTGGCATTGAAGGATAGATATCTACCCTAGGCTTGTGGCCCTGCTGCTGGGTTTCTATGTAAACAGGGTCTCCCTGCTGGTAGACCTCAGGGACAGGGTCTCACTGTTGGTCTTGCTGTTGGCAAGCCCTTGGATAGGGCTTCACTACTGGTCAGCAATGAAGTCAAGACCTCCCCGGTGGCTTGTACTGAGGTAGGGTCATTAGGGTGTGACTGTGTTGTGTTGCATAGACTATGCACCTGCACAGGGTTCTCCGCTGGTGTGTAGAAGGCTTGGAGCTTTGCTGCAAGTTCCCTGTGTGAGGTTGGCTGCTGCTCCTCTCCCTTTCCATCTCAGTAAGACAGACCTTTCTTGCCTCACAAGTAAGTTACTTCCCTCCTCCTAGACCAATTCTGAGGCAGTTTTCTAGTTGTTTGGAGGGCAATTTGAGAGGGACTCAAAGGGTTCCTTCCTCACTTCACCATCATGACACGAGAAGAACCACAACATACTTTAAGAAAGAGAATGGTTCAGATAAGCAAGGTCAACTGTATCTGGAATGTAAGTACAGGGATATTTTTTGTATATAATATTTGATATTCCAATGCAAAGAAATTTCAAGATAAAATTGATAAATATAGTCTTACACTGAAAGATGTTTACTGAGAATTTTCTTTTGCCAAGGCAATGAAATTTGGGCTAGATCCTAACAGTCATTTATTAATGTAACATTATGTCTTTAAACCATGATATACGTGTGTGTGTGTGTATATACATATATATATATATATATATATATATATATATAAAAATTTAAATGGAAGCACAAAACAAATATACAGATTCCATTAAACTATTTAGTTTCAGAGTACAGGAAGATGAAAATATATAGGATTAGAAAATCACAGATATAGAATGGGAAGAGGCATCCTTAGAGGACACATATAATCTGGTAGAAAAGTACATAATAGTTTCATATTTAAGTGAGACTTTATGCTACAGTATATCAGATTGCAATGAAAAATATCTCACCAGAGAGTGAAATGATATTATAGGTATCATAATAACTTATTTCTTTTTTTTTCATTTTTTAAATTTTATTTATTTATTTAATTTTTTACATTCATTTTCACAAATTTTTGGGTTCCAAATTTTCTCCCCTTTTCTCCCCTCCCCCCACCCCAATACCCCAAGCAATCTAATTTTCCCTATCTCCAATCTGCCCTCTCTTCTGTCATCCCTCCCTTCTCTTGTCTCCATCTTCTCTTTTCTCCTGTAGGGCCAGATGACTTTCTATTCCTCATTAACTGTATGTCTTCTTTCCTAGTTACAACAACAATATTAAACAGTTGTTCCTAAAACTTTGAGAGTTCCAAATTCTCCCCATCCCTCCCTCCCCACCCATTCCCTTTGGGACGGCAGGCAATTCAATATAGGCCATATCTGTGTAGTTTTGCAAATGACCTCCCTGATAGTCGTGTTGTGTAAGACTAACTGGATTACCATCCCTCCTAACCTGCCCCTCATTGTTTCTCTTCTGTCTCTTGATCCTGTCCCTCCCCAAGTGTTGACTTCATATTGCTCCCTCCTCCCTTTGCCCTCCCCTCCATCTTCCCCTCCCTTGCAATATCTCCTTCTCCCCCACTTTCTTATACTGTAAGATAGGTTTTCATACCAAAATGAGTGTGAATTTCACTCCTTCGTTTAGTCAAATGTGATGAGGGTAAACTTCTTGGTTTTTTTTTTTTTCTCAGCTCTCCTCTTTTTCCCTCCACTAAGAAAAACTCCTACCTGCCTCTTAAATGACATATAGTTACCCCCTTCCCTTTCCCTCTCTTTCCTCCCCCTACATTTCTCTCTCACCATTTACCTTAGTTTCTTTTAAGGTATGGTCCCATCCTATTCAGTTCAATCTGTGCTCTCTATCTCTGTATGTGTGTGCATGTGTGTATGTGTGTGCATGCGTGTACATGTGTATGTGTGGTCCCACCAACTACCCAGATACTGAAAAGTTTTAAGAGTTACAAATAGTGTCTTTCCCTGTATGAATGTAAACAGTTCACTTCTGGTAAGTCCCTTAAGACTTCTCTTTGCTGTTTCCTTTTTCATGCTTCTTCTCATTCTTGTGTTTGAAAGTCAAATTTTTTTTTCAGCTCTGGTTTTTTCATTAAGAATGATTGAAAGTCCTCTGTTTCATTGAAAGACCATATTTTCGCTTGAAGTATTATACTCAGTTTAGCTGGGTAGGTGATTCTTGGTTTGAGTCCTAGTTCCGTTGCCTTCTGGAATATCCTATTCCACGCCCTTCGATCCCTTAATGTAGAAGCTGCTAGATCTTGGGTTATCCTGATTGTATTTCCACAGTACTGGAATTGTTTCTTTCTAGCTGCTTGCAAGATTTTTTCCTTGAGCTGGGAGTTCTGGAATTTGGCCACAATGTTCCTAGGAGTTTCTCTTTTTGGATCTCTTCCAGGTGGTGATCGATGGATTCCTTCAATACTTATTTTGCCCTCTGGTTCTAGAATGTCAGGGCAGTTTTCCTTGGTAATTTCATGGAAGATGATGTCTAGGCTCTTTTTTTGATCATGACTTTCATGTAGTCCCATAATTTTTAAATTGTCTCTCCTGGATCTATTTTCCAGGTCAGTTGTTTTTCCCATGAGATATTTCACATTCTCTTCCATTTTTTCGTTCTTTTGGTTTTGTTTGGTGATTTCTTGGTTTCTCATAAAGTCATTAGACTCCATCTGTTCCATTCTAATTTTGAGAGAACTATTAAATTCAGTGAGCTTTTGAGCCTCTTTTTCCATTTGGCTCATTCTGATTTTGAAAGCATTCTTCTCCTCATTGGCTTTTTGAACCTCCTTTGCCAATTGAGTGAGCCTATTTTTCAAGGTGTTAATTTACTCAGTATTTTTTTGGGTCTCCTTTACCAAGGTATTGACCCATTTTTCATACTTTTCTTGCATCTCTGACATTTCTCTTCCCAGTTTTTCCTCCACCTGTCTAACTTGCTTTTCAAAATCCTTTTTGAGCTCTTCCAGGGCCTGGGCCCACCCGCCACCCCGCTGGGGTGTCTGGGGTACTGAGGACCCGCCCTCTACATCTTTCCCTGATGGGAAGGATACGTCCTCATCATCAGATCCGAAGGTCGGGATCATTTGCATTTGTTGGAAAAAACTCTCTAAAGTCTTATTTTTCTTCCCTTTTCTAGACATTTTCCCAGCCAATTACTTGACTTCTGAGATTCCTTTCCACCCCCCGCCTGGATCCGCCCAGCTAGTGCTTGGCCTCTGAGATTTAAATGGGCTTTCCTCCTGCTGGCTGTCAATCAGTGAGCTTTAGTTCAGGTGCTAGGGTGGGGGCAGGGCCGTCTCCCAGGCTCAGATCCCTCAGGGGCTTTAAGCAGAAGCCTTCAGTAATAGAGCGGGGTGGGGGCAGGGCCGTCTCCCAGGTTCAGCTCCGTCAGGTTTTATGCAGGAATCTTCCGTAATGAAGATCCTGCCTGCTGCTGGGGGATTCCTGAGTCCCGGTCCACTGCCGCCTCAGCGGCCGCCCACACCTCTGCCTCCGCTGCTTCCTGCCCCCGTCTCTGCCGCCACCGCTTCCTCCCGAGGGGGCCCGAGTCACGGAGACGCCCTGCTCCCCCTCTCCTCCAGCCTGGCCTTCTCTCTCACTGACCTGTAGCTTCTGTGGGTGGAGGGACTTTCCCGGCTGCCGGAGCTTCCGTCTCTGAAGCCTGCTCGGATCAGCTTCTCTGGGGCCGCAGCCAGGGCAGCGCTGGGGGAGGGTCCACTTTCAGGGGCGCGCCGGACCCTGGGGATGGGTCTCCAGGGCTCCCTGGAACGGAAATCTCTTCCACTCTGTTTCTGCACACCTTATATTGACCCAGAAGTTATGGGGGACTCTTTTTACATTAATTCTATGGGCTTTTGGTTTCGGAGCTCGTAAATGTGCTTCCTTCTACTCCGCCATCTTGGCTCCGCCCCTCATAATAACTTATTTCTAAAGTATAAAAGCTACAACTGAAACAAGCTACTGTAAAATAAAAATTGACCAAAAAACCCAGAAATATCCACTGTAAGCTACAAAGGTAAACAAGAAATTAATTTGTTTTCTTGTATTTCCTCTACCCATTATATCAATGTAAAAGAGCTGCTACAATTAAGAGGTCAAAAAAGACTAGATACTACTTTAGTAAGCAAATATGATAATAATTGTCAAGGAGAAAGAAATGGCAGGTAAGGACAAGAGAGATCTATGGTATAAGTTAATTGGCAAAACATGTGAAAGAAGATAATTAAATATTAGAAGCAGTATTACTATACACAAAAAATAAAAAGGAAAGAAGCAGGTGCTAAAACAAATCTGAAGAAAATCATACATGAGAATTAACTAAGCTAGATGATCTCAAGACTACTTATATGAAACTGGAAATGGACAACAGAGAAGAGACTCAAGGTTTATAGTCTCCCAAAATAAGAAAAATCAAAAAACCATCATGATGTAAAAATGATTAAAACTGGTCATTCCTCAACTGATAAATGGTCAAAGGATATGAACAAAGCAATATTCACAGGAAGAAATTAAATATATCTATAGTCATATGAAAAGATGCTCTAAATCACTTTTGATTAGAGAGATGCAAATCAAAACAACTCTGAGGTACCACATCACACCTATCAGACTGGCAAACATGACAGAACAGGAAGATGATAAATACTGGAGAGTATGTTGGAGAGTTAGAACACTAACACACTGTTGGTGGAGCTGTGAGCTGACTCAACCATTCTGGAGAGCAATTTGGAACTATGCCCAAAGGCCTACAAAAATGTGCATACCCTCTGACCCAGATATATGTCTTCAGGATTGTAATCCCAAGAGATCATAAAAATGGGAAAGGGTCCCACATGTACAAAAATACTTATAACAGCATTCTTTGTGAAATCAAGGGAATGCCCATCAACTGGGGAATGGCTGGATAAATCATGGTATATGAATGTAATGGAATACTATTGTGCTATAAGAAATGATGAACGGGAAGACTTCAGAGAGGCCTGGCAAGACTTATATGATCTGATGCTGAGTGAAAGGAATAGAACCAGGAGAATTTTGTGCACAGCAATGACCACAGTGTGGGAGACTTTTTTCTGGTAGATTTCACACTTCACTGGACTTAAAAAAAATTCCCAATGGTCTTCTAAGGCAAAATGCCTTCCACATCCAAAGAAAGAACTATGAAATTCAATCACAGAATGTAGCAGATCATTGTGAGTGTGTGTGTGTGTGTGTGTGTGTGTGTGTTGCGTTTTGGTTTGTTAGAAGATTTCTCCCACTCATTTTAATTCTTCAACACAGCATGACTATAGTGAAAATGTATTTAACAGGAATGTATGTGTAGGACCTATATAAAATTGTATGCTGTCTTGGGGAAGAAGGAGGGAGGTAGCGGGGAGGGAGGGAGAAATAATACTCTAAGTTATATGGTAGCTATTGTAGAACACTGAAAATAAATAAATAAAAAAGAAAAAATGATAAAACTGCTCAGGAATTCTGAAAAAAAAAAATCGAAGCCCCAGTAGAAAAAATTCACAGATAATTCTGAAAAAAAAAATGGAAAAAACAAAAGCACAATGGGCAAACTCCAAGACAATTTAATTAAACAATTATAAAAGATGAAAAATAAATCTGGAAAATAACTAAGAAAAACTTCAAATATAAATGAACACTAGAAAATTCTGAATCCAATGGAAATTTCAGAAGAGATTAGAATAATATATTCTGCACAGCAAGAAAATGCAAGAAAAAACAAAAATGACATACCCTGCAAACCTGAGCCTAATCATCAATGAAAAAAAAGATGACAATTCAATTAGTGAGTTATTTTAAGTATTCCTATACCCACCCCCCAAAAAAGCATAAACAGATTGCTTGAAGCAAAGGCTTCAAAATAAATAAATTACATAGGAAAGCAAAAGTAATAAAGTAAAATAAAGTGTCCTATCTCTGAAGACTAATACTAAGAAAAAAATAAACACACCTATAGAAATGGGCCATATTTCCAGCTCAAGACCACAAATTCAATCCAAAGGCATGTGACCAGTACTCTCTCCCTAGAACAGGGATGAGCAAGGACTGCAGAGACAAACCTTAGAGCACAACAGGAATGCAGTGGGAACTTGTATTCAGGACTTAGTCAAAATACAGCACCACAGACCTGTCAATTACACTAAGCAATCTGAAACTCATTGTGTGGGTGCAGGGTCTGCGAGGATGTCATTGTAACTCAGAGAGATTCTAAGAGCCAGACACTAGAAACAAACAAGGGCCACAGTGTCATCACAGTGACACACAATCGAACTTCACGCTCTAAGTCCCTTCAATTCCTACAGCCTTCAGATACTGGAACAAGACTTAAGCCTGGAAGTCCTTCTATCATTGCTGACTTCCTCCAATAACCTCTACTTTGAGAAACAGCTTAGAGCAAACAGTCTTCACTCCTGTGCAGGCTCCATTTCAGGCTCTCTGGACTTAGCAATTATACATGGAATTACACGTCCACACCCCACCATGGTTGTTACTCTCCATTAAGCTCCTTGAAGGGACAACTATTTCTATTTCTCTTTTACAATTTTTTTTTATTCCCAAAAATCAGGCAAATGGGAAGCTCTTACTATATTGTGCCTAACTGAAATTCATTGAGAGGGAAAAAGTATCAAGGGAAACAAAAGCAAAGAGAATGAGGGAGGGATAGGGTGTAGAAGTAGTGGTTCTGCAGATATACACTAAACCAATAATCATCCAAATAATTTGGTATTGGTTAAAAAATAAAAAGGTCAATGAAGAAAACAAATTCGGTATACAAAGCATAGAAGCAAACAAGTAGCCCAGAGTTCAATAAATTAAAACACCTGAGCTTCTGAGATATCACAGCTTACAAAAACTGTAGGGAAAATCAAACAAAAATTGCCGAAAATTGGGTGCAGAGGGGGACGGAGCCAAGATGGTGGAGTAGAAAGATACACATACAGAGGCTGCCCCCACACAGCCCATAAAACACCTGTAGAGAGGGACTCTCAACAAATTCTGGAGCAGCAGAAGTGGAGAACAATATAGTGGAGGAGATTTCCAGTCAAGGGTGACCTGAAAGACCCACAGGAAATGTCAGTTGCATCGGACGCAGAGCAGAGCTCCAAGCTCAGAGCCTAGCCCAGCCTTGGCAGTGTGCACACTGCTTGTGAACAGCCCTCTGGGGTAGAATCTCCAGCCCTGGAATCCAAGCAGCAAAAAGTCCACAGAGCCCTCAAACAGGCGCCAAAGGTCAGTGATGGGTTTATTCAACTGGCCAGGAAGGGAGAAGGTCCTTCACATTGGGCAGGTGGCAGGAGTTCTCAGGGCAGCCCCTACAGCAGCCTGAGACCATAGCTGGATAATAAAAACCTCTGGGGGCACTGAAGAGCTGAATCTTACCTCACGCATGTGTAGACAACCTGAGGAAGCTGATCCTTGTCTGGCAGTGAATGGAGGCCCTGCCCCCACAGCTTGACTGAATCTCTCCCCCCCTGCCCCCCGGGTGTTAGCTTGGCGGAACTGGAGGTAAGATGTCTGTGGAGAGGAAACTCTGCTAAGATTCTGGGCAAAAAAATCCTTTCCTCCGCCCAGACCAATACACATTTGATTGTGCCACCTTGGAGGAAGTGATATTTTACAGATCCCCAGAGTATTCCCTACCCTTGACAAAGGACCTAAAAGTCAAGTAACTGGATGGAAAAATGCCCAAAAAGGGGAACAAAAGTGAGACCATGGAAGGTTACTTTCTTGGTGAACAGATATCTCCTCCCATCCTTTCAGATGAGGAAGAACAATGCTTACCATCAGGGAAAGACATAGAAGTTAAGGCTTCTGTACCCCAAACATCCAAAATAAATATTCAGTGGGCTCAGGCCATGGAAGAGCTCAAAAAGGATTTTGAAAATCAAGTTAGACAGGTGGAGGAAAAACTGGGAAGAGAAATGAGAGATGCAAGAAAAGCATGAAAAGCAGGTCAACACCTTGCTAAAGGAAACCAAAAAAATGCTGAAGAAAATAACACCTTGAAAAATAGGCTAACTCAATTGGCAAAAGTAGTTCAAAAAGCCAATGAGGAGAAGAATGCTTTCAAAAGCAGAATTAGCCAAATGGAAAAGGAGGTTCAAAAGCTCACTGAAGAAAATAGTTCTCTCAAAATTAGAATGGAACAGATGGAGGCTAATGACTTTCTGAGAAACCAAGAAATCACAAAAAAACCCCAAAAGAATGAAAAAAATGGAAGAGAATGTGAAATATCTCATGGGAAAAACAACTGACCTGAAAAATACATCTAGGAGAGACAATTTAAAAATTATGGGATTACCTGAAAGCCATGATCCAAAAAAGAGCCTAGACATCATCCTTCATGAAATTATCAAGGAAAACTGCCCTGAGATTCTACAACAAGAGGGCAAAATAAATATTGAAAGAATCCACCTATCACCTCCTGAAGGAGATCCAAAAAGAGAAACTCCTAGGAACATTGTGGCCAAATTCCAGAGTTTCAAGGTCAAGGAGAAAATATTGCAAGCAGCTAGAAAGAAACAATTCCAGTATTGTGGAAATACAATCAGGATAACACAAGATCTAGCAGCTTCTACATTAAGGGATCGAAGGGCATGGAATATGACATTCCAGAAGTCAAAGGAACTAGGACTATAACCAAGAATCACCTATCCAGCAAAACTGGGTATAATGCTTCAGGGGGAAAAATGATCTTTCAATGAAATAAAGGATTCTTGATGAAAAGACCAGAGCTGAAAAGAAAATTTGACCTTCAAACACAAGAATCAAGAGAAGCATGAAAGGGTAAACAACAAAGTGAAATCATAAGGGACTTACTAAAGTTGAACTGCTTACATTCCAACATGGAAAGAGAATATTTGTAACTCTTGAAACTTTTTTCAGTATCTGGGTAGTTGGTGGGATTACACACACCCACACCCACACACAACTCACACACATATACACAGAGACAGAGAGCACAGAGTGAATTGAATTGGATGGGATCATAACTTAAAAAAAAATGAAATTAAGCGGTGAGAGAGAAATATATTAGGAGGAGAAAGGGAGAAATGGAATGGGGCAGGTTATCTCTCATAAAAGAGGCAAATAAAAGACTTTTCAGTGGAGGGAAAAAGAGGGGAGGTGAGAGAAAAAACGTGAAGCTTACTCTCATCACATTCCACCAAAGGAAGGAATAAAATGCACACTCATTTTGGGATGAAAACCTATCTTACCATACAGGAAAGTGGGGGAGATGGGGATCAGCAGGGTAGGGGGGATGATGGAAGGGAGGGCAGTGGGAGGAGGGAGCAATTTGAAGTCAAAACTCTTGGGGAGAGACAGGATCAAAAGAAAGAACAAAAGCAATGGGGGGCAGGATAGGATGGAGGGACTTATAGTTAGCCTTACACAACACGACTATTATGGAAGTCATTTGCAAAACCACACAGATATGGCCTATATTGAATTGCCTGCCTTCCCAAAGGGAATGGGTAGTGAGGGAGGGATGGGGAGAAGTTGGAATTGAAAGTTTTAGGAACAACTGTTGAGTATTTTTCTTGAAACTAGGAAACAGAAATACAGATAATGGGGTATAGAAAGTTATCTTGCCCTGTAGGACAAAAGAGAAGATGGGGATAAGGGAAGGGTGGGAAGTTAGAAGAGAGGGGAGATTGGTGATAGAGGCAATTAGAATGCTCAGTGTTTTGGAGAGGGGGGAGGGGAGAAATGGGGAGAAAATTTGGAACCCAAAATTTTGTGGAAATGAATGTTGAAAAGTTGAATAAATTAATTAATTTTTAAAAAAACTGGGTGTAGACTAATTCTCAAACAATCTACGAAGACCTTCTCCAGATAGATATATGACCTAAATCTAAATGGTTGCTACATCTTATATTTAGGAAAATTAGAGGACAATGGAGCATATTACCTTTCAGATCAATGGATAGATGAAGAGTTTATGATCATATAAAGGAAAAGAAGATAAACAGGAAATAAAGGGGACAATTCTAATTACATAGAATATCTTAAAATTTGCAGAAATCTAGAATAATTACCAAAAAGGCCATACTGAAAATTAGAGAAATGGAAAAAATGGAAAGTAAAGACTATAGGAATCGAAAATAAAACTAAATGCTGATTCTTTAAGAATATGAACAGAATTGATAGTCCGTTAGCTAATGTAATTAAAAAGAGAGAAAAATCAAACCAACAAAACTGCAATATATAGAAACAAACCAGAGGAAATAAAAATAATTATTAATACCTGCTATATGTAGTTACACGTTAACAAAACTAAAAATACAAATTACATTGCCTTTTAAAATATAAAATAAATATACAATAGCTAACCTAGTAGAAATAAAAAATAACGTGGTCAAAAAAATTATATAAAAGTCACTGAAGGGGGCAAAGTCAAGATGGTGAACTGAGAGCACATACTCACTTAAGCTCCATGACAAACTCCTATAGATACCTCTAAAAAGAGAATCTGAATAAATTTTAGAGTGGCAGAATCCACCAGGAGACTGTGGCAGACTTCCAGCCCAGAATAGCCTGAAAGGTCAACAAGAAGGATTTATTAGCCAGTACTGGGGTAGTGCTAACTGGACAGGCTATACCAGAGTGGAACTCGCCACAGTGAAGCTGAGAAAGACGCCCTGGGCAGTGTGAGGCAGCAGCAGCACTGTGGACTCTCAAACATATCAGCACAGGGCAGGAGTTCAGCGGGACTGAGCGAGAGAGATGCAGACCCCCGGGAGCAGCTGCTCCTGAGACGCTCCACTCACAGATTAATGTCTACACTTGAATTTTCAGTAGTCGCTCCTGGGCAACTCACATCAGCCAGCTCAGCATCGGATAAACTGCAACATTCTAGCCAAAAGACCGGGATGCCACAATGCACAAAGCCTCAAGTTCTAAGTATAAGAACCAAGGGAATACAGCCTCCTGTGTCCCAGAAGGATAGATCCACTTTAAAAACCAGGAAGAAGGCAGTCATCATGATTAGGAAGCAAACCAGAGAATCTTACCATGTGGACAAAGACCAAAACAAAAATACTGGAGTTCAGCATTGAGATTATACACCCATCTGAAACCTCAGAAGGGAATATAAACTGGTCTCAAACCCAAAGAGCATTCTTGGAAGGGCGCAAGAAGGATTTTTAAAGCCAAATTAGAGAGGTAGAAGAAAAACTGGCCAATGATTTTAAAAATATGAAAAAAAGAATTCACTGAAAAGAACAGATGCTTACAAAGTAAAACTGGACAAATGGAAAAGGAGATACAAAACCTACTTGGAAAAAATAACTCCTTCAAAGAAACAACTGGGCAAATGGAAAAGAAGATGCAAAAGTTAAGTGAAGAAAACAATCTATTAAAAATCAGAATTGGGCAAGTAGAAACTAATGACTCTATGAGATATCAAGAATCAGTCTTGATACAGAAACTAAAGAATGAAGAAATAGAAGAAAATGCAAAATATGCCATTGGAAAAAGAAGTGTCCTGAAAAATAGATCCAGGAGAGAAAATCTAAGAATTATTGGTTTACCAGAATGCCATGATGAAAAACAGATCCTGGACAATATCTTCTAAGAAATCATCCAGGAAAACTGCCCAGAGGTCCTAGATTCAAAGGGCAAAACACTCATCAAAAAAATTCATCTCCTGAAAGAGATCCTAAACTGAAAACATCAAGGAATATTCTTGCCAAATTCCATACCATAATCATCAAGTTAAGGACAAAATATTGCAAACAGCCATAAACAAACAATTCAAATATCAAGAAGCTACAATCAATCACACAGAACCATGTAGCTTCTATGTTAAAAGATCAGAGGGATTGCAATATGGTATTCTGTAAGGCAAAGGAGTTTGGATGATGACCATGGATCAATTACTCAGCAATACTGACCATAATAATTTATGCAAGGAAGGTGGACATTCAATGTACTAGGGATTTCCAGACCTTCCTGAAGAAAAGGCCAGAGTTCAACAGAAAATTGTTGTCTTCAAATACAAATCTCAAGAGAGGCAAAAAAGTTAAACGGGGAAAAAAAGTGTTATTCAATATGAGCAAATTGTTTATATCCCTAAAAGGGAAGATGATACTTGTTAATCTTTAGAACTGTATATTTATTATGATATTTAAAAGAGATATACATAGACAGATGAAGTGGGTATAAAATAAATGCTGTGATGCAAAAAATATCATTTAAGGGTGCAAAGGGATTGTAACAGGAGATGTGAAAAGGAGGAGGCACAAAAAGATTACATCACTGGAAGAGGCACAAAAACAGATTACAGTAGAGGAAAAGAGGGGAGGGAGATGAGCACTGGTTGAGATTTACTCTCACCTGATTTGGTTCAAGGAGGGAACAACACTCAGTTAAGTATAGAAATCTAAACTGCCCTATAGGCAGTAGAAAGGGAAAAGGGGAGAGAAAAGGGAGGGGAGGTTAAAAGGGAGGGAAGAAGTATTAAGGGGAAAAAAGGAATAAAAGGGAGATGGGCTGACAGAAGGGAGGGAAAACTGAGGGAAGAGGGTGGTCAAAAATTAAACCTCTATTGTGGAGGGGATAAGAAAAGGGAGAACTAAAAGCATAAAAAGACTGAAATAAGGTGTAGAGAAAGACACAAATGGTAATAATAACTGTGAATGTGAATGGGAGGAACTCTCCCATAAAACGGAGATGGATAGCAGAATGGATTAAAATACATAATCCAACAAAACACATTTGAAACGGGGGACTACACACAGGGAAAAGGTAAAATGTTAGACCAGAATATATTATATTTCAACTGATTTTAAAAAAGCAAGGGTAGAAATCCTAATCTGAGACAAAGCAAAAGCAGAAATAGATCTCATCGAAAGAGACAAGGAAGGAAACTATATCCTGCTAAAAGGCACCACTGCCAAAGAAGCAATATCATTACTAAACCTATATGCTCCAATGGGTACAGCATTCAAATTCTTAGAGGAGAAGTTAAGGGAGTTACAGGAAGAAATAGCAAAACTGTACTAGCATGGGCACCTCAATCTCTCTCTGAACCTGAAAAATCTAATCTCAAAATAAACAAGAAAGAAGCTAAGGAAGTGAATAAAACTCTGGATTAAGTAGAGTATCATAGATCTCTGGAGAAAAGTGAATGGGGATAGAAAAGAATATACCTTCTTCTCAGCAATACATGGCACATATACAAAAACTGACCATGCACTAGGAGGGTATAAAAACCTCACAATCCAGTGTAGAAAGGCAAAAATAGTCAATGCATCCATCTCAGTACATAATGCAATAAAAATTATATGTCATGGCCATGGAAAGATAAACTAAAAATTAAGTGGAAATGAAATAATCAAATCCTAAAGAATGAGTGGGTTAAACAACAAATCATAAAAAAAAAATCACTAACTTCATTCAAGAGAATAACAATCATTAGACAATTTACCAAAAATTATGGGATGCTGCAAAAGCAGTTCTTAGGGGAAGTTTTCCAACAATGAATGCCAACATGAATAAAATAGAGAAGGAGTAGATCAATGAATTGTGCATGCAGCTGGAAAAGCTAGAAAAAGTAAAATCTGAAAATCCCCAAGTAAATACTAAATTACTAATACCGAAAACCAAAGGAAAGATTAATAAAATTGAAATAAAGAAAATTATTAAACTAATAAATAAAATGAAGACTTGGTTCTATGGAAAAAAAACAATCAAATTGATAAACTTTTTGTCAACTTAATTAAAAAAAGAAAACCAAATTACCAATATCAAAAATGAAAAGGGTAAACTCACCTCCACAAGGAGAAAGTTAAAATAATAATTAGAAATTACTTTACCCATAAATTTGACAATCTAAGAGAAATTGATTAACATTTAAAAAAATATAAATTGCCAAGATTAACAGAACAGGAAGCTAAATACTTAACCCCATATCAGAAAAAGAAATTGAACAAGCCATCAATGAACTCCCTAGGAAAATATTTCCAGGGTCAGAAGGATTTACAGGTGAATTCTATCAAACATTTAAAGAACAGGTAATTCTAATGTTGACTCTGTCTTTGTAGACAAATTTGGGAAAATTTGTGGATTCCTACCAAATTTCTTTTATGATATAAATATGGTTCTGATACCTAAAGCAAGAATAACCAAAACAGAGAAAGAAAATTATAGACCAATTTCTCTAATGAATATAGATGCAAAAATTTTAAATAAGATATTAGTAAAAAGAATACAGCAACATGTCACAAGCATAATACATTATGATCAGGCAGGATTTATACCAGGAATGCAGGGCTAGTCCAATATTAGGAAAACTCTCAGCATAAAGAATCATATCAACAACATAACTAACAGAAATCATATGATTATCTCAATAGATGCAAAAAAGCTTTTGACAAAATACAACACCCATTACTATTGAAAATTGGAGAGCATAGGAATAAATGGAGCTTTCCTTAAAATAATAAGCAACATCTATCTAATACCATCAGCAACCATTATATGCAATGAGGATAAGCTAGATGCATTTCCAATAAGATCAGGGATAAAACAAGGATGTTCATAATCACTACTGTTATTCAATATGGTAATAGAAACGTTAGCTTTAGCAATAAGAGAAGAAAAAAATTGAAGGAATTAAAATAGACAAAGAAAAACTAATTTATCCTTTTTTGAAGATGATATAATACACTTAGAGAATCAAGTAAAAAACTACTTGAAATAATAAACAACTTTGGCAAAATTGCAGGTTACAAAATAAACCCACATAGATCATCTGAATTTCTTTATATTACTAACAAAGCCCAACAGCAAGAGATAGAAAGAGAAATTCCAAATCTCACTATAAAATATCTGGGAGTCTACCTGCAAAAACAAACCCAGGGACTACATGAATACAATAACAAAACACACCTCACACAAATAAAGTCAGATCTAAGTAAGTGGAAAAACATCAGCTGCTTGTGGGTAGGTTGAGCCAATATAATAAAAATGACAATTCTACCTAATTTAATTTACTTACTCAGTGCCATACTAATCAAACCATCAGATAATTATTTTCTAGAATTAGAAAAAAATATTATCAAAATTCATCTGGAAGAACAAAAGGTTCAGAATGTCAAGGGAGTTACAGAAAAGAAATGCTAGGGAAGGTGGCCTAGACCAGATATCAAATTGTATTATGAAGCAGCTATGATCACTGGCTATGAAATAGAGGGGTAGACCAGTGGAACAGGTTAGGTACTCAAGACACAGCAGTCAAAGAATATAGCAATCTACTGTTTGATGTACCCAAGGACCCCAGCTTCAGGGATAAGAATTTACTGTTTGACAAAAACTGCTGGGAAAACTGGGTAACAATGTGGTGGAAACAGGGCATAGACCAATGCCCGATACCACACACAAGAATAAAGTCCAAATAGATATATGATCTATGTATAAAGACTGATATTATAAACAAATTAGGGGAGCAAGGAATAGTGTATTTCTCAGATTTATGGAGAATGGAGAAATTTATGACCAAAAAAGAGATAAAGAACATTATGAAGTGCAAAATGGATAATTCTGACTACATGAAATTGGAAAGTTTCTGCACAAACAAATCTAATGCAACCAGATTAGATTTCTACCAAGAAATAGAAAACTGGGAAAGAATTTTTCCAATTAGTGTCCGTGATAAAGGCCTCATTTCTAAAATATATAGAGAAGTGAGTCAAATTTTTAAGAATATAAGTCATTCCCCAATTGATAAATGGTCAAAGGATATGAACAGGCAGTTTAGAGAGGAAGAAATGAAAGCTATCTACAGTCATATGAAAAAATGCTCTAAATCACTATTGATTAGAGAGATGCAAATCCAAACAAGATACCACACCATACCTATTAGTTTGGCTAACATGACAAATCAGGAAGATGAATTGTTGGAGAAGATATAGGAGAGTTGTAACACTAATTCATTGTTGGTGGTGCTGTCAGCTGATCCATTCATTCTGGAGAGCAATTTGGAACTATGCCCAAAGGGCTACAAGAATGTGCATACCCTTTGACCCAGCAGTATTGCTTCTAGGAATGTATCCCAAAGAGATCATAAAAATGGGAAAGGGTCCCATATATACAAAAGTATCTATACAGCTCTCTTCGCGGTGGCCAAGGAGATGATCATCAACTGGAGAATGGGTGAACAAGTTGTGGTATATGAATGGAATGGAATATTATTGTTCTATAAGAAATGATGAACAGGAAGACTTCAGAGAGGCCTGGAAAGACTTATATGAACTAATGCTGAGTGAAAGGAGCAGAACCAGGAGAACACTGTACAAGTAACAATTACAATGTGTAAGAAATTTTTCTAGTAAGACTTCACAGCAATGCAAGCACCTAAAACATCCCCAAAGGGGATCCTCTTCAGGCAAAATGCCTTCCACCATCCAGAGAAAGAACTATGGATTTGCAATTTAGAATGAAGCAGAATATTTTCTCTTGTGTTATGTTTTGTTTCAGTTTTTGTTTTTCCTCATGGCATCCCCCAGTCATTTTTAACTCCTCTATGCAACATGACTAATGTGAAAATGTGCTTAATAAGAATGTATGTATAGAAGCCATATGCCATCTTGGGAAGGGAATGGGGAGAGAGAGGGAGAAAATCTAGGATTTATGGAAGTCATTGTAGAAAAATGAAAACAAAAAAAATTTTTTTTAAAATAAAATTTTTTAAAAGTCATTTAAATTCTAAGTGATCTAGGTCACAGAACAAGATGAATATGCAATTGGGAATCTTTAAGAAAGTAAATTAAAACACAGATAATGTTAATTTGTAGTTTTCTACATCAATATGCAACCTGGATCTTTTTCTATTTGAGCCTGATGCAACATAATGTAGGTAATACTCTAAATTATAAATTATAAAGAAAATGCCAGCTTGTATTGATGCAGTCTACTCATCCACAGTTTCCTATAACAATAATGAAATCACACTTCCAGTTCTATATATACACACACATTTGCGCATGAGTACATGTACATATACATATATATAGACATATGTAAACATTTTTCTATATAGACACATACATATCTATACTTGAACATAGCAATATATATATATATGTATGCGTATATACACTTATTTGTGTATAAATATACACACGTATGTGTATGTATATATGCAAATGTGCACATTACATTTATTTATACACATGCTACTGTAAAATAACTACCAAAGGAAAAATTTCCTGGTCTTGATGGATTTTCATAAGAATTCCATCAAAATTTTAAAGAATTCATACCAGCACTATACAATCTATTTTCAAAAAGTGAGTGAAAAAGCACCCTTCTAGGTCAATGTCCTAAAATCCTAAAGGAAGTCAAAGGATAAAGAAAGTAATTAGAGACTAATATTACTACTACTTCAACAATTTAAAATAAAATCCTCTCAAATAGGCTACAGTAATTTATTCAAATAATTATTCCTTTTTCAATTACTCATAAAACCAAACTGGGTTTATGCCAAGAATATAAGAATGATGTGACATTAGGAAAAAAATTAACGTATTCAACCACATAAAAACAACCCAAACCATATGATTATCTCAAAAGATGCAGAAAAAGCCTTTGACAAAGTTCAACATTCTTGTATGTTTTGAACTCTCCTTGTCTCTGTCTTTGTTTCTTTCTCTCTCTGTCTCTGTCCCTCTCTGTCTCTGTCTCTCTCTCTCTCCAGACTATAGGCAGAAACTTTTTTAAATGTCACAAAAGGTATCCATTTGAAACCAAAAGCAAGCATCATCTGTAATGGGGACATACTAGATTAGAACCTTTCCTAAAAATACAGGACTCAAGCAAGGATGCTTAATATTTCATATCTTTCCAGAGATGCTGACAATAGCAATTAAACAAGACAAAGAAATTAAAGGTGTAAAGATAGGCAAAGAGATACAACTTTCCCTATTTCTTGATGAAGAATGGCAATCTTGGTGGTGCTGCCTAGTCAAAGTTCTTGTGACTATTTTTCCACTGGTAATAACTGGGGAGCAATTTTTTCTGGTAGTTTTCAGAAATGTTGGCCCCCTTCTTCACAAATATTTCTCCTTTCAAACGTGCCTGAAAGGGCTAGGCTAGGAGGTCTGATAGTTTGGGGAACAATGATCCAAGGCACTCAGATTCAGGGTCCTGAGCTGTAACACCATCTATTAAAACTGGAAATAACTCTGGCAGAAATTAGTCTGACAAACATATTACACTCTAAAATAAACTCAAAATGGATACTTGATCTGAACATTGAAGATCATACCGGTGAGAAAAGGCCCTTGCTAACAGAAGTGATTTTATATATGATCACTGACTGACCTGCCTACATACCAGAAAGTTATCATCTACCTAACAGTTGGCTTGGTCAGGAACACTGAGGGTTAGGAAAGCAAGGTTAACAAATTATCAACTTAACAAGCTTAACCTAATCCAGGTATGTAAGGGGAGTAAATTTTATTAATCACATTGTCCTTGTGGTTAGTAATGAGTTGGCAGTACAGATCACCCACCAATTGGCTACTCCTAAGCTCCCCCTGCTACTCAGTCCCTGTGGATCTACCTAGTAACAATAATCAGATATAAGGGAGGAGAGTAAGGGGATCTGAGCTCAATTGGGATACAAGGTCTGATGAATGCCCAATCTATTTTTCATCATTGTTTGCCCAACGGTAGAAAGGGCAAGGAAGTAATACATATTTGCATGTCTATGAATAATAAACTATATGACTTCTGATTCTTTGAGGACTTCTGTTGCTTCTCAAAATCTCCTCACACACAATTCCCTCACAAAATCATAAAACAAAAATCAGAAGAGAAGCTGATGACATATATTTCAAAGCTATGAGTAGGAGATGTACTATTAATCAAGCAAGAGATAGAAATAAAAAATACATAATTTTGATTATATGAAATTAAAAAGGCTTCTGTCCAAACTAAATGAATACATCTAAGAGATGTGTTCAAATGGGGGAAAAAATTCTGAGTATCAATTTCCTTATATGGGTTTGCTACCCAAGATAGTGTGTATTCATACACTCAATTCTCAACATGCACGGATTCAACTTTCACAACTTCAAGTATTTGTATAATCATATTTGTAACCTTAACTACACTTTTACTTTGGCAACAATGAACGATTACAGCTATGTGCATGAGAGAAAAAAATGAGAGGCAGTTAATCCATAAGTTTGTGGAGCAACTGGTATCCCACTAAGCACTGCACTAGTCTGTGCATTTAGTATGTTGGATGTAAAGTTGAGACCCGTCCCATTTCACCATCTTCTGACAGCAGTGACTAAAGTTCCAGAAATCTAAAGAACAGCCAAGGTACAAATGTTTACAGCAGTACAGTACTGTCTGAAATCAACTGTTTTAGATTAAGATTAGCACAAAATTCACATAATTCTACGGAATTACTAGCAAAAAAATGTTTTACATGTTACCAATGTTACTATGTTAACTGCATTTTATGGTTTATTTCCTGATTACTGAGTTAGGAAAAGTACATATTATATGAATTAATGTTTTGTTATAAAGAACTGTATGCAGAAAAAAAAAAATGTATTTTCAGCAGTCTCTAGGGAAAGAGTTCAGCTTTGGTGGTCATGGGAAGGTAACACCCTATCTTCCCAAAGATTTAATGTATCAACACTCACATTTTATATTTTCATGGCATTTTCCAGGAATGTTACCTCTGCAAAAGTTCAGGATTGACTGTTTATATGTACATATGCATATGGAGGGAAAAAAAAAATATATATATATATATACACACATACATACACAAACATAATACACAAAGATGACCAAAAGCTAATTTCCAAAACGTAAGTGAACAAAAGATTTCAAAAGAATTACAAAAGTATCACCAACCATATGAAAGAATAATATTAAAAGAAATGCACAACAAAACAATCCTGGGGTGTCATTTCAAAAACTGGCAAAGATGACACAAGATGGGAAATCAACGGAGAGGTTGTGGGAAGGCAGGCGCACCAGAGCATCTGAAGCTGAGGGTCACCACGATTGTTTGAGAAAGCAATTAGTAATGACTCAAAAACCATACCCTTAGACCCTGAGATTCCACTAGAAGGTTATTCCACAAGGATGTCACTGATAAGAATAAAGTTCTAATCTAGACAGACACACAGACACACACACACATGCCCAAAAACACAGAAATCCAATGAATGCCTTCCAACTCAGTAATGGCTAAACAAGTTGTGTATGAATGGAATGGGATTTTATTGTGTTGGAATGAATCGTAAATATGATTAATACAGAGACACAAGGAAAGATTTACATCAACCGATGAAAGGTGAAGCCAAGAAGATATAAGGAAATTCAGATTCCCTAATTATAGAGGTTGAACAGCTACTGGTGATCATAGCCATCTCTTTGTTCATCTGAGATGGAATAAGGCCTAAGTCCTGGATGTTAAATATGCTCAGAAACTGCTATCTGTGAGGACAGGAAGATATATGTTGAAATCGACTAATTAAAGGACAGAGTTGAAAAGAAAAGAAAGAAAAGTGTGAGGTAGGTTTTCAAATTCATAAGAAAGCCAAGAGAGTATGAGTATAAGATAGATGGTGAATCAAAAGGGATGGGTAGACAATCTGAAGGCCTTCACATGGCGCTGGCACTCACCGTGTCTAAGACAAACTCAAACTCCTGGCTTTTCTTTCTTTGTGTGATACTGACTATCACCAGCATAATGTTTATGCTTAAATGTGGTGATCAGAATTGGGACTAGGAGAGAGGAGGGAAAGAATGGCCCATGTATGGGAGCAGAACAAATATGTTGAGAAGAGAGGTGGAAAATTACCAAAAAGGAAGGAGAGAGATTCTCCTTAGATAATGGGGAAGAATTGAAGCAAAGGCAGACTTTTCATTCATTCAACTATATATACTTTCCCAAACTAGTCTGAATCTGTGAAGCTTTCTTATGATTAAGTTTTAAAATATTTTTGTAAATGCTTTTATGTTCACTACCAATTACAGCTTTTGAAAAAAACTGTTTAAAACAGAACCAGAAAAATACTTTGTAGTGAGCAAGAAAACAAGTTAAACAACTAAAATACCTTGCAATTATTCTAAAATAGTTCACTGAATCTATCAGAAAATACATTCAAAATTTATAATGTTTTTGGCAATCTACAGCATGAATTATAAGTTTAAATAATTTAAATGCCGGGTTCATATGCAAAATCTAAGAGTGCTAAAGAAAGAATGAAGTATATTTATATTTAATTAATCTCAGTTTATTCACATGAAAGAATGAAGTATATTTATATTTAATTAATCTCAGTTTATTCACATAAACTTTTTAATTTTACTTTGCAACTAATAAAGAAGACTTTTATTTAATGTGTTAATTGCTACATCTTTAAACAATTTCCTGACGTGAATGCCAACATATCATATAATGCCATAAGAGAAACCTACAGTTTTGTAGTTACCTCGAATGACATAATTATCCAGAGCTGCTTCCATTCTCTCCAGTGCTTCAGTTCTATTAGAACCATAAGAAATTAACTAAAAACAAAAATAAATATTTAATTAGGGTAGTTCAAGGAGAGAGACAGAAAGACAGAGAGAGAGACAGATGACCCAGGGTGAGCTGAATATGAAGGAATGATATCTAAAAAACAAAATTAATGAATAAGAGAGGAATATATTGGGAGAAGGAGAAAGGGAGAGAAAGAATAAGGTAAATTATCTCAAATAAAGCAGGCAAGAAAAAGGTTTCACAATAGAGGGGACGAGGGGGAAGTGAGAACCAGTGAGTGAACCTTACACTCATCAGGTTTGGCTTAAGGAGGGAATAATATACACACTCAATTAGGTATCTTTCCTTACCGGAAAGTAGGGGGAAAGTGTGCGTTTGGGGGGAATGGCAGGGAGGTGTTGGAAAGGAATGAAAGAAGGGAGAGGAGATTGGGGGAGGGGTAGTCAAAAACAAAATCTTTAGAAAAGGGATAGGGTCAAAGGAGACAATAGAATAACTGGGGCATGGGATGGGGAAATACAGGGAAATATAGTCCCACAACATGGCTATTATGGAGGTGTTTTGCATAAACCACATTGAACTGCTTGCCTTCTCAACGGGAGTGGGTGGAGAGGGGAAAAAGGGAAAGAACTTGGAACTCAAAAGTTTTAAAAACAAACGTTAAAAAATTGCTTTTACATGCAACTGGGAAATAAGATATACAGGCAATGGGGCACAGAAATCTAACTTGCCCTTCAAGAAAGTAAAGGGGAAAGTGATAAGACAGGGGGAAGGAGTAATCAAAATGCATTCCATCTTGGAGTCGGGGGAGGAAGAAGATGGAGAGAAAATTTGGAACTCAAAATCTTACAGAAATGAATGCTGAAAATAAATATTTAAATATATTTGTTATATTAATATATATAAATATATTTTAAAATAAATATATTTAAATCTTTAGACAAATAAATATTTGATTTAGGCCAGCTATTTAAGAAGACTATGACAATTTATTCTAATAAAAATCTTCATATAAATGTATATATGTAATTATATATATATGCATATAGGAATATCTATATACATATACATATATGTATATGTATGAATATATCTAAAGAGAGAGAGAAAAAGTAAAAGTTTTCAAAAATTGTGCTTAGGGATGTATATGTGTCTGTAAGATGGTATGGTTCATTAGTTATAAAACAAGTAAATAAGCAAGCTGAAATCCAATCAATATTAAGATCCATGCTATTTTCATTGGGTTTGTTGCCTTTTTCCACATCTCATTATATTGACAGAGGTCGAGATGTGGAATGCTGACATTTATCTGATACAGTAGGAGAAAAATCTATCCCATGTAGGTTAGGCTGGTTTTCCCCCTAAAAGAAAACAAAGCTGTCCCTGAGAATTTCTTGGTCAGGGGGACTAAGGATTGAACCATTAGTAGAGCTTCCTGGTCATTTTAGTATAAATACCCAAACAAAAGAGTTTATCCAGTTTTATACACCCTGTGAAGTAGGCAACCCATTTGGCAAATATGGAAGCAGAGGGCTGTGCCCAACTGAATCAGTGCTATGTCTTCGCTAAATATTCTATTCATGCTACTAAATAAATTTTCAAGAAAACATCAGATAATCAAGTGACAACATGTTCTAATCCAATAAACTAGCCTACAACAAAAATATCCCCTTAATTCTTTTGTATTCTTAAACTATCATGCTAGGTCTATCAGTCTTAACTAAATGAACTCTGAAAATAGCTTCACTTAAGTTATGTATTTAAATCAACCATATTATAGACCATTAGGTCCACAGTTTATTGTGAGTATTCAAATGAAATAGATAAAGGCAAAAGAGATGGATATCAATTTTTAAAAGCTTAGTTATTTCTGATATTGCTGTTAGCCAAAATACTTAAGTCTTCAGTTTCTGTTTTGTTGATAATTTTTTTATCTCTCACACACATCCTCTTTTCTGCCTATAAAAATTTTACTTGTTTGGGTTATAGTCATTCTGCAAAGTTTGAATTTTTAAATTTTCTCAGAGAAATATCCAGAAAGTTGGATTTACTTAAACATAAGTACATTTGTATGCCTTCGTAAGCAGAACATTTTAATATTTAAATTTTTAAAAAATTTATCACATATAAAAATAGAACATACCTAGAACTCATTAAATGGAAAACTACAACTTTGTCATTAGAATGGAACTAATATACACAATGGAGAGGGAACAGTGGGTTCCTTACAGAATGTTTAATAAATATGATTGTTTTAATCATTATGCCAAATTCTGGGAAGAAATTTCATTCCTGAGGAAACTTCTGGGATGAAGTCCATCTCATCATAAAAAATAAAGAATTTCTAAGAATACTGATCATTTCCCTTGCTAAGATCCAAGAGCACTACTTTCAGTACACTCAAACTTTCCTTTAAGGGAAAAAAGTGTTCTAAATACTTCACAGATAGGCAGACCCTTGAGCTACTGTGAAAGGTATACAGCCCTGCAAGGCAGCAAGAAAACACCCCTGCTCTCTTACAGAAATAAGGTACAAACTTTTGATTAGTTAATTCCTTAAATAACCAGCTATGTTTTAAATTAGTTACGAAGTGGCAAAAGTCCATTTGCATCCAATATATACTGCAACCTACAGGAAAAAGAGCAGTTATGTTTTTCCTTGATCCCTAGTCATTCATGATTTACCATCCTTTCCTTTCACTCACTTATTAATATTTATCTTACAAGTTTTATTATTTTTATCATTTGCATATTAGCATATGTATTATTTAGTAGACATAAAAAAAATCTATACTAAATTGTCCAAACCTTTTTTTTTCTTTTACTAAGACTAAAGGGAAAAAAATAAAACTAATAATACACTTTAAAATCTTCTCTCCTTCCACTATCACCATTTGTACTAATGTTTCAAATAATCATACAGCACATGACTCACATGAAAGGTGAATTTTTTTTTAAATCTATAATACATGCATTGTCTTTTGAGAAGATGGTTAAGAAAAACAACTAACTTTTGATATCATTGGATCATAATAAATGCTGATATCACTTCCTGGTTGAATCCCACTGTCAACTCGAACCTAGGAGAAAGATAAAGAAAAAAAGCAACAAAAATTATTCCACATTTAGTAGACGTTTTTTAAACAGGCCAAATTGTAGGCAAGTTAAAGGGTAAACATTCCTTTTATGCAAAGTACTTTAAATTTTTCTCCCTATTCTAATGGGGAAAACCCATATATTATTTACTCTGAATTAACATTTCTCCTTTAAGGAAAAGACAAAAGCAATCTAAAGCTACTTATTAGCCAAATCACTTGTGATCTCTGAAAATACAGTAGAACAAATTGCTTTGTTTCCACTCAAAGGAAAGGACCATAAGGAGCAGCACAATACATGCACATAACAAAACGTTTTTATAAAGTAAACAGAACTTTAGGATGCATTTATTATTATTTGTTGGTGGCTTCCACCTGGAGCCCCTTCTAAGGCACATTCCCCACCGCACCCTTCTGAGAGCTCCAATGGAGACGCAAATTCAGCAGAGCTTATCAGTTATTATGGGAATACAAGTCCTATGGCTTTCATGTCTGTAACACTTTCTTTTCCTGCTTCACCCTCTCAACTGTAAAATACTTTTTTTTCCCTTGCTGTTTTTCCCCTGAGGCTTTAATGTTTACACAGCTTTATCCATGGCTTCGCTTTTTAAGGACATAGCCCCAATTAAAGCTCCGATTCTGCAATTTTGATGAGAGAAAAAAACCAGCACAAGTTCAAAAAATTCTTTTGAAGAACCTGATTGCTGTTAACCAGCCAACAAGTTAGTTAGTATATCTCTGGTTCTTGTTTTCATCTCTCAGTTTGATTTCATCAATGTGGCACGAAGGTTAGCCACACAAAACTTTTAAAATGAGCAGTTGCTGGGGAATAAATATTTATTAAATTGTTGCTGTTGAGTTTGGAATGTGAAGTATTTTAAAACTAATCAAAATATTCAAGACTGAGAAACATCACATTCCAGGGATCTTGAAGACAGAGGAATTCGATAGAAGTTACTAGAACAGCAGGACTTTGATACACAACATTGTAAAGGGGTTAGGTAAAGAAGACTAGAAGCTCACACAGATCTTCACCTGTGGGAAGAAACCTTTCTAATAAACAGCAGCTCATCTGTCTGCAGCGAGGCAGAAAAAGGTCAACGCAGCGGCTGTTAGGGCTTTAATATTTTAATTTAGGCAATTATCAAGGGACCACATGTAAAACCTCTTGTCTAGGATATCCACATGAGAATAGGATGATGGCTTTATTATACAAATGACACCAAATTATGTACGAACAGGCTTAATTCTTTTTTTTACTATACACTATGATAAAGGTTTAAAAGATAATATAAAAATGTATACATTGTATTTTAATGCCTGTACTTGCAAACGGAGGAAAAATACATATACAATGCCTACATTTACCTAAAAATGCAAAGGGAAGTGAATTTTAATTACACCACAACCAAATTTTAAAATACAATTTAATTATGCTTGAAGAAGATAAAATTGGAGTTTTACCAAAGACATATTAATATAATAAATATTAAGCAAATGGAAAAAACAATTTTGAAAACAACTAGTACTAAATTATTCCACTATTTAAATTTCTTCAAACATGGAACTTCTCAACTTGGTAATATAACCCCAAAGCTATTGCTATCTTTAATTTTATTGTTCATATGACAAAATGGGCAAAGAGGTAGTAACCTTATAATTGTGTGATCTTTAAAACAATAGTGCCCTTCTCAAACATGCAAATAAATTTAGAGATGTCAAACTAAATCAAAAACTTTTTCTGGAACTGTCCCTTCATATTATAGTATCAATGTTCAAGATAAATTCATTCCCACTTCATTTCATTTTCTATACTTTAAGAAAATAAAAGGAATCATAAAGATTATGAATGACAAAGGATTATAAAGAGTAAGTAAACTCCGATCACATTATTTTAGGTAAGGTTACCAAATGGCAATAAGGTCCATGATAACTTATCCAAAGAATCTCTAAATTCTGAATTAATAAAAGCATGTGTCATGTTATTTTATTGATTTGTATAGGAAATCAAACAGTTTGAATAGTAATAAAAATAATTACTACTCACATTTAAATAAACGTGGGGATGTGAAAGAGGGAGAAGAGACAGGCAGCATTTTGTTTCTTTCTTAACAGTTCTCTTAGTGGTAAAAGTAACCCATTTTACAGAAAACAGTCTCAGAGCATACTGTGGCTTGCCCAAGACCAAACAGCTAGGAAGGAGTAAAAAGAGACTGAAATTTGGGCTTTCTCCTATCAAGAACCACGATCTCTCCACTATACCATACTCTCTTCCTTTGTAAAGTTAAAACAAATCAACATGACATTTAAATAACCAAAGCTACATTAATTGGGCATCAATTATTTCAAAATGAAAACTCCAATATATTTAGAGCAATTTCAAAGCAAAGCAAAAGTTCATATTGAAAACATTACTTTTCAAAACAATTCTGGGACCAGAAACCTAAAATCAAATCTGCACCTTTGGCACAGAAATAAATACTGAAAAAGAACATGTTTGAAAAGAGAACATGAACCATAATGTATGAAAGTTCAATTAATTCCAGAAAGTATATATTCTAATGTACCCCCAAAAGACCAAAATGATCAGGTCAAAAAGAGAGATCATATACTTTAATAAGGTACAGAACGAAAACCCAAAAAAGCAGAAGAAAAAGAAGAAAATACCCCAGCAACTCCAAATAAGATCCACAAATCACTGATCACAAGCCTCTAGCATAATTAAAAATTTTCTTTCTTCAGTACCAGAGATAGACTACGTGAAGCTATCAGGCATCTCCCACCCTTCATTTTCAATTCACCTCTCCCCCTAAGCACAACTCCCAGCCCGCCATGTCTACCTGACAAGTGACAGCCCAATCTGATTAAATGCTTGCAAGGGAGGGGACTCGTGGGCTTCCATGACAGGCCAAAAGTGATCACCATGGAGATACATAATTACAGCTGTCAACGCATCTACTGTCCTGCTGGCATCAATTTGATTGCTCCCAGCAATAATGATAGACAAAGCTTAGTGTGCACTCTCCTGCACCCAATCACTTTATCTATTCCTTGGTCCATTTAGCTGACATGCAACATTCACACAAGCAAATAACAGCAGTAAGCAGAACATTTAAGGCATTTTAATTGTTTTTTCTTTCTATGGATGGCTCACAAGCGCAAATGTTATTACATAAAACTCCCGCTGCAGCATTAATTGAAGAAAGATTTGGTGGGACAAAGACTGTAGGGGGTATAGTTTGTCCATTATCACTTGTACTTTCAACAGGTCTCACGTTTGAAAATTGCAAATTGCAAAAACTTGCAAGGGCAAAATGTTTGACATCCTGTTAGCTCTTACAACATGGTGAAAACTTCTAACTACTAGAGTAATCATTGTAAATTCTTATTTAATACTTTTTTCGTTTGATTAAAAAAATGTTTAGATATGTCTATGACACTTACTTTCTTAACTACTATTTAATGTCATAATGCCAGTTAAAGCTTTACCATTTTTTTTCTGCCTTGGGGCTTTGAACACAGCATGAAGCTCCCAAGCCTCAAAAAGGTCAAGTTCCTTTTGAAAGCACATGGGCAAAAACAATTTAAAAAGTGAAATATATCATATATCCACTAACATCTTCAAATTTAGCATTCTTCCTGTAATCTTGCAGATTGAGTAATCACACTCACAGATGGTACAGCCTTGTCATTCCACAAGTTGACACAGTGTCATATATATGCACTTATTACTTTGACCACCTTGATTAGAAATTCTTGTTCTTTTTATGCAGCAAAAACTACTTAAGAAACAATTATTTAGTACAGATGATAGTGCACATATGAGTTTATTTATGCATACACACACGCACACAAAGTTAAACAATCACCTTTCTTTAACTATAGTAAATGATATTTATTCTCTCAAAGCTATAAAGCTAAAAAAAATAAGCACACTCTATTTCCCTAACACAGTTACACAGCTGGTTTGGAACTTGGACGTCATTTCCCAACTACTACAAGTATATGTCGTTTGAAGAGTTATATGATAAGAATAAATTATAACAGAAAGATGACTGTAACTAGTTTCTCATATTTCTGTTGCCTCTAGATGGCAAAACACTTTTTATAAGTTAAATATCCTTATTCAAAATGTCTCTTCACCTTGCTAGTGCAGGGTATAGTCTTCTGAAAGGATTTTACTTATCACATGCATTTAACTTGTTTCCATAATCCAAACCCTTGGTCTTAACATCTCTTCAATATGATTTTTAGGTGCTCATTGAATAGGAAAGCTTGAATGACTTACACCAGGAAGATATGATGGCTCTTCATACTGAGACAATCTGCCAACGGAAGGTAAACCAAAAGACTTATAGGGATCCTAAAAACTCAAACAGCAGAAAGCAGTAACTTAGATGAAGAGGAGGAAGTAAGGTTTAATCATTACAAATCAGAGCCTCTTCCAGTAACTAACACTTCTATAAACTACATTGTTTTCCAAATAATTCATTCTAGGGTACTGTTGTCTTACTATTACATATAGCATATATGATTGCATATAACATATATGATATATGACTTAAAAGTTCATTAAAAACTAAAGAGAATTAATGGATAGGTACCAATATTAGTCTCATCTTACTTTGCTGAAATGGGTAAAATTCCAAGTAACCTAAAACTTACCAGACACACATCTTAAAAAATTAAAACCTAAATATTCATCAAAACAGACACAACTTCAGGGTAACCCTAACCATAAGACACTTCAGTGTATTAAATATATTTGTCTTTATAAAAATCAACAAATTAACTGATACAGTTAATATAAGAGAAGATACAGGAAACATTTCAACAATTCATACAAGGACCAGAAAAGTGAGATTATATGCTATGATATATACTCACTTATACTTGTTTTATAATTAGCAAAATAAATCCCAAATATGTTTGGTGGCACAACAAATGAAAAAGAAACAATAACACCAGTCAAAATATGTCAAATATTAAAAGTAAAAATAAACAAATGAAGGAATAAAGATGCCAAAACGTACTGAGCAAACCACTACTTATTCTAAAAACAATATACAATATCAATGTTTTATATTTCAAAGGAAAAGTTTTGATTTCTACAAGTAGAAAACAAAAAATTGTTATATTCGGTATTTTAAATACCGAACTCCTATTTTTTTTGTTTCAGGTAGGTAGAACCACCTTCCAAAGTATTAAAGAAAAGAATGCAATTACCAAAGTAAGAATTTTTGGTTGAAAACTAAAAATAATTCAAACATGTTTTGATAATCTGTTCAAAAAAAAATTCTATTAAATCAATAGTTACCAAGGAATAAAAATAACTAAGCAGTTTTTTTAGCTTAACATTTTTTAATTACTACTTATTAAAAAGAACATAATTGACAAGCATGGCATTAAATTTTAGGAGAAATTTTTAAGTGAATATTTAGGACATATTTAACATATACCTGGGAAAGTATATAAAATTACATCTATCACATCTATAATTACATCTATTGTATCCACAATGTTGTAAAACTATAATATTTTATTTAATTTCAGTTAAATAACATATAATAACTACTTTATTATCTCTGAAAGTAAGCAAGTGATTTCCATGAAATCTAAAAATACTTTGAATTAACAAATACAAAGCATTTCAATAAATATGCTTGGCTAATTCTGCCATATACAATCAAATACTTGACTCAGGTTCTAAAATTTCACTTCACTTTGTTGTTTATTTGTAACTGGTACTGAATTATTACCCTTCTGCCCAACATAACTCATTTTACCTCTGCATAAACTCGACATTCAATCGCCCAGCCGTTGATGGGAATATCAGCTTGTTTGTGTCTAAGAGGGTAACCCTTAGCAACACGGATCATTTCTTGGACTAGGTCCAGGCCAGTAATGCATTCAGTGACGGGATGTTCAACCTACAAGGTCAGAAACTGTCAGTCAATATGTACCTTTTTTAAAAAAAACAAAAAGATAAACAAACAAATAAATGAGGAAATTTGCAAACCCAAGTGGAAGTAAGGTTAATTATACTTAATAATTCCTTCTCCATGACTAAAAAACATATAATAAGATATATGCTCAAGAGGGGAAAAGGGAAAGAATTAGCAATACATAGTATGTTATAGGGCATGTAAAGCAAAAATCAAAGTCTTACAGGTATTTGTGAATAGTATAAATTACTTTTCTTAATGCATGTTAACATGTGATATAATTTTCAACTTTTAGTTTTAAAACAAACTTTTTTAACTTTTCTAAGGCAAATGTTAAATTGAAACATTCAACTTGATCAGAGATCAACTGATTCTGCTACACTTAACATGGTATCAACAGGGGGAGCTTATAATTTTCCAAAGAACTAGTTCATCCTAAACCTCATCCATTCATCAGCTTTCACTAACCTGTCCTGACAAGCAACCAGATTAGCGTAATCTTATATCAGCGCAGCGTAGCAGAAATGAACAGATGGATCTTTCAGATTTTTTTCCCTCCAGACTTTTCTAGGTAGTGCTTAGCATGCACAATAACTGAACAAAATCAGTAAAATCACAATGCTCTCTCAGCAAAATGCTGCCAACTTCTTAAGATAATGCTGTCAGTGGTTACCTAGCTACTCCACACTAAAAAAAGGAGGGGAGAGGGATACTCATACATATACCTATAAGCAGACATAAGAGGAGAGACATAACAATATATATAAAGAATATGTATAGAATATTAAACTATCAAAGATGTTTGTGTAATTCATGATAGTCTATGGAAAAGAAGAAATATTCCAACAAGATTTCAATTAAAATTTTGACCAGAACAGACCCAATAGCAAACCAATAACATTATAGAATGGTAAGTAATATGTAAGAACCGATTTAAACTGAAGATCAACAGGCATTTATTTCATAATTCAAAGATGTACATGTCTAAATTCTGTAGGGTACCCCAATCCTCTGTCATTGAAGCTCAGAAACTCAGGGTCATCCTTGAGTCTTCATCTTTACTCATTCCACATCATCAATCCATTGCCAATACTTTAGCTGGATCTGCTCTGTAAGATTCACTTCTCTCCAATTACACAGACATAATTCTAAGTCAGGGGCAGCTAGGAGGTGCAGTGGATAGAGCACCAGTGCAGGGGTCAGGAGGACCTGAGTTCACCTCATCTCACCTCAGACACTTGACACTCACTAGCTGTGTGACCTTGGACAAGTCACTTAGCCCCAACTGCCTCATCCTGGGTCATCTCCAGTCATCCTGATGAATATCAGGTCACTGGATTCAGATGGCTCTGGAGGAGAAGTGAGGCTGGTGACCTGCCCAGCCCTCCCTCACTCAAAACAAAGCCCAGTGCGAGTCATGTCATCATGTCTTTGATGGCCTGGTCTTCGGCAGTGGAGGACGAACACGCACTTAGTCTAAGTCAGTAACCCGGACTGCTGAGACAGCTCCCTCCCTTTCGTCAGCAGCCAAGGGGATTTTCCAAAAGCTTTATGAGTGACTCTGTGAGCTTGGCCAGCTCCTTCATTACCCCTAAGCCCTACTGCGGACTCTGTCGCTTGGCGTTTAGACCTCTTCTAACCCAGACTTTTTCCAGTCTCTTTATATTCTGTGAAACCTGTACTGCATTCACTTCCTTGTAACTTCTCCCCCACACACCCCATGTGCTGTTAAGACTGAAGCGCTGACTTCTTCACAGCGCCTCTGTTGACCCTCCCAGTAGCTGAGGCTTTGCCTCAAAAAGCACTTCACACCAATTCTGAACACACACACATGCGCTCACATTGTCTCCCCAGACAGGACTTAGACTGCTTAAGGAATCACCACGCCAAAAAGGAAGAGTCCACTACCCAGATTTAACGTGCATGTTACCAGAAGCAATAACAAATAACTGAGCATGAAGAGTGAAAGGGCACCTAAAGACTATCTAGTCCAACCTGAGAAATTACCTGCCTCCATCTTGGAATACAAAGTGAGACCCGAAGAGGCAAGGCGACTTATCTCCCAAGACCCCCAGCTCCGGCCTCCCCCAATCCAGAGGGTTCTCTACCGCTGCGGTTTAGTCACTCTTCAGTCTTGCCCAGTCCTTCACAATCCTGTCTGAGGTTTCCGTGGCAAAGGTTCTGGAGGGTTGTTATTTCTCCGGCTCATTCCACAGACAAGGAAAATGAGGCAAGCAGGGTTAGCTGACTGCCCAGGGCACACAGGCCAGATTCTGAACTTCAGGCCCGGCGCTCTGTCCATACCTTACCACCTTAGCTGTCCCCTGCAGCTTAATGGCTGATTTCATAAAATCTTGAGTCAATAAAAAAATTTAATCGTCTTCACCTTTCTTCGTAGACTACAATGAATATCTCAAGTAAAATAATCCCATTATAATCTATTACTTATTTTCTGCTTAAAAACAGGAAGTAATATCCAAAATCAAGAAAGATTTGTTTTTAATAAAATGCATGGCTTCATAGGAAACTGGAAAGACAATATGTACTGATGCAGAATTCAGTGAGTAGAATCTAGATCTACAGACCCAGAGAGAACAGAGTCTATCTATGGAATAACATTAACACTGCAAAAACAAATTATCTTTGAAAGACCAAGATCATTTATCAATGCAATAACCAATCATGATGCCAGAGTACTTTTTGTCTATGCTGCATATTTCCTGACAGAGAAGTAATGAATTTAAGAGGCAAAATTAGACATTTTTTTAATATGACAATTTGTTTCCCTTGACTATGCACAGCTGTTACAAGAGTTTGGTTTTTCTTTTAACTTGGGGATATGGTGGTAAGGGAACCAAAAAAATGAATATTTAATTACATTTTTAAAAAAATAACAAATATTCTAGAGAAATAACTACGGAATTGGGATACAGAATGAGGCAGAATATTTTCTCTCATGTTATGTTTTGTTTTGGTTTTTCTCATGGTTTCTCCCATTCATTTTAATTCTTCTATGCAACATGACAAATGTGAAAATGTGTTTAATTAAAAAGAAGAACTATTTTTAGTTTTCAACTCTTAAAATTTATAATTAAATTTATCAAATGTCTCCTAAAGTCAAGGCATGCCATGAAGGCACTGAAGGTTGAGGGCAAAAATGAAACAATTTTAAGAGGATTTGTTCTGTGTAATAGGATGAAGGTTGGATTCAGTCAAAGGACCTCACTTGAGGACCTAGAAGGTCATATGTGGCCTTGAGGCCACAGGTTTCCCATCCCAGAAATAGACCCTATCCTAAAGGTGCTCTCATTCAATAGAGGAGATGATCCATGTTCCTAGGTGAGTAAATAAAAGCTGAGAATTAAAGGGAATAATTCAAGAGGGGAAATGGCATTTCAAAAGGGAACTAAATGCAGAGAACATTCCAAGGATGAGAAAAGTCTATTTATGTGCACCAAAATGGAAGCCTTTATCCCATTGAATGAGAACAAAAATAAGTAATAATCATTAAAAGAAAGAATTTTGATTTTGTTCTCCAAAGATTCTGAATCTACTGGACCTAAATAAAAGTAAAAATTAGCTCTTGAAATGCATGAGATATCAAGTGATAATTAAGTGTATGTGTATAAAATATTGTGATAAGTCCTATGGATACACAGATAAATGAAATGGAGTAAATTATACTGAGCAGATCTCCCAAACACACTGATACAAATGAAAACAGGTTAAAAAAAATCAAGAAAAATTATTAGAAAATAATTCAAAATACAAGTAAACTGAATGATGTATATGATTGAGGAAATGGAAAGACAGTCTTAAAAGGCAAAGGAAATGTAAGATTATTGAATCAACTGATTTTGCATTGTGTAAGTATCATATATATGAACACAAATAAAATATAAATACTTAGAATGTACACACACACACACACACACACACACACACACACACACACACACACCATTCCTAAAAGGATATATAGCTTTTCTTAGTTTTAACAGGTCTGATCACTGTCTCCCACACCATTTAAAAAAAAAAAAAAGGGGGGGGGGCAAAACTCCCAAACCCATAAGGCTCCAATTCATCATATTATCAAAAGAATTCTGCCAAGAAAGTGCCCTCCAAAAAAAACCTCAGAATCAAGTTTAATAATATTTATATTCATACATGTTTTTAATGTAGCCTATATGAAGAAATCTATTCACTAATATTTGTTGTGTGGAATGTTTTTAACTCCACTCTGGTGAACTACACAAAGGACAAATAGTGTAGTCAGAAAGTCACCTTGGACCAGTCACAAACTCTAATTTCCCAAGGAAATTCACTAATAATAACAGGTACAAAGAAGTCCCATGTGGATGGTGAAGAGAAATCACATACCAACAGTTCTCTAAATCAATGAAAAAAAACCTTGAGTATGGGGCTGTTTTTAAGGTATTTTACCTGTGTGTCCCATATGAAACTAAATCCATCATGTCCCAAAGAAAACTCATTATCTTTCTTTGGAATTTTAAAATTCAAATTTATTTTCTGTTTTGAATTCACTCCTTCCTCCTCTACTGAACCCACTGAGAAAGTAAGAAAAACAAAACCTGTTACAGCTAGATATAGTCAAGCAAAACAAATTCTCTCACTTATCATATTTTTATAAAATGCTTCAATCTATACTCTGAATCCATCACCTATCTTGAGATGGACAGCAGGTTTCATCATAAGTTCTCTGGAACTGTAGTTGGTTCCACTGTCTTTATATGGAACCCCAAATTAAATTGTTTAAATCTGTTTGTATGTTACACTGGCCTGGTAAAACCTGAGTTCCTTAACAATAAGAGAGAGATTTTTTTTGCTGTCTTTGTAGCTTCCATACATTAGGCACTTAGGAAATACTTATTAAAATGAACTCAAAAGATAAAAAAAATCACAGGGAAAACTTAAAAGCATTTACAAACCAAATAATTTGGAGTAACCATTTTTGCAGGAATGTGAAAAACAACATAAAATTCATAAAAAAGAGCTAGATAAAAATCTGTCACAAAACACATAAACTTTTTCTAAACATACTACTGAAGGGCAAAGACATGCCTTTTAGAGATTTATTAAACTCTATTACTATGCTTTAATATTTTTGAAATTAATTTGTTTTCAGTTTTCAACAATCACTTCCATAAAGTCTTAAGTTTTCTCCTTCTCCCTTCCCGCTCCCTCCCTGAGACGACATGCAATCTTATATGGGTTCTACACATACATTCTTATTAAACACATTTTCACATTAGTCATGTTGAAAAGAAGAATTAAAATGAAGGGGAAAAACCATGAGAAAAACCAAAACAAAACAAAACATAACACAAGAGAAAATAGTCTGCTTCATTCTGTGTTCCAATTCCATAGTTCTTTCTCTGGGTGTGGATCCCATTTTATCTTGAGTCCTTTGGGAATGTGAAGGTCTAAGTGTATCAGAAAGTCTTTTTTATGACCTCTTTGGGATACAGTCCTAAAAGTGATATTGCTGGGTCAAAGGGCATGCATATTTCTGTATATGCTTTAATTTTTTTATTTAATTTTTATTACTCAGCAGAAATCTAGCTCTTATATGCCACAAAATATCCCCTCACTGAGAACAAAAGAAAAACCAAACCTCCATTACAAAAGTATATAATCAAAAAAATATATCTGCATTGGCCATGTCCAAAAAAATTTGTCTCATTCCTCCCTCAGAATGTCTCTCAACAGAAAGGGAGGAATAAAGAGGAAGGGAATAAGAAGATGTCTAACCCCTTGTACGCACAGGGCACTATTCTAAGCCCTTTTTCCCCTTACAAATATCATTCTAGGAGATGGGCATCATGTTTTCTATTTAGTCTTCTGCAACAGTAGCCAATTATTATGATAATCAAAGTTTCTACTAGTTCGTGTTTCCAATACTATTGTCAACATATAAATTCTTCTCCTAGTTCTGTTCAATTCATTTCACTCTGAATCATTTCATACAAGTCTTTGAAAGCTCCTCTGAAACCATTTCTTATGCAATTTCTAACAGCACAGTAGAATTCCATAAAATTTATATACAACTTATTCATTCATTCCCCAATTTATGGGCACTCTCTAAGATTTCTAGTCTTTACCACTCCAAAAGAGTTAAAAGTATTTCTATACATCTTTAGTGTTTTTTTTTAAATTCTGATTAAGACTATTCTCTCCTTTAATCTACTCTCCCCTCTACTTCCCCCATTTCCCCCTTTCCTTCCTATTTCCCTATTCATAGAAATGTAGCTCTGTACCTAATTGTATGTATATATATTCTTCTCTCCATTGACTAGCTCAGATGATAATGAGATTGAAATGTCAGCAAATGCCACTACTCCCTCTCCTCGCTACCTCCCCTCCCTTGATTATAACAGATGTCGGGAGGTAATTTTCTCTAGGTTTCCTTTTCCTCCCCACAACCCATGTTCGATGTATTCCTCTTCCTCTCTCTTTCCTTAAACTCCTCTATGATGTCTAGAGACGACAGGCTTCAGGGGAAACATATGTATCATCTTTCCATATTTAAAGAGTTGATCTTTATTTATTAATTAACAATTATCATTATTCACTCAATTTAACTTTTTATATTCCCCATAACACTTATGGTGGAACTTCAAAGTTCCTACAGAGCTCTGATCTTTTCATCAAGAATGGCTGTAAGCCTTCTATTGATTTAAAAGCTCATAGTTTTCCTCTGTAGGATTATATTCAGTTTTCTTACTCCATTCTCCATTAACAACTCAGCTTGGCTTCAACTCCACCAAACAACACCCTTTCACCCTGGGATAAACTCATGTCCTTGAAATCTCATGACTCCAAATATAGAGTTAGGTTTTGATATTCAAAACCTTCTCAATTTATCTTCTTGTCTTTCATCTTTGGAGGGCAGAGAACTAAACTTCTTCCAAAGTCTTCCTTTACAGAGAAAGCTCACAACCTTCCTGGCAACAACCTTCCTCATGACCTCCTACATCAACATCTCTGCTTGGTTTCAACTAATTTTCAAGAAGTTTGGAGCTCAAGCAAGATTTTGTTAATTCTCTTTCCAATTCCTTCTCCCAAACTTCTCATTTTCCCCATATTTTTCCTCAGGTATTCCCAATTCATTTAAAAAGAGATTCTTTTAAACTCTTTTTTTAAACTGTGTTTTTTTGCTTCATATCTTTCACAAATTCCAGCTGAATGTGTGCTAGAGGAATTTTCTTTGAGAATTTGCTTGCAGATATTTTGGAGTCTCTTCTTCTGAGTTTGTGACCTTAGTATCTCGGTGACCAACTCTGGAGAAATTTACTTTTGGTTTTCTTCCAAAGACCAGACTATTTCTTTCTAGTCTACTTTTCAACTTTTGATTTGATGCTAGGACCAGGCTTAGGGTACTACAGGGATAAAGGTCTCTAGACCATGTCTCTCACTACTCTCTTTGGAATTCAGGGACAAGTCAGGCTGGGAACCTGCAAGTTTTCAGCCTCTGGTCAGAGATCTGTAAGTTCCTGACCTGGATTTGGTTTTTAAAAACAACAAACTCAGCACACTATCCACCAGATGAGAAGCTCAGCTGGTTCAGATCAACAGAAATGCAAGCTCACATTTAGTTTAACATTTTTTACCCTAGTTTTAACTTTGCAGAAAGGATTAGAATCTGCAACTGAGACTGAGTGCACCTGGGGTCAGTCATACTCCTGATGTTTGCATGTGAGGCTTATTCCTTACCCAGGAATGAAAGGTTACTATCTCAGCCTGCCCTGGATCGGTGATTCAGAACTAGGTAATGAGTGCCAAAGCCTCCAATCACAAGTACTCAAGGATGATGCCCAGTAGTGCCCGGGTGCTGGACACTGTAGCACTCCAAGCAAGTGCATTTCTGACTAGATCCCAGTCCCCTACATACACAAACTTCTCTGTTTGTCTCCCTATCCTGACTTGGATTGAAAAAGGGATCCGTTGTGATTTCTTTCTTGGATGTCTCAATGTACATTTAGTGTGAGGGTACTTTGTAGATGTGTTTGGAGGACCAACTTTCCTTCCTTCCTTTCCTCCTTTCTTCCTTCCACTGAGCTGTACTGCCTCTTGAAATTCCTCCACACAGGATCCACCTCTTATTATACTTTTAAAAAGTGAATTTCATTAACAACTTTTTGTCTAAAGAAAATCGCAAAGTGAAGATAGCAGAAATAGTTCTATTAACATAAATTTAAGTACAAAAAATGTCATCAATTAAATTGTTTAAGAAGTGATATGACTTTCCTGAGCTTGTCAGTAGTAACCACTTCTTAATTACTTTGCATGTGTCAGGAACTGTGACATGCACTGGGAATATAAAGAAAGGCAACAGGTACTCCCTACCAGTAGCTCACAAGTTAATGAGAGAAACAATGCACAAAGAGCCATGTATAATCAACCTCTATACAGGATAAATAAGAAATAATCAACAGAAGTAACGTTCTAGAATTAAGAGAGATTGGGAAAGGCTTCTTGTAAAAGATGAGATGTTGAACTGGCCTTCAAGGAAACCAGGGAACTGAAATGAGAAGAGAGAGGAGAAGAGAGAGCATCCACATTTGGGGAAATGCCAAGGGTCAGGAAATGGAATATAATGTTCATGGCACAGCAAAAAAGCCAAGTATCACTGGGTGACAGAGTCTGGAGCTCAGATATAAGATATAAGAATAATGTAAAGCTAGGAAGGTTAAGACGAGGAAGGGTTTGAAATCCTAAAAAGAAATTATGTTTGATCCAAGGAGTCAAAGATAGTCACTTGAATTTATTAAAAAGAGGGATAATAGGGGTGGATTTGCCCTTTAAGAAAGTCACTTTGATGGCTGAGAGGAAGATGGAATGTAAAGAGGAGAGACAAATAATAGGTGGATCAACAACAGTAGTTCATATGTAAAAAGACGAGGACCTGTACCATGGTGGTGGCAGGATCAGAAAAGAGAGGAAAATATACAAGAAATGTACAAGGAAAGAGCTATTAACCTTGGCAATGGATTAGATATTGGGGGTGGAAAATTGTGACAACAAAGAATGACAGCTAGCTTTTTAGTCTGGGGGACAGGGAAGATTTTAGACAAGAGCGTGACTGATGGAAAAGAAATGATGTCACTCTCTTCATCAAAGTATAAAAGACTGTGCCGGACATGATCAGATGGAACCCTCTCCCCTCAACCCAATGGGAAAAAAAATCAGACATGATGATCTGAATGGAGATTCTCCTCTTCTTACAGAAGGCTGGAGATGAGGCAGAAGACAGGATTACAAGAGTGAGGTCCTCTTCTCTCTAAAAGCTGAACATGGCAGTGCAATGATAAGGCACCCTTCTCTGTTCTTCCCTCCTACGGCTGGACAAACTATCAGTACCTAACTTTACTTCTTAGTAAACTGTAACAAAAACTAGAGGCACTTATGTTTGTAAGTGAAATAAACATAAAAGTTCAGAAACTGGAAAAACTGACATTTCAATAGAGAAGGCTTAGAAAGTAAACTACAAAGAAAATTATAACTCTCCTAGATCAAACTGAAACACTAATTAGAGACAATATGGAACTAGGAAGATAGAGAATTTAGTGAACGTGTCTTAACTATTATAATTTAAGGTTAGTAAAAGAATTGAAAAAGACTGTTAGAGAAACTCCAAAATCATTTAATGTCTATCTGAAACAAATCACTGAAATTTTATCAACAGATCACAGTCAATCAATATTTTCTTACTTCTATTCAAGGAGTCCTTACATTGAACTAGTACCATCACCTTCAACAAAAGCAACATCTGATTTAGGCTCTGCTAACAGATAAGCATTTGTTGGTAACATCTTAAGTTAGAGGAAGAAAAATAACCAAAGAAATGTAATTATAAAAGAACAGTAAAGAACTAATGTAACTATTGTTCCTTCCTAAAATCTTACTGCACTGTCTTCTTATGCAGTAATTAAGAAAAAGGAGTAAAAAAAGAACAGTCAGAAGAGGAAGGAAGGAAGGAAGGAGGGAGGGAGGAAAGGAGGGAGGAAGGAAGGAAGGAAGGAAGGAAGGAAGGAAGGAAGGAAGGAAGGAAGGAAGGAAGAGAGGGAGGGAGGGAGGGAGGGAGGGAGGAAGGAAGGAAGGAAGGAAGGAAAGAAGGAAGGAAGGAAGGAAGAGAGGGAAGGAGGGAGGAAGGAAGGAAGGGAAGGAGGGAGGGAGGGAGGGAAGAAGGGAGGAAGGAAGAAGATAAGTGAATACAGGAGTTAACAAACTAATAATAGCAAAAAGGCAAAGATAATGAAGGAATGGAAAAGACCATAGGCAGTACTTACAGATGAAAAAGAGGTAAACAAAAACACATCTATAATTAATTAAAAATCCATACCGTTGCATATATAAAAAATGTTCTTTACATGCATCCAGAAAATTTTAGATTGAAATATGGCAAGAGGAAAAGCAAGCATTTGCATGTGATCTTCCACAACAGCCATCTTCACAAAAATGCAACTGACTGATACTTGATAAAATAACAAAAAGATCCTGCTTACTGATTTCAAAAAAGCACTGGATCTAGTGGGAAAAAAATGCTGTATAAAATGCTTTTCTCAAAAAAAGGTGTCATATACTTATGTCATATTATAGTACATAGACAAGGCAATTGGGCAGCATAGTAGATAAAGGACCTCAAATCAGAAGACTTATCTTCCTGAGTTCAAATCCTGCCTCAGACACTTTACTAGCTGTGTGACCTTGGGCAAGTCACTTAACCCTATCAATTCCTCATCTGTCAAATGAGCAGGAGAAGGAAATGGCAAAGCATTCCAGTATCTTTCCTAAGTAAACCCCAAATTGGTGATGTAGGAGCAGTTATGTGGTGCAGTGAAGAAAGCATTGGTCCTGGAGTTAGGAGGACCTGAGTTCAAGTCCAGTCTCAGACATTTGACACCTACTAGCTGCGTGACCTTCAGCAAGTGACTTAACCCGAACGGCCTTGCCTTGCCCACTCCAAAATAAAAAAAAATAAAATAAAATCCCAAATGGGATCACAAAAAGTCAGACACAACTGAAACAACTGAACAACACTCAGATGAAACCAGATAAATAACATTATTCAACCATCTCAGCTGCTAAACTGTTGACCAAATTCAACATGTTAAAACAGAATCTACCCTCTTCTCCTAAAAAATGGCTTCCTCAAACTTCTTTTTTTCCCCTTAAATATAAATTTATTTATTTAACTTTTTACATTCATTTTCACAAAATTTTGGGTTACAAATTTTCTCCCCATTTATCCCCTCCCCCCACCCCAATACACCAAGCATTCTAATTGTCCCTATCACCAATCTGGCCTCTCTTCTATCAGCCCTCCCTTCTCTTGTCCCCATCTTCTCTTTTGTCCTGTAGGGCCAGATGACTTTCTATTCCCCATTAATTATATTTCTTATTCCCTAGGAGCAAGAATAATACTAAACAGTTGTTCCTAAAACTTTGAGTTCCAAATTCTCCCCATCCCTCCCTCCTCACCCATTCCTTTTGGGAAGGCAGGCAATTCAATATAGGCCCTATCTGTGTAGTTTTAAAATGACTTCAATAATAGTCGTGTTGTGTCAAGACTAACTATATTTCCCTCCATCCTATCCTGCCCCGCATTGTTTCTATTCTCTCTTTTGATCCTGTCCCTCCCCAAGTGCTGACTTCAAATTGCTCCCTCCTCCCATTGCCCTCCCTTCCATCATCCCCCCCCACCCTGCTTATCTCCTTCTCCCGCACTTTCCTGTATTGTAAGATAGGCTTTCATACCAAAATGAGTGTGCATTTTATTCCTTCCTTTAGTCGAATGTGATGAGGGTAAACTTCATGTTTTTTTGCTCAGCTCTCCTCTTTTTCCCTCCACTAAAAAGTCTCCTGCTTGCCACTTGAATGAGATATAATTTTGCCCCATTCCATTTCACCCTCTCTCTTCCCACTACATTTCTCTCTCACCATTTACCTTAATTTCTTTTAAGATATGGTCCCAACCTATTCAATTCATTCTGTGCTCTCTGTTTCTGTATGTGCATGCATGTGTGTATGTGTGTGTGCATGCACGTGTGTACGTGTGTGTGTGTGTGTGTGTGTGTGTGTGTGTGTGTGTGTGTGGTCCCACCAACTACCCAGATACTGAAAAGTTTTAAGAGTTACAAATATTGTCTTTCCATGTAGGAATGTAAACAGTTCACCTTTGGTAAGTCCCTTATGACTTCTCTTAGTTGTTGTTTACTTTTTCATGCTTCTTCTCATTCTTATATTTGAAAGTCAAATTTTCTTTTCAGCTCTGGTCTTTTCATCAAGAATGCTTGAAAGTCCTCTGTTTCATTTGAAAGACCATATTTTCCCCTGAAGTATTATACTCAGTTTTGCTGGGTGATTCTTGGTTTTAGTCCTAGTTCCTTTGACTTCAGGAATATCCTATTCTATGCCCTTAGATCCCTTAATGTAGAAGCTGCTAGATCTTGTGTTATCCTGATTGTATTTCCACAATACTGGAATTGTTTCTTTCTAGCTGCTTGCAATATTTTCTCCTTGACCTGGGAATTCTGGGATTTGGCCACAATGTTTCTAGGAGTTTCTCTTTTTGGATCTCTTTCAGGCGGTGATCGGTGGATTCCTTGAATACTTCTTTTGCCCTCTGGTTCTAGAATCTCAGGGCAGTTTTCCTTGATAATTTCATGAAAGATGATGTCTAGGCTCTTTTTTTGATCATGGCTTTCAGGTAGTCCCATAATTTTTAAATTGTCTCTCCTGGATCTATTTTCCAGGTCAGTTTTTTTTCCAATGAGATATTTCACATCCTCTTCCATTTTTTCATTCTTTTGGTTTTGTTTTGTGATTTCTTGATTTCTCAGAAAGTCATTAGCCTCCATCTGTTCCATTCTAATTTTGAGAGAACCATTTTCTTCAGTGAGCTTTTGAACCTCTTTTTCCATTTGGCTAATTCTGCTTTTGAAAGCATTCTTGTCCTCATTGGCTTTTTGAACCTCTTTTGCCCATTGAGTTAGCCTATTTTTCAAGGTGTTATTTTCTTCAGCATTTTTTTGGGTCTCCTTTACCAAGGTATTGACCCATTTTTCATACTTTTCTTGCATCTCTCTCATTTCTCTTCCCAGTTTTTCCTCCACCTGTCTAACTTGATTTTCAAAATCCTTTTTGAGCTCTTCCATGGCCTGAGCCCACTGGACATCCACCTCGGATGTCTGGGATACAGAGGCCCCACCCTCCATGTCTTTCCCTGATGGTAAGAATTTTTCCTCCTCATCAGAAATGAAAGGCGGGAACATCTGTCCCCCAAGAAAGTAGCTTTCTATGGTCTTAATTTTCTTCCCTTTTCTGGGCATTTTCCCAGCCAGTTACTTGACTTCTGAGATTCCTGTCCACCCCCGCCTAGATCCACCCAGCTAGTGCTTGGGGTCTGAGATTCAAATGCTGCTCCCCAGCCTCAGGGCTTTCAGTGGCCATGTGTGGCTGCTGTTCAATGTGAGCTTAAGTTCTGGTGCTGGGGTGGGGGCAGGGCCACCTCCCAGGCTCAGTTCCCTCAGGGGGTTTATGTGGAGACCTTAAACAATGGACTCAAGTTCTTGCCTGCTCTGGGAGTCCTGGGCTGCCACTGCCTCTGACACTGCCTCCCAAGGTGGCCCAACTCACGGACACACCCCGCTCCCCTCTCAGCCAGCCCAGACGTCTCTCTCACTGACCTGTAGTGCCTGTGGGTGGAGGCACCTTCGTGGCCACCGGAGATTCCGTCCCTGAAGCCTGCTCGGATCTTCTCCTCTGGGGCCACGTGGCCAGGGCAGCGCAGGGGTGGCCTCCGCTGTCTGGTGCACAATGGACCTTTGGTGCTGGTTTTTCAGGGCTCTCTGGAACGGAAATCTCCTCCACTGCGTTGGTGCGTGGCTTACAATGCTCCAGAATTTGTGGGGAATTCTTTTTACAGGAAATTTATGGGCTGTGGGTTCGGAGCTAGCATACGTGAGTCTTTTTACTCCGCCATCTTGGCTCCTCCCCCGCACAGGACATTTTCTGAGCCCTCAAACTTCTTTAGAGGGATTAATGATTCTTCCAGTTACCCAGGTTCTCAACGTCAGTCAATTTGGACTATTTGTTCTTCTTGAATTCCACATCACATCTAATTGCCTGGACTATTACAATTATCTCCAACTTCACCTATCTGATAATCTTACAAAGGTATGGATCTAACAATATCATTCACCTATACAAAAACCACTAGAGGTTTGCTATTTCCTCTACTCATCTGGAATACAATCAGTATCAGGTGCTTTTCCACATAACAAGAGCCTAATGGCATTCAAAACCTCTTCTTCAGTTGGTAATTCAGCCAGAGAGGAGTTGACTTCTACCTGAGGTAAAGTCAGCATCTTTACCATTCATTAATGATGGTCAGGTGAGAACACTATGGAAGTGTTCAGCCTATCTGTCCAGGACAATATTCTTATCACTAATCAATGTGACTCCAATCAGCAAAGAACAGCTGAGATTCATCACTCCTCTTTGGCCCACAAATAGCCTTCAGGGCATCAAAAAAGTGCTTTCAATTGTTATTATCACCACAAAACTGAATTTCATCTGAGTCAAGAATCCTGCATCTCTCCAAGCTTTGTCTGTACTTTACTCTTGATAGAGCTAAAACCCTGTGAAGTTCTCATCTTTTGTTTACCAACTTCTGAATTTCCCCATCATTTATGTGAAACAAGTTTTGAGGTTTGCAAATCTTCTGGCCCAGAGGAGTAAATGCAGTTCTGTAAACAAAATCTCTGAAAGCTGCCCACTCCTTTTTTGTTCCATTGTTGTCAATTATGTATTGGTTCAGCTTTCCCTCCAAGTTAGTAGCAAACTGTTGCTGTATGCCAGTGAAACCAGGACAGGTTAGCAGCGCCATGCAAGGAAAATGAATTGCTTCCATTTCAATTTTCTTGGGGAGGTTCTGAAAATCGCTGGACAACTATCAGTCACTGAGGTCCTTTCTCAAGCTAAACCACCAAGTGTTCAAACTCTAATAGAGACAGCACAACTCTGATGAGCTGGTCATATTTTTCAAATACAAAGCATGTATTTGCCTAAAAAACAATTTTATGTAGAGCTCATGCTCTACAAGCATGCAAGCACTAACATCATGGTCAGGAGAAGCAATGATACTTTCAAGGTATCTGTGAAGAACTTTGAAACTGATGGTGAAATGTAAGAGACACTGACAAAGGACCTCCCAGTATGGTGTGCCCTCAGCAAAGTAAGTGCTACACAATTTTAGTAGCTCAAAAAAGGTGAGACGTACAAATTTAGAGACATCTCCACTCAAAATGTCCATATGGCCTATTTGTGCCTGACTTGAAAGCATGGCCTTCTAAAGTTTAATTGGCCACAGTCAGATACACTCCACCATGACTCCAACTAAGTGATATCATTTTGGTCCTCGTTAAGAAAAAAGGACACCTACAGGTATTCCCAGGAAGCCTCTGTTTTTATCTCTGACTTCCCACTCTTGCCATACTCTCTTCACCCACAGATTCTGAACCCCCAAATGTCACTGTCCAAAATCAAGACCCCATCCCACAGTGTATGTTGCCTCACTCCTATCTCCCATATTTAAGAACCCTGATTTAATCTTTAATCGTTTGTTTTATGGCTCCTTCAATCTTCTGGCACTACCTAAGACCAAATTCTTTCCAAATGAAACAGCATGTCTGATCACCTTTTCCAGTACTAGTTGCCTTTCACTTATACTCACAATTTACTAGTCCAACGTGGGAAAAAGAGGAAGGGAAAAAGCACTTCTTAACTGAGTACTATGTACAAACTATAGTTAAGCACTTTAAAAAGATCATCTCATTTGACCCTCACAAAAATCTAACAAGGAAAATGCCATGATTGTCTTCATTTTACAGCTGAGGAAACTAAGGCTGATAGACTTACCCATTATGAAGGTACTAACACATGTTCAATGAAAAGTCTGTATCTTTTCTGACTCAAAATCCAGTGTTCTACGCACTATACTATAAAGCTAGGAGGAGCAAGAATCAACATGAACAAATGCATAGTAAAAAAATGTTTAATAAACTGAAGATCCCAGCTACCGGGGGAGAATTAACTGTTTGAAAAATTGTCAGGGAAAAAGAAAAATGGTTTCAATGAAACTAAATGTACACCAATATCTCTCAGCATATACCAAGGTAAGTTTAAAATTTACACAGCAAAGGAGCACATAAAAAAATTGCCTGTCAGATCAAAGGATAGGGAAGGAGTTCATGACTAAACAAGAGACAAAGAGATTAGCAGGAGATAAAGTGGAAAATTTTGATTACATAAAATTAAAAAGTTTTGACACAAACAAAACCAATGTAGTCAAATTAGAAGAGAATCAAGAAATTGGAGAAAGAATCTTTATAGAAAATGTTCTGAAATAAAATAAAATAAAATGTTCTCAATTCTAAGACATGTAGAGAACTGACTCAAATTTACAAGAATAAGAACTCTCTCATAAGTGGTAAATAGTCAAGGGACATGGGAAAATATTGTTTGCTGTGGATGACATACAAGTTATCAAGAGTCATATAGAAAGAAACTCTCAGGGTGGAGCCAAGATGGCAGAGTAGAAAGATACACACACTCTAGCTCTTCCCCCACAGCCCATAAAATATCTGTGAAGACTCTCAATGGATTCTAGAGCAGCAGACTGCAGAGAGACAGAGTGGAGGAGATTTTCGGCCCAGGGTGACTTGGAGGGCCAATAGGAGGGGTCTGTTCTGCCAGATGCCAGTGGAACACAGCATAGCCTGGGCCACAGAGAGCTGGGAGGAGCAGGCCTCAGGGGCTGAATCCTTAGCAGCAGAGGTTTGCAGATCACTCAGCCCACAGGTGCAAAGCACAGCTTCAAAGATCAGTGACAGGGCTTTTTCACCTCTGTGAAAAAGTGGAGTGGGGTCCTCCCCTAGCCCCAACCCCTGGTGGCAGCTGTGGGGGCAGCAGAAACAGCAGCAGCAGGCAAGTGGCTGTGGTGGCTGGCCGTGGCCCCTGCAGGCAGCAGCCAGCATCCATTGTTCCATCACTGGAGTGCTCAGTGTAAAGCTCCTGAGGGAACTGAGCAGCTGATCTAAACCTCAGCTGGGAGCCAGGCCTGGGAGTAACTCCTCTCCCTTGATTGTGCCACCTTGGAAGAACGGAGAACTTAAATGTCCCCAGAATATACCCTACTCTTGACAAAGGACCCAAAAGTGAAGTAACTGGTTGGGAAAATGCCCAAAAAAGGGGAAAAAAAATAAGACTATAGACAGTTACTTTCTTGGTGAACAGGTATTCTCTCCCACCCTTTTTGATAAGGAAGAACAATGTTTACCATCAGGGAAAGACATAAAAATCAAGGTTTCTGCATGCAAAATCTCTAAAAAAAAAAAAATGCAATGCTCCCAGGCCATGGAAGAGCTCAAAAAGGACTCTGAAAATCAAGTAAGAGAGGTGGAGGAAAAACTGGGAAGAGAAATGAGAGGGATAAAAGAAAATCATGAAAAGTGAGACAACAGCTTGCTAAGGGAGACCCAAAAAAATGCTGCAGAAAATAACACCTTTAAAAACAGGCTAATTCAATTGGCAAAAGAGGTCCAAAAAGTCAATGAGGAGAAGAAGGCTTTAAAAAGCAGAATCAGTCAAATGGAAAAGGAGGGATTCAAAAGCTCACTGAAGAAAATAGTTCTTTCAAAATTAGAATGGAGGAGATGGAAGCTAATGACTTTATGAGAAACCAAGAAATCACAAAACAGAACCAAAAGAATGAAAAAATGGAAGATAATATTAAATATCTCATTGGAAAAACAACTGACCTGGAAAACAGATCCAGGAGAGGCAACAATTTAAAAATTATGGGACTACCTGAAAGTCATGATCAAAAAAAGAGCCTAAATATCATCTTTGATGAAATTATCAAGGAAAACTGCCCAGATATTCTAGAACCAAAAGGTAAAATAAATATTGAAAGAATCCACCTATCACCTCTTGAAAGAGATGCAAAAAGAGAAACTTCTAGGAATACTGCAGCCAAATTCCAGAGTTCCCAAATCAAGGAAAAAATAGTACAAGCAGCTAGAAAAAAACAATTTGAGTATTGTGGAAACACAATCAGGATAATACAGGATCATTAATCAATTAATCAATTAATTAATTAAATTAAAATTATTTAATTAAATTAAATTAAATTAAATAATTTAATTAAAAAAATAATTAAATTAAAATAATTAATCATTAATCAATTCTACATTAAGGGATTGAAGGGCTTGGAATATGATATTCCAGAAGTCAATGGAACTATGATTAAAATCAAGAATCACCTACCCAGCAAAACTAAGTATAATACTTCAGGGGAAAAAATGAACATTCAATGATAAAGAGGACTTTCAAGCATTCTTAATGAAAAGACCAGAGCTGAAAAGAAAAGTTTATTTTCAAACACAAGAATCAAGAGAAGCACGAAAAGGTAAACAGGAAAGAGAAATCACAAGGGCCTTACTAAATTTGAACTTTTCATATACCTACACAGAAAAATAATATTTGTAACTCTTGAAACTTCTCTTAGTATCTGGGGAGTTGGAAGGACTATACACACACACCAACAGATACACACACACACCTACATACATACATTATACACACACACACACACACACACACACACGTATTTACACTGACAGAGAGAGAGACAGAGAGCACAGGGTGAATTGAATAGGAAGGGATCATACCTAAAAAAAGAAAATTAAGGGATGAGAGAGGAATATATTGGGAGGAGAAAGGAAGAAATGGAATGGGACAAATCATCTCTCATAGAAGCAAGAAAAAGCTTTTCCAATGAAGGGGAAAGGGTGAGAGATGAGAGGGAAAAAGTGAAGCTTACTCTCATCATATTTGGCTTAAGGAAGGAATAACAGGCACATTCAATTTGGTATGAAAATCTATCTTACATTACAGGAAAGTAGGGGAGAAAGGGATAAGTGAGGGGGGGATGATGGAAGGGAGGGCAAATGGGAGAAGGGATCAGTTAGAAGTAAACACTTTTGGGGAGGGACAAGGTCAAAAGAGAGAACAGAAGAAATGGGGGGCAGGATAGGATGGAGGGAAATGTAGTTAGTCCCACACAACATGACTATTATGGAGGTCATGTGCAGAACTGGACATATATGGCCTGTACTGAATTACTTGCCTTCTCGGGAGGGATGGATGGGGAGGAAGGAAGAGAAGTTGGAACTCAAAATTTTGGGAACAAGAGTTGAGAATTGTTTTTGTGTACAACTGGGAAATAACAAATACAGGTAATGGGGTATAGAAATTTATCTTGCCTTACAGGACAGAAGAGAAGATAGGGATAAGGGAAGGGAGGGGTGTTAGAAGGGAGGGCACACTGATAGAAGGGGCAATCAGAATGCAAAGTGTTTTGGGGTAAGGGGAGAGGAGAGATGGGGAGAAAATCTGGAACTCAGGATTTGTGGAAGTGAATGTTGAAAACAAGAAAGGAAGGAATGAAGGAGAGAGAAAGGAAGGAAGGAAGGAAGGAAGGAAGGAAGGAAGGAAGGAAGGAAGGAAGGAAGGAAGGAAGGAAGAGAAAATAATGAGAAAAAAGTTCTCTGATTTTTGCAGTGGTAATGTTCTTGTGGCCTGCTTATAGGAAAGCATGCTAGTCTGGCAAAGAGACATTTAAAATGGTCTTGAAAATCCTTTGAAATGTCAACTTGCTTTTGAAGTATATTATCATTGCAAACTTAAAGCTGCCCATGTCTGTGACAAACTCAGCTAAATTAGGAAACCTGGAAGGTCTCCATGAGGCATAGTAGAAATACTTCTGAGTTTGTAGAAGGAGACCTGGGTTTGATTCCTGGGATAATTCAATTCTTGTATGACCTTTGACTTTGACCTCATTGTGGTTCAGTTGCCTTATCAAATGAGATAATATTTGTGAATCACTTTGTACAGTGCCTGGCACATAGTAGGTGATATATAAGTAAAGAGAATAATACCTGTTCTGTCTTCCTCTCAGAGTTGTTTTTATTTAATATTTTATTCCCCTCATTACATATAGAAAAAATTTTTAACATTTTTTTTAATATTTTGGGGTTCCATTTCTCTCCCTCTCTAACTCCCTTGGTCCCTTCATTAAGAGGCAAGCAATTTGATGTGGGTTGTACATGTGCAGTCATGCAAAGCATATTTCCATATCAATCATGTTGTGAAAGAAAATGCAGACAGAAAGAAAGAACATAAAGAAAAAAATCTGCTTGGATCTGTCTTCGGAGTCTCATCATTTCTTTGTCTGGAAGTAGATAGCATTTTTCACTGTGAGTCCTTCAGAACTGTCTTGCCAAGAATAGTCAAGTCATTCACCATCATACAATATTACTGTTACTGTATACAATGGTCTCCTGGTTCTGTTCATTTTGCTTTGCATCAATTCATGTATGTCTTTCCAGGTTTTTATGAGAGCATCCTGTTTATCATTTCTTGTAACACAATAGTATTCAATCACAGTCATTTACCACAACTTGTTCAGTCATTCCCCAATTGATGGACATCCCTTCTATTTCCAATTTTTTGCCACTACTAAAAGAGCCGCTATAAATATTTTTGTACACATTAAAAAAAAAATTTCAAGCACTAGTAATTAAGAAATGGAAATTAAAGCAACTTGGAAAGTAACATCTACACTCATCAAACTGACAAAGTTGACCAAAAAAAGGAAACTGACAAATGCTGTGAGAAAACAGGTAAATTAAAGCACTATTTGTGTAACTTTCAATTAATCCAACCATTCTGGAAAACAATTTGGAAACATGCTGAGAAAGAAAAAGTAGACAGGCTATAGAAATCAAAGAAAGAAGAAAAGGATCAATATGTAGAAAAATAATTATAGCAATTCCTTTCATGGTGATGAACATTTGGACATTGAGGGAACCCCCATCAAATGGTTAAGAGCTGAACAAGTTATGTTATATGGATGTGATACACTACATGAAATGAAGAAAAGACAGTTTTAAAAAATCCAGAAGGAAACATATTAACTAATTCAGTAAAGTAAGCAGAATCAGGAGAGCAATTTTATAATAGAAACTATGTAATGACATAAAACTCTGGAAGATAGGAACTCTAATGAATACAATGAACAAGCATGACTCCAGAGTAACCATGATGAACATGTTACTCACCACCAGATAGACCAGGTGATGGACAAAAAAATAGACTGAGGCTTGTAATTTTTCTTTGATTGTGGGGGGGCATAGGGACATGACATGGCTAATAAATAAACTTGTTTTGCTTTAATACACATATGCATATATTTGTAGAGAGTTTTATTTTTCTTGCTCTCTCAATGGGTATGAAGGAAGAAACACGAGAGAAAGAATTTGGACTTGAACATAAAATAAAACTGAATAAAAAAATACAGAGAGGAAAGTAGGAATATTTCTTATTTTCCCATTGGTACCTCCAGAATGCGCAATTATTACCATCATTCCTCAGGAGCTCACTTTTCCTCCTCAATGAATTCAGTTCCTAATTCAGACTCTTTCCTCCTCAACACTTACTTGGTCATTAACTACAGCTCATGGCCACAGTGAAGCAAGGACTTGAGTCAGAGTTCCAAGGCAGAAAAACTTGCTTATGACCACTCACAGATCCAAGCAGGAGAGCAATGACCAAACCTCACCATAGACCCTACCACCCTGGAAGAACCAAAAACGTACAGACCCTGGAGCAAGCTCTGAAAACAGCAACAAAAAAGTCCTGAAGCTTGGGAAAGTGCTCCTTCAACTCCAGAAGCAGAGCTCAACCTTAACAGAAAGCTAGAAATCAAGAAATAGCCTGGGAAAATGAGCAAATAACAACAACAAAAAAAAAAGAACCTGACCATAGAAAGTTACTGTGGTGATATGGAAGAAAAAACTCAAACTTAGAAGACATTGAGGGCAAAATAAGGCTTCAAAGAAAACTCTGAATTGGTCAAAAGCCCAAAAATAATACCTAAAAAAGTTCAATAAGGATTTTTAAAATCAAGTAAGAGAGGCACAGGAAAAATTGGGAAAAGAAATTATAGTGATGTAAGAAAATTATGAGAAGAAAGTCAACAGCTTTGTAAAGGAGAGAAAAAAAAATATTGAAGACAGTAAGACCTTAAGAAACAGAAATGACTAAATGGTTAAGAGGCATGTGAATGTGTAAGAGACAAATTCACTCACAAAACAGAAGTGGATAGAAAAGTAGATTAAAAACCAGATTCTAACAACATATCATTTACAAAAAACACAATTGAGAGAGATACAGAGTAAAAATAAGGGGCTAGAGAAGAATCTATTATGCTTCCGTTGTCATAAAAAGAATGGAGATAGCAATCATGATCTCAAATAAAACAAAAGCAAAAAGAGATCTAATTAAAAGAGATAAGCAGGGAAACTACATTTTGCCAAAAAAAAAAAATTTACCACATACAATGAATCAATATTAAACGTATATGCATCAAATGGTATAACATCCAAATTTTTGAGGGAAATGATAAACGCAAAACACAAGGAAACAATAAAACCACTGTAGCAGGAAACTTCAAATTCTACTTTCAGAATCAGAAAAATCAAACCGAAAAAGAAAAGAATTTAAAGAAAAGAACAGAATTTTGGAAAAGTCAGATATAATAGACTTCTGGAGAAAAATAAATGGAGATGGAGAGGAATATACATTTCTCTCAGATGTACATGACCTTTACACAACAAATGATCATGTATTTAAAGACATTAAAAACCTAACATACAAATGAAGAAAAGCATAAAAATTACATATATCTTTTTCACATTATAATGTAATAAAAATAACATTCAATAAAAGGCCATGAAAATATAAATTAAAAATTAATTAGAAAAAAAATCTAATTTTAAAGAATGAGTGAGTCATAGAACATATCATAGAAAAAATAATTTCATTAAAGAGAACTACAATGAGACAACATACCGAAATTTGTGGGATGAAGCCAAAGCAGAATTTTGTTATTATGACACAAATATAGTGCTGATACCTACATCAGGAAGAGCAAAAATAGAGAAGGAAAAACTACAGATCAATGGCCCTAAAGAATACTGATTCAAAAATTTTGAATGAATCATAAGCAAGGAGAATTCGACAGGACTTTTACTTTGCTTATTTTCCTGCAATAGGACCAAGGATTACTGACCAAAGATTTCATTCTCTGTCTTAACTTAAACATCAAAACTGTATCTTCTTTCTCAGAAGGAATATGGTAGAACATCATCTTTTCCTACCTCTGTCAAGGAGGTTCTGTAATATTGGAATTGTTCTTTAAGCAATACTTTTCTGAAAGGTACCATGATAGTGAATAATTAGAAGTACAAAACGTACATGTACCAAATAACAAAGCACATAAAATACAAAGAGACAGTTAAGTTACAGGGAGAAAGATGGCAAAACTGTAACTGTGAGAGTGACACTGAATTATCTCTTTCAGAAATGGATAAATAAAAAATAAACAAGAATAAGTTAAGCACCTAAATAGAATTTTAGACAAGTCAGGTGTGAGAGACTTCTAGAGATGACTAAATGCAAACAGGAAGAAGAATATATGTTTCTCCTCTCTATATGATACCTTTCCAATAACTGACCTAATATTAAAAAATTTTAAAAATAAATACAGATAAGCAGAAATACTAAACATAACTTTTAAAGAACACACTGAAATAAAGCTACATCTTGTAAAGGACCAGTTAAGAAACTGAAAAATTAAGAAGGGACTAAATAACATAAGAATCAGAGACTGTTCTTTCCTACTGCAAAGTAAGTTGCCTTTAAGCTCCCAAAGAATAATTCAGAAAACAAGTGAAAAATACATTAAAGATAATGAGAATGAGACAATATGTCAAAATTTTTAAGATATAACCAAAGCAGTCTTTATCGGAAATTTTCCATCTCTAAAAACTTTCATCAGTAACAAAGGGCAAGTACAGATCTGTGAAACAGAAATGTAACTTTAAAAATTAAAACTAGAACAAAGAAATTAAAAACCCCCAATCAAGTTCAAAAATAGAAATCATGAAAATGAAAGAACTCAACAAAATTGAAAGTAAAAATAACTACAATAAAAATGCTATTTGTAAGTAAAATGAGGAATGCTATTTCTCTTTAAAAATCTAATAAAATAGACAAACCTTTCCTTAATCTATTAAAAATCAAATCAATAGTACCACAAAAGGAAGAAAGTACATTCACAGTCAAAAAAGAAAAAAAAATTAGAAACTAATTTTCCCAATTGCATGCTAATAAAACTGACAAGTTAAATTAAATAAATGATTGCTGACAAGAACATATACTTGGCATAAAAAAACAAAAAAGGTATGCTTAACCCAACAGAAAATAAACTGAAGAAAAGATAAATGAGTTCCTGAAGAAAAAGATTTACAGGAGAAGATGGATTTACAAGTGAATTCTATGAAGCATAAAAGAAAAATTCCAATACTCATAAAACTATTTAAAAAAAGAAAGAAAATAAAGGAGTCTGTTCCTTCTGTGATACAAATATGGTGTTGATATCTAAGTCAAAGAAAGTCCAAAAGGAGAAAGAAAACTACAGACCAATACATCTAATGAATATCAATGCAAAAAAAAAGATTTTTTTTAAATTAGCAAAACAACTACAGCAACATATTACATAATATCCCTATGAACAAGATAGATTTATACAAAGGATGAAGAAATATTAGGAAACCTACGAATATCATTATTCATACTGATAACAAGGGCAATAAAAATTATATAATTCTATAGATAGATGTAGAAAAACCCTTTGATAAGACATGACACCCATTCTTTTTGAAAAAAAACACTATAAAGGATAGAAATAAAGTTTTCCTTCAAATAAAAAGTACAATCTATCTAAAATCAACAGCCAGAAGCATTTGTAAAGTGGATAAACTAGAAGCATTTTAATAAGATAAGTAATAAAGGAAGAATGTCTATTATCATTATTACTATTCAAGGTAGTGAGACAAATGTTAGCTATATCAATATGACAAGAGAAAAAATTGAGGTAGCAAACAAACATAGGCAATGAGAAAATAAAATCCTAACTTTCTACAGATGATTTGGTGCTTTATTTAGAAAACTCTAAAGAGTCAACAAAAAACTAGCTGAAATTACTAACCACTTCAGCAGAGCTCCAGGATATGAAATAAACTTCACATGTCATTAAAACCTCTGTGTATTATTAGCCGAATTTATTTCACATTCTAGATTTATTAACTGTGAGAATGTCAATATTAGACTTCTGATAATGTTACACAACCACCTCAAAAGCAATGAATAATAACATCAAATGAAACAAAAAACCAACAGGAAAAATAAAGCAAGAAGAATACCAGTGAGGGCAAGAGAGGAAGAAGGAGGGATAAAGAGGAAGTGAAATAAAGAGAATACAGAGTAAAACACTGTAAGTTCTAATCCACGCTTGAAGAAGCCCTGATTATTCCAGAATTAAGAAATGTCGATGGGTAAGGAGCAAAATTATCAAAGCATAGTGATTAGGTGCTTACGTTGAACCCAAAGAGATAGGCAATTCACCTCGGGTAAAGTGCTTGGTCAAGAATATAAGAATATGGGAGGAGCCAAGATGGCAGAGTAGAAAGACGTGACATATGCTAGCTCCGAAACTCCACAGCCCATAAATTTCCTGTAAAAAGAACTCCCCACAAATTCTGCAGCAGTGCAAGCCGCGCAGCAATGGAGTGGAGGAGATTTCCGTTCCAGAGAGCCCTGAAAAACCAGCCCGAAAGGTCCATCGTGGAGCCCCTGCCATTTGCCGCGCAGCTCCGAGAGCAGCAGATCCGAGCAGGTTTCAGGGACGGAACCTCCGGCGACCTCGAAGGTCCCTCCACCCACAGGCGCTACAGGTCAGCGAGAGAGACTTCTGGGCTGGCCAAGAGGGTAGTGGGGTGTCTCCATAACTCAGGCCCCCTCGGGAGTCAGCGGCGGAGACAGGACAGCAGCAGACCCAGGCTCCCCAAGCAGGGAGGAGCTCCACTCCATTACTGAAGGTCTCTGCATAAACCCCCTGACGGAACTGAGCCTGGGAGGCGGCCCTGCCCCAACCCCAGCACCAGAACTTAAGCTCACATTGAATGGCAGTCAGGGCCGCAGCTGAAAGCCCTGAGGCCAGGAGCAGCATTTGAATCTCAGACCCCAAGCACTAGCTGGGCGGATCTGGAGGTCAGGTGGGTGTGGAACGGAATCTCAGAAGTCAAGTAACTGGCTAGGAAAATGCCCAGAAAAGGGAAAAAAAAATAAGACCATAGAAGGTTACTTTCTAGGTGAAGAGATATCTCCTCCCATCCTTTCAGATGAGAAAGAACAATGCTTACCATCAGGGAAAGACATAGAAATCAAGGCCTCTGTATCCCAAACATCCAAGATAAATATTCAATGGAATCAGGCCATGGAAGAGCTCAAAAAGAATTTTGAAAATCAAATGAGAGAGGTGGAGGAAAAAATGGGAAGAGAAATGAGATGCAAGAAAAGCAGGTCAACACCTTGCTAAAGGAGACCCCAAAAAAATGCTGAAGAAAATAACACCTTGAAAAATAGGCTAACTCAACTGGCAAAAGAGGTTCAAAAAGCCAAAGAGGAGAAGAATCCTTTCAAAAGCAGAATTAGCCAAATGGAAAAGGAGGTTCAAAAGCTCACTGAAGAAAATAGTTCTCTCAAAATTAGAATGGAACAGATGGAGGCTAACGACTTTCTGAGAAACCAAGAAATCACAAAACAAAACCAAAAGAAGGAAAAAATGGAAGATAATGTGAAATACCTCACTGGAAAAACAACTGACCTGGAAAATAGATCCAGGAGAGACAATTTAAAAATTATGGGACTACCTGAAAGCCATGATCAAAAGAAGAGCCTAGACATCACCTTTCATGAAATTATCAAGGAAAACTGCCCTGAGATTCCAGAACCAGAGGGCAAAATAAGTATCGATCACCACCTGAAAGAGATCCAAAAAGAGAAACTCCTAGGAACATTGTGGCCAAATCCCAGAATTCCCAGGTCAAGGAGAAAATATTGCAAGCAGCTAGAAAGAAACAATTCCAGTATTGTGGAGATACAATCAGGATAACACAAGATCTAGTAGCTTCTACATTAAGGGATCCAAGGGCATAGAATAGGATATTCCAGAAGTCAAAGGAACTAGGACTCAAACCAAGAATCACCTACCCAGCAAAACTGAGTATAATACTTCAGGGGAAAATATGGTCTTTCAATGAAATAGAGGACTTTCAAGCATTCTTGATGAAAAGACCAGAGCTGAAAAGAAAATTTGACTTTCAAATATAAGAATGAGAAGTTCAAGCATGAAAAAGTAAACAGCAAAGAGAAGTCATAAGGGACTTACCAAAGGTGAACTGTTTACATTCCTACATGGAAAGACAATATTTGTCACTCTTGAAACTTTTCAGTATCTGGGTAGTTGGTGGGACCACACACACACACACACACACACACACACACACACACACACACGTACACACATACATGCACACACACATACACACATGCTCACTGAGAGAGACAGAGAGCACAGAGTGAATTGAATAGGATGGGATCATATCTTAAAAGAAATTAAGGTAAATGGTGAGAGAGAAATGTAGTGGGAGGAGAGAGGGTGAAATGGAATGGCGTAAATTATATCTCATTCAAGAGGCAAGCAGGAGACTTTTTAGTGGAGGGAAAAAGGGGAGAGCTGAGAAAAAAGCATGAAGTTTACTCTCATCACATTCAACTAAAGGAAGGAATAAAATGAACACTCATTTTGGTATGAAAACCTATCTTACAATACAGGAAAGTGGGGGAGAAGGAGATAAGCAGGGTGGGGAGGATGATGGAAGGGAGGGCATTGGGAGGAGGGAGCAATTTGAAGTCAACACTCTTGGGGAGGGACAGGATCAAAAGCCAGAATAGAAACAATAGGGGGCAGGATAGGATGGAGGGAAATACAGTTAGTCTTACACAACATGACTATTATCTAAGTCATTTGCAAAACTACACAGATATGGCCTATATTGAAATGCCAGCCTTCCCAAAGGGAATGGGTGGGGAGGGAGGGATGGGGAGAAGTTGGAACTCAAAGTTTTAGGAACAACTGTTTAGTATTGTTCTTGCTACTAGGAAATAAGAAATACAGTTAATGGGGAATAGAAAGTCATCTGGTCCTACAGGACAAAAGAGAAGATGGGGACAAGAGAAGGGAGGGATGATAGAAGAGAGGGCAGATGGGTGATAGGCAAAATTAGAATGCTTGGTGTATTGGGGTGGGGGGAGGGGATAAATGGGGAGAAAATTTGTAACCCAAAATTTTGTGAAAATGAATGTAAAAAGTTAAATAAATAAATTTGTATTAAAAAAAAAGAATATAAGAATATATGTTGCGTCTCCACTTACGGGATTGGTTTTTCTTTTTAAAACAGGCGTAGAGATGGGTTTTGGGAAACAGAACTGTTGTTTTCCTTACCTGAAGTCTAGTATTCATTTCTAAGAAGTAAAAATTCTTCTGTGAGTCTACAAGAAATTCCACTGTTCCAGCAGAAGAATATTTAACTGCTCTGGCAAGAGATACTGCTTGTTCTCCCATGGCTCTTCTAGTCTCAGGGTCCAAAAAAGTGCTACAAATACAAAAACAGTATTTTTATCCCCTGAGAAAATATATACTCAGTCATGTAATGTTTTTATACAAATAAATATATTCAAAATAAAAGTAAATATATCAATCTGTAAAAACATACCTAATAATTTTTCAAAATTAAACAAATATAAGAATAATTTTCTCCTGGAATAGTAATGGTTTAATTTTCCATTAGTCTGTCCCAATTACAAAGCCTTAAACATAAAACTGTTTAACATACTTTCCAAATTATCTTACATTATAAGGAGAGAAATATTCATTTAGAGGTAAAGTACACATATACAGGTATGTCATATAACTTCCATAGGTTTTTAAGAAATATCTAAGTCACTAAAGCAATTGACTACTCAAAAAATTATTAGAGATGTTAGTAAAGATGGCCCCCATTTAAATAAAGGGTGATAATTTCAAAGAAGAAAGCAAGGCAAAATGGAAAAGGGATAAGAGGAGTAATTTTTTTAATGGAAATAGACATGTTTAAAAACATTTTTAAAAAGAGTGAAAATGAAAAAAATGGTGCTGAGTTTTATACTGTATTAACATGTTTGTAAAATTCATAATCCCCTAAAAGAGTATTTTATGTAATGGCCTGTGGAATAAATATATTAGATTTAATTTTACATGCATTTCTTTTCCATAAGAAGTCTGAAATTTAGGATTAATGAAGGCTATGAAGTATATTTGGAATTTAATGAGGTTATACCTAAATACAACTAATAAAAGAAGTATGCAAAAACAAAATTAACCATAAGGCACGTAGAAAGGTTGCATTTTTAATGAATAAAAGTTCATCTGAAAACTGTTTTTGTATTTTCATAATGAAAAAATCTTTAAAAAAATTTATAAATCGGGGAGAAGCCAAGATGGTGGAGTAGAAAGACTCACGTATGCTAGCTCTGAATCCATAGCCCATAAATTTCCTGTAAGAAGAACTCCCCACAAATTCTGGATCACTGCAAGGCTCACAGAAACACAGTGGAAGAGATTTCCGTTCCAGAGAGCCCTGGAGAGGAGTCCCCAGGGGTTTGTTGCGCCCTGGAAAGCGGAGCCCATCCCTGAGCTGCCCTGGCCACAGCCCCAGAGGAGCAGATCCGAGCAGGCTTCAGGGATGGAATCTCCGGGGGCCGTGAAGGTCCCTCCACCCACAGGCGCTACAGGTCAGTGAGAGAGACGTCTGGGCTGGCCGAGAGGGGAGCAGGGTGTCTCCGTGGCTCGGGCCCCCTTGGGAGGCAGCGGCAGAGGCAGCAGTGGCCGGGACTCCCCGAGCAGGCAGAAGCTCCATTACCAAAGGTCTCTGCATAAAACCCCTGAGGGAACTGAGCCTGGGAGGCGGCCCTGCCCCCACCCCAGCACCAGAACTTAAGCTCACATTGAATAGCAGCTGCTCCTGCCACGGATAGCCTTGAGACTGGGAAGCAGCATTTGAATCTCAGACCCCATGCACTAGCTGGGCAGATCTAGGCAGGCGTGGAGAGGAATCTCAGAAATCAAGTAAATGGCTGGGAAAATGCCCAGAAAAAGGAAGCAAAATAAGACCATAGAGAGCTACTTTATTGGGGAAGGGATGTTCCTTCCTCCTTTCATTTCTGATGAGGAAGTACAATGCTTGCCATCAGGGAAAGACGTGGAGGTCGGGGCCTCTCTATCCCAGACATCCCAGGTGGATGTCCGGTGGGCTCAGGCCATGGGAGAGCTCATAAAGGATTTTGAAAATCAAGTTAGACAGGTGGAGGAAGAACTGGGAAGAGAAATGAGAGACATGCAAGAAAAGCATGAAAAACAGGTCAATACCTTGGTAAAGGAGACCCAAAAAAATGCTGAAGAAAATAAAAAAATTTATAAATCAATTAGCCTGTGCCTTAAATAGCTTGAAGATAATACAATATATGTAGAAACTATACTGACCACAAGTTTATACTCTGGAAATTACTTTTTTGAGAAAATAATTAATATTGCATAATATTTGTTGATGTGTTCCCTACTTTACCCCTAATCATCTCAAAATTAAGACTACATAAAAATCATTTTATCAAAACACAGATGTAAAAGTAAGATTATCCTTCATAACAATGTTTTCAAATACTCAGAGATTTATGATCCGGAAGGAACCTGAAAGATCATCTAAGCCACTGTTTAATTTTATAGATAAGGAAATGGAGGTCTATGGTGATTAATAGACTTGCCCAAGATTATGACTATTAGCAGACATAATTCAAATGCCAAACCTTTGACTCTTAAATTTCAATAAACTAATACATGATAACCCAATTCTATCACAAGATTGTAAACCCTACTTAAGTAACTCAACTCAGCAGACTCCAAAGCAGCACTTCTCAATCCAAGATTATATAGCTCTTTTTCTTTTTGGATTTTTCTGTGTATTTGAACCTAATAATATTAGTTCATTGAAAACTCTTTTTTTCAGATAACCAACTAGATAAAATTTACATATAGATGGAAATTAAGGAAAATCATTTTTACCTCTTTCTTCAATCTTGCAAGATTAAGTATTTAATGTCAATAGGTAAACCACCAAATAAAACACATTGCAATACCTTCCATACCTTAACAGAAAATAATTCATAAACTATAGTCACCAAAAAAAAAAAAAAATCACCTGGTAATCAACCTTCAGATAAGTTTCTCTATACTTACGTAGGATAGGAAGGACATAGGAAGACAGACTCTGATGCCTTATCTATTTGTAAAGTCTTTATTACTTGATAGGATCAAGAACATAGGCTTCCTGTGGTTATAGCCTTCAGAAATGCAGGTCACCATGATATTCAAATGGTACAATGTAGTAAGATGTGATCTGAGGATTAGCTTCTCATATTATTGAAATGCAAAATACCCTCAAGGAAACAGAAATCTAAATTTCAAACAGCAGACAATTTTTTTTTGTTTGATATTAGAAAACTAAAAAATGTAAAATAAATTTTTGTCTGTGAATCTCAGTGGTAAACAGTTTAGCCATTGCTAGTGAAGTTTAGTCTAAAACTAATATATAACAAAATCTGATAGCCATACTAACAAAATAATAGGAGTGTTGCCTATAACTCATACAAAAGAGTGAACCTAATAATATTCTGGATTCCTTAGAACATTTTGTAATTTCTACATCATCTCTAAGTACCATCAAGAAATAGCTGAAAAAGAAAAGAAAAAAAAAGAAATAGATGGCAGAAACATACAAGGAAAAGAAAGATGAGTTAATTAATATATTTGCAAATTCCTATCATACTATGACTTCAAGCTACATTTTCTATTAAATTTCAACTGTAATCATTATAAATGGGAGTGAGGGATTCTATCTAGCAAAAGGAAAGAGATTATTCCAGATGTGGGAACTGACCCACAAAAATGCGAGGTGTAATGTCATATATATGGGTAAAAGGACAGTCTGACTGGAATAGAATGCTTGAAGAGGAGTAATTTTCTTTTTAAATTCTGGAGGGGATAACAAAATAATGAAATGCTTTAAAAGTCAAACAGAAAATGGTGTATTTTATCCTAAGAAGGAGCAACAGGAACTTCTAAGAAAAGAGTGACATGATCAAAAGGTGTCATATAGGAATATCAGTTTAGCAACTGAATAGAAAACAGATTGCAGAGTAGGAAGGAGAGCAAATAACAGGTCAGTCATCACAATCAACAGTCCAGGTCAAAAGATATTATCACACATACAACTCTGGTGTCTATGTGAGTTGAGATATGGGAATGGATGCAGAGAGATAATCAACAAAGCTGCTAAGACAACCAATTAGAAGAGAGGACTGAAGAAGAGAGGACAGCCAAGTGTGACTTATAAGCTGTGAACCTATATGACTTGAAGGATATCCTCAAAAGAAGTAGGGAAGTCAGTTTGAAAGACTTAATACTGTGACCAAATAATGATGAGTCAAGATTCCAAAAAATCAGTGATGAAGCACTCTATCCATCTCCTGAAAGAAAAGTGATCAACTTAGGTTTGTAAATGCAACAGACTGTGATGCTGCATGTTATAATATAGCCATACATTTTTGTTTAAAGGTTTTTATTTTTCTATCTTTTTGGTTAATGAGAGGAAAGATGGGGGGTAAGGCAGAAATGAAATTTCATTAATTAAAATTAAATTAATTTTTTAAATAGAGATGTTAGAGAATTGAGTTTTGGGGGAAAGATACTTGTTTTTGGACAATGTGAGTTTCTGATACATATGATACGTCTAGGGGTAAATGTTCAATGTACAATGATGTAAGAAGAATGGAGCTCATGAAACAGATGAGGACTGGAGATTTAAATTTAAGAGTTATTTGAAGAGAAAAGAGAGCTGAACCCACAGGAATTAACTGGACCACCAAGACAATGTGGAGAGAGAAAAAGATCCAGAAAAGAGCCCTGACTCAAATAGGACAATGCACAGTTGATGATCCAGCAAAGGTTCCTGAGAAAAATTAGAAATAGAGAATGGTAAAAAGTATCAAATTCTACAGAAAGAATAAAACAGAATAATAAACAGAATAAAAACTGAAGAAAGCACTGTACTAGGAATCAGGAGACCCAGGTTCCAATTCCAGCCTTGCTCATACATTACAAATGACTTTTAAACAAATCTTTTTACTTCTCTTGAATACATTTACTACATTAAAACTAATGGCAACATGAGCATAGTAAAGATTTTGGCCAACATGATTAGTAAATTTCCATGGCTCTAAAATTGTACAATATTATGAGGGAAAATAATTGTAGTATTTTATTAGGAAAATAAATACCAACTATACCACTTTCATTATGCAGAGGTGGTCATTTCTGTTACTTATACAATGATGAACACTCAGGATGTCAACACTCACTTATAAATTGGCTCATCTGGATAAGTACAATCCACTTTAATATTACCTTTGTAATTGACTCAGTAACACACCATGATAAAAAACAGACTATATTTTATTTTCATGATTACATTTAAGGATGCAAGGAGAACACTTAACTAGGATATGGGCAGATGTCTATCCAATTCATGAATCCAATTAATAAATAAATGTGATGGAGTTAAGGACTATCTAGACTATAGAGTAATTAATAAAATCACAGTGTTAGTTTTTTCTTTTTTTTTTACAAATTGAATTTGTTTCTGAAGTTATTCTGAAAATATCCATGACATTTTATAGTAGGAAACCAGAACAAATTTTAAGCTTTCTCACCAACCCCCAATAATGACACAATAAAATACATTCCCCTTAGCATACTGTGTTTGTTGTCCTTCGGCCTCAGAGAAAACCAAAATGACATCATTATGTTGGGGCCAATATACAATGTGTCTGATTAGGTCTGATCAGACCAACACAAGTTTGGCAAGCTCTCTATCACAAGTTTGCCACAAACAGTCCACATAAACACTCAGAGATCTCTAAATTTACACATCTCACATTTCTTTTGAGCAACTACAATTCTGCTCTGCTCATACAGCATAGTACCTTCTTCGACGAGGGCACACCCTGCTGGGGAGCCCTTTGTAATTATCTCCCATTTCTAATAATCAATTCCAAAGTTCTTCAGAGACATTGAGAGTATCTTCATATTGTTTGTTCTGACCTCCATGTGAGTGCCTGCCTTGTGTGAGTTCTCTGTAAAATAGTCTTTTGAGCAAGTTTATGTTTGGTATTTGAAAAATGTGACTAGCTCACTGGAGTCATGCTCTCTGCAGAAGACTCTGAAGCTTGGGGGGTGGAGGCAAGATGGCAGAGTAGAAAGCCTGACCTGTTCTAGGTCTCCCTCCACAATTCATAAAATATCTGTAAAAAAAATTACTCTACACAAATTCTAGAGCAGCTTAAGCCACAAAACGACAGAGTGAAAGAGATTTTCAGCTCAAGATAGCCTGGAAGGATGATAGGAAAGGTTTACTGCACCAGGCTCAAAGCAGATCACAGTCCAACCAGCACGGCATGGACATAACTGGAGTAGGTTTCAGGGCAGTGAATCATGGGTAGCAGATGCAGTCCCCAGATTTCTTAATCCTCAAAGGCCAAAGACAGCTTCAAAGGTCAATAAGAAAGCTCTTTCACCTGGAAGGAAGAAGCTCAGTTCAGTTCCAGCCCCAGTCCCATGGCAGCAGAAGCCATAGCAGTGTTCATTTTTGGAGCCCTCAGCCTATAGACCCCTGGGAGAATGGAACAGCTGATCTGGGTCTCAGTCCTGAGTGGCAGTCCTGGGGTGAGCAGGAGCAATTGGCGTGGTGGAGCTAATGGAGGGTCTAGAAAGGGAATCCTACTCACAGATTCTGGGCAGAAAATAGTGCTTGTGGTTGCTCCCAGAACAGAGCACAGGCCAGGAGAGAAGTAAACTTCTCTCCCTTGATTATACCACCTTGGAGGAACTGAGAACTTACAGGTCCCTAGCACATACCCTTCACTTGACAAAAGACTCAAAAGTCCAGTAAGTGGCTGGGAAAATGCCTCAAAAAGGGAAAAAATAATAAGACCATAGAAGGTTACTGTCTTAGTGAAAAGGTATTTCTTGCATCTTTTCAGATGAGCAAGAACAAAGCATACCACTGGAGGAAAACATCAAAGTCAAGGCTTCTACATCCAAAATCTTCAAAAAAAAATGTGCAATGGTCTCAGGACATGGAAGAGCTCAAAAGGATTTTGAAAATCAAGCAAGAGAGGTGGAGGAAAAATTAGGAAAAGAAACGAGAGTGATACAAGAAAATCATGAAAAGCGAGTCAAACAGCTTGCTAAAGGAGACCTAAAAAATGTTGAAGAAAATAACACCTTTAAAAATAGACTAACCCAAATGGCTAAAGAGGTACAAAAAGCCAATAAGGAAAAGAATGCTTTAAAAAGCAGAATTAGCTGAATGGAAAAGGAGGTCCAAAAGGTCACTGAAGAAAATAGTTCTTTAAAAATTAAGAAGGGAGCAGATGGAAGCTAATGACTATATGAGAAACCAAGAAATTATAAAACAAAAGCAAAAGAATGAAAATATAGAAGACAATGTGAAATATCTCACTGGAAAAACAACTGACCTGAAAAACAGATCCAGGAGACATAATTTAAAAATTATTGGTCTACCTGAAAACCATAATCAAAAAAAAAGCGTAAACATCATCTTCTAAGAAATTATCAAGGAAAATTGCCCTGATATTCTAGAACCAGAGGGTAAAATAGGAACAGAAAAAATTCACTGATCACCTCCTGAAAGAAATCCCAAAAGGAAAACTCCATGGAATATTTTAGACAAATTCCAGAGTTCCTAAGTCAAGAACAAAATACTACAAGCATCCAGAAAGAAACAATTCAAGTACTGTTGAAATATAATCAGGATAACACAGGATTTAGCACCTTCTACACTAAGGAATCAAAGGCTTGGAATATGATATTCCAGAGGTCAAACGAGATAGGACTAAAACCAAGAATCATCAATTCAGTAAAACTGAGTATAACACTTCAGGGGAAAAAAATGGAATTTCAATGAAATGGAGGAGTTTCAAGCATTCTTGTTGAAAAGACCAGAGCTGAATAGAAGATCTGACTTTCAAATACAAGAATCAAGACAAACATGAAAAGATAAACAGAAAAAAGAAGCCTTAAGGAACGCATTAAAGTAGAACTGTTTACATTCCTACATGGAAAGATGTTATTTGCAATTTATGAGATCTTTTTTAGTATTAAGCTAATTAGAGGGAATAGGTGTGTATGGGTATGTATGTACATGTACATTATATATGTGTAAGTATATGTATATGTATGTATGTATATGTGTGTATACTTGTTATATGTATAAATGTGTATATATGTATGTGTGTGTATGTGTGTAAAAACACACACATAGAGGGCACAGAGCGAGTTAAAAATAAAGGGAGAATACCTAAAAAAATAGAATAAAATAAAATTTACTGTTGAATGGAATGTACTAGGAGTAGGAGAAAGGGAGAAGTAAAATGTAGTGAATCATTTCACATGCAAGAGGAAAGAAAGAGCTTCTACAATGGAGGGGAAGAGGGGTGTGATGAAAAGGAAATAACCGAACCTTACTCTCATGGGATTTGGCTTAAGGAAGGAATAGCACACACTCAATTGGATATGAAAATCTCTTTTACCCTGCAGGAAGGCAAGGGGGAAGGGAATAGGAGAAGGAAGATAATAGAAGGAATAGCAAATTAGGAAAAAGGATAATCAGAGGCAAACCCTATTGTGGGAGCACAGGTTAAGGGAGAGAATGGAATAAATGAAGGGCAGGATAGGGAAATGTGGTTAGTCTTTTACAACATAACTATTATGGAAGTGCTTCGCATTGTTACATGTTTCTGACCTATACTGAATTGCTTGTTTTCTCAAAGAGAGTGGGGGCAAAGGGAAGGATAGAATATGGAACTCAAAGCTTTAAGAATGAATGTTAAAAACTGCTTTAGCATGCAACTGGAAATTAAGCTCTACAGGCAATGGAGTATAGAAATCTATTTTGCCCTATAGCAAAATAGAGGGGAAGGGGGATAGAAGAAGGGTAGGTAACAGAAGGGAGGACAGACTGGAGGAAGAGGTGGATGGGGTGCATACTGTCCTGGAGTGGGTTGGGGAGAGATGGGGAGAAAATTTTGAATTCAAATTCTTGTGGAAGTGAATGTTAAGAACTGAAAAATAAATTACATATTTTTAAAAAACTATAAAGGGAGCACTAAGGGGAAAAAAAGAGTTTGACGCTTGACAGTTAAGCTCAAGAAAGGACTTTCTTTCTGGTACCTTATCTTGCCAAGTGATTGAGAATCTTCCTAATTCAAAGGTAAGCTACTCAGTTTCCTGGCACAGTGCTAACATACTGGTCCAGATTTCATATGCATACAACAATGAAGTCAGCACAATGGCTCTGCAGACTTTCGGTTTGGTAGGTCCTGATATCTCTTCTATTCCACACTTTTCTTCAGAGCTTCCCTAACACCAAGCTACCTCTAGCAAAACTCATCATCTATGAGTACATCCCTGGAAAGTATACGGCCAGGGGAAGGGAATTTATCCACAGAATTCAAAACTTCTCCATTTGCTCTAACTGGTGGTTCTACATATGGATGATATGGTGCTGGCTAGTGGCAAATCTGTGTTTTCTTAATATTAACTGTCAGGTCAAAATAAGCAAAAGAATCAAAATTAGCAGAGAATCAATCCATACTTTTGCTTTTAAGTCTCAGAGTCTGTACTGAGAGCACAATCATCTACAAACAAAAAGTCACGCACCAACTTGCCCTCCACACCACTCCTGGCATGTAACCTTTTAAAGTTAAATAATTGCTCATCAGTGCAGTAGCTGAACTTGATGCTATTTTTGTTCTTGTTGAAGGTATCTGACATCATCGAAAACATCTTGCTAAAAAGCATGGAAATGAGCAGATAGTCCTGTTTCATTCCACTGTTAACTGAGAAAGCACAAATGTATGGTACATTATTCAGAACCCATGAAATCATGCTATTGTGGAACGGCATACAATACTGATGAACTTCTGCAGATAACAGATTTTGCTATGATCTTCCACAAACCCTCACAAATGACAGTATTAAAGGCCTTGGTCAGATCGAGGAATGTTGTATATAGATTTGCATTCTGCTCCTCATTATTTCTCCTGAAGTTGTCAGGCAGCAAACACCCTATCAATCATTCCTCAGTTCTTACTGAAACTACATTGGCTCCCGTGTAGATGACTATCTTCCAGGTAAAGGATCAGTCTATTAGGGACTCTGAAAAGAATCTTGTCAAAGAGAGACAGAACAATCTATTTCCTTTGCTTAGGCATCCTTAAACTCTTGGGGGATAACCTCCTCTTTCCATGTAACCTAGAAGATTTCAGTCAGCTTTTGTACAAGCACTTCTCTAAGCTTAACTTGCACTTTACTTCTGATGAAGTTAAATGTTGCCTTCTTAGAGACAGACAAACTGTCCTGCTGGTAAACCCTGAGGATTTCTTATTTTTCACTTAGCAGCTTCTAAACTTTCCCATTATTTTCACCAAACCAATCTTGATGTTTGTGAGTGTTCTGTTTGTGGATAAATGCAATGCTGTACATCAAATCTCTGAAAGCTGCCCACTCCTTGTCTGCTCCACTGCTACTAAGCATGTGTTGGCTCAGGTTTCCCTCCAAGTTAGCAACCAACTGTTTACCCACAAAGAAGTATTCTAATCTGTTGACATTAAGTCTTCTGGTAGTTATCTTGCCTTGAGGCTACCACTTTTGATGAATGCAAATGTTCATCTTGGAGAGCATAAGTCTACGATCAGTCCAACACTCTGTACCACACATCACCTCTGTCACTCTCACATCCTGTTCCTTCTCCTTACAATGACATAGTCTATTAAATGTCAACGTTTGCTGCAAGGGTGCATCCACACACTTTTATAATGCTTAGGTAAACCAAAGAAAGAGTTAGGGACTAGAAGGTCATGCTATGCACCAGTCTTAAGTAGTAAGTGATCACTGTCTCCAACTTCCCTTCTCCCAAGGACTCCCTGCCATACCTGATAGTCTGGGCCTACTCCAGCATTTAAGTCACCAGAATTATAAACTTGTCCTTTTTCTGCACACTGATGATCATGGTCTCCAGGTCTTCACAAAATTTTTCTTTGACCTCAAGAGGATTCATCACGGTGGGAGCATTAAGCACTTATGATGGTGGCATGGTGTTTTCATGAAAAGGGCAATCTCATTGTCATGAGCCTATCGCTCACTCCTTTTGGGAAGCAAACAAGCTTGTTGACTAAATTAGCTTTGATTGTGAAACCTATACCAGCTTCATTGCACTCCCTGTTACTGCAGCCCTCCAGAAAAAAGTATCCAGCTCTAACTTTGACAAGTTAGCCTTCATTTGCTAGTCTTGTTTCACTCAGGGCTGCTATTTGGATGTGATACCTGCTGAATTCTCTCACAATAAGAGCTATTCATCTATAGGGTCTCATAGATTTTATGTTGTTCACAAGTATGTGCATATTCCATGGACCAATGGTGAACGGAATCATCTTCATAAAAGTTTCTACATCTTTTTTGTGTGTTTCAACCACACAGTAAGATCCCCGTCTGCTTCTACAAGCAGGCCAGGGTTAGGTTAGGTGAAGCAGACAATGTTTAGGGAATTTTTAGACCCTTCCTCATGCCAGGAGGTAACCTATGTCATCCTTTAAAAAAGCTGTGCAGAAACTGGGGGCTGCCAAGTCCCACTGCTACATTAGCCCATGGAGAAGATGACCCTATGGCATGAGTCCCTGCGTGCAGGGTTGTGATTACAACTCTCAGCGTATACACATCTGCTTCTGCACCACTTTCCTGTTGTCACAGGACTTTGAGGTAGGTAAAAAAAATCACAAAATGGTATGGGTGCTGTTTTTTGACTCATACATAAATTAGATTTCAGTGACTCAGAGTTGGGCAAAGTCACCAACCTCACTCTCTTTCTCTTCAAGGGTCATAGGAGTCCAATGGCGAGACCAAAGTTAAGACAATCAGAGACAGCCTAGGATGGAGCAGATGATCTTGGCACCTTCAATGTCTAACCAAACTCTAAGCATTCCATAGAACCTGCTTTAGCCACCTTCATGGCCAGGGGAACAAACTACTCTCACCCATTCTCCTGGGGAAATCTTCACATGTTTGGGGCAGACATCTCATTAACTTACTGAAAAGTCTAAGTTCCAACAGTTATCCTCAAACTAGTTTAGCCCATCCGCACAAATGGTTTCCCAGGGAGTGGTTGCTGCCCATGCTACAGCTTCATGGAGTCATAGGTGAGAGTTGGGTGACCAGTTGAACAACAAACATGGAAAGCAGCTCTGAAAAGGGCTCAGCAGCCCTTACAGCAGAGGTACCAGTCTCCCCATAATACCTGTATGCCTAAGCACATGGTACAGTTTTCTGTTATACCTGGATAGTAGACTAAGTCACAAAACTATGTAGGAAATTCAACATAAAATTTATGATCTAATATATCAACATAAACTGCAAAAGCACTAGAAACTCCCCTGGAAGGATTTCTTGCAACTTAACAAATTCATCATTATTTTCCATCTCCATCCCAATGAACATCAAGAATATGCATATTAAGAATGCTACTTTTTCAAGCATGCATGACTTGCTGCACACATATACATACACTGACATCCAGCCTCAGTCAAAGTAATTACAGGAACTATCAACTTGGGCAAATTAATGGTCATTTGAAAATGATTATTATATCCACTAATTCTTTCATTTTTCTCATTTGAAAATGATTATTATATCCACTAATTCTTTCATTTTTCTCAAAGTATAGAAAAGAAAAATGTATCCTGTGGAAATGATATAGAATACACAAAAGCAAAAATTTCCCCCAAAATTATCACCAATAGCCATCAACAATGGACACTTACCTTGGTGCCTCCTCTACTACCTTTTGATTTCTTCTCTGGATTGAGCATTCCCTTTCATTAAGCCACAAAGCATTTCCATGTTTATCACCCAAAACCTATGAGAAGCAGATAATTTTAAACAATTATACATTTCTGGATGCAAATTACATGTTAATAGTAGCAGCTAACATTTATAATATACTATTTTTAAGATTTGTAAGGCACTTTACTTGCATCATTTCATAGAATCCTCAAGGTAACTGATTGACATATCAACATATAAGAAACTAAGGTCCAGAGAGAGGTGGAGTGCGTTGTTCCTAAATATGAAGCCAGAAAGATGGAAATAAGAAACCTCAAACTAGATCTTTCTGAATCCAGGACTCTCTCCACTAAACCATGCTCCTTTCTCTTAGGCTCCACTCAAAAGAATTAACATAGAAGATGAAATGTTCAACCCTAACAAAACGTAAAACCAAGGTATAGAAAACAGCCCTTATTCTCACGGCATTCCCTGAATTTCTATGGCCATGCATTCTCACCACTGATGACAGGAGAACTACCACAGCTGGACTCTAACACACGTGGACCCAACTTACCATAGGAGGAAACAAAAATGGCACTAAGGTGATGAAATGGCTGGAGTCAAATGTAGAGAGGAAAAGTCTGTGGAGATTACACAATTTTGAAGGTTCTAAGGAATTCATTTTCAAAATTCCTCAATGAAGGAAGGATACCAAAGAAATGGAGGGGAAAAAAAAAAATCACAGTTTTAACCAAATGGTAGTTGAGAAGGAACCACTGACCTTTACATTTATTTTTTCCAACTATACAAAATCCTTATGACTATAAAATGTACATTCAATGGGAAAAGCCTTAACGAAATACTGACAAGGGAATAAGCAGGCTTTTACAAATGATGTTATAAAGAATAACAAATATTCAGACAATAAATACCATGACCAACAAAGAAAATAAAAGATGACACCAAGTTTATTTATTATTACATATGAAACAGAAAGGTATACATTGTTAAGAGCACTGGAAATAGAAATAAAACACATAGTTTCAAAATTCAGATCTAAAATATGATATGTAACCATAAGCAAGTCATTTATTGTTTCTGAGCTTGTTTCCTCAAACATAAAATGGAGATGATGATACTTGTACTATCTACCTTACATGCTCAACATATAATACCTTGCCAAATTCTAATGTTTTATATAAATATGATTATTAACTTAAAAATTGACTCATTAAAGCAAGTGTCTCTTATCACATGCTTTCATTCTAATTATTAATATCATAAAAGATTCTTTGATAGACAAAAATGAAGACAACTTGTTTCCTTTTAAAATCCTTCTATATCATCCCCATTCTTTGACACATATTCTCCTTGCCAAGAAAAACCTATTTATGCATGCCCTTAATCTCATCTCTTCCAAGTCCACCAGAAGCTTGCCCCTTTGATTATTATCCTTTTCATCTACAACCTCTCCTGGATCTACTGGCTCCTTGCCAAATGTCAACACATGCTCAACTGTCCCCTATCCTTAAAACATTTTTCCCTTAAACAAGCCAACTCATTCAAACTAATGCTGGTCAACATGTCAACTAATAATCATTTACTAAGCACTTTAAGTGCCAGAAACTGGAGTTAGAGAAACAAAAGTAACACAACTCTTTCTCTAACAGAATCTGTGTTCAAGGGACACATAATGGTGGCATAAAATCAACTGGGGAATGGCTGAAATAAATCATGGCATATAAATGAAATGGAATATTACCGTGCATTAGAAATGATAAAAGGGCTGGTTTAAACAAAAAAAACTTGAAAAGATTTATATGAACTGGTATAGAATGAAGTAAGCAGAACCAGAACAATTTACACAAGGAAAACAAAATTACAAAGAAAAAAAAACTGTGAAAAATTGAAGAGCTTCCATCAATACAATAACTAACCATAATTTCAAAGGACCAATGACGCTACCTAGCACCTGCCAGAGAGATGATGGATTCAGGGTACAGAAAACCGTCTACTGAAAAGAGACAATGTGGAAATTTGATTGGCTAGCCACACATTTGTCAAAAAAGATTTTCTTTTTTTTAATTCAATGAAATGATGGTAGAAAAATAGATTTTTAGCAATTTTTAAAAACAAATTAATTATATCAAAGAAATGGAAAAATAAGAAAGGGTCCATTGAAGAAGGCAGCACTTGAGCTGAGACTTGAAAGATGATACAGATTTTGAGAAGCACGTTCATCCTTTTGTTGCCAAAGAAGACCATGCCATTAGAGAAATAATGACATGACTTGCACTTGACTTTGGTTTTTTTTTTGTCTGAGTAAGGGAGGGCTGTGCAGGTCACCAGCCTCACTTCTCCTCCAGAGCCATCTGAATTCAGTGACCAGATATTCATCAGGATGACTGGAGATGACCCAGGATGAGGCAATTGGGGTTGAGTGACTTGTTCAAGGTCACACAGCTAGTGAGTGGCAGATTTTAAGAAGCAAAGGTGAGGAAAAAGAACATTCCACACATAGGGACACTCTGCACAGAAATACAAAAAAGAGATGAAATCTTTACGGAAGGAAAAAAGCAGTAGGCCAGTTCAGGTAAAACCTAATTTATGAGAGGGCATAATATATAACCAAGCTGAAAGACAGAATGAAACCTAGATTATGAAAGGCTTGATTTGTCAGAGGATTTTATATTTCATTCTAGGGACATCAGGAAGCCACTGATGCTTCTCAAGCAAAAGGGTGATATAACTGGAACTATGCTTTAGTTCTGCACTCAGCAGGAGTGTGGAAGATGGGGTACAGAGTACAAAAATAGATACAAGGTTGTCACTTATGGACAATTACAGAATTACTGCAATAGCCCAGGCAAGAGGTACTAAGAGCCTTAAAATTACTTGTTTGTTATGGTCTAAGTGGAAAGAAAAATATAAATACAAAAGTCATTTGAGAATTTTAAAACTTGGCAATTCAATGAATGCGAAGAATGAATGAGTGTGAAGAGTTAATTAAGGACAAAACTTTGAATGACTGGAAGAAAGATAGTGATCTGAACAGATTCAGCAGAGTTTGGGACAGGGTTAGTTTAGGAAAAAGCATTTCGGAGAAATTTCTAAAACAAAAAATCTATGAACATTGCTCCTCCTTTTCACTTACTATTCACTTGTCAACTCCTTGCAATCTAGTTCTAACCATATGACTAAAACATCTCTGCAAAGTTATCAATGCTTTCCTAATTATTCAACTGGTTGGTCTATTCTCAGTAATCACTCTTCTTGACAACTCTGCAACTTTCATCATTCCACCTCCTTCTATTTTCCAGCATATATACACTCATACACAGACATGCACACATGCATACTCATACACTCATACACAGACACACACACACACTCATACACGCACATAGCCTCATACACTCACACAAATACACAGACTCATACACAGTCACATACACAGACTCATACATACATACACACACTCACATACAGACTCATACATTACACACTTACACACATACTCATACACACACACTCAAACACAGACACACACAGAGAGACTCATACACACACACACACAAACTCATGCACACACACCCATACTCACACACACTCACACACATGCTCATACACACTCACACAGATTCACATACATACTCATATATACATACTCACACAAGAGTTGAAAACTCTTTAGAAAGTGAGCTCCTTGATGGCAGAAGCTTTCTTGCTTGTATTTGTATTCCCAGTACTTGGCATGTGTCAAGGACACCACTACCCTTTCAGTCACTTAGCTTCCCAAGCTATGTGTCCCCAACACTATGAGGAAGGCCTTCATCACTTCTAGCCTATACTATTGCAATAACTTTCAATAACCTTAGTCTTTCTGCCTTAAATCTCTCTCCTCTCTCCAATCTATCTACTGAGCTCATCAAAGTGATCTTCCTAATACTACTGTGCTATAAGAAATGATGAACAGGAAGACTTCAGAGAGGCCTGGAAGGATTTATATGAACTGATGCTGAGTAAAAGCAGCAGAACCAGGAGAACTTTGTACACAGTTAACAACCACAATGTGTGAGGAATTTTTCTGGTAGACTTACATTCATAGGAATGTAAGGACCTAAAAAATTCCCAATGGACTCGAGGCAAAATGCCTTTCACATTCAGAGAAAAACAAAACTATGGAATTGGAATACAGAATGAAGCAGACTATTTTCTCATGTTATGTTTTGTTTTGGTTTTTTTCAGGGTATCTCCCATTCATTTTAATTCTTCCACACAACATGACTAAGGTGAAAATGCATTTAAGTAAGAATGTATGTGTAGAACCCATATACAATAGTATGCCATCGTGGAGGGGGCGAGGAGAATATCTAAGATTTGTGGACGTGATTATAAAAAACCTTAAACAAATAAATTAATAATAAAAAAGTAATCTTCCTAAAGTGAGGATCTCTTCCATATTACTCCCTCTGCCATCACTCAATAAACTTCAGTGGATCCTATTATCTCCTGGATCACATATAAATCATCTGACATTTAAATCCCCTAATAATCGTCATACCTTCCAATCTTTGTACACCTTACTCCAACTCCTCAACAATACCATCATGTACTCTGTGTAAGCCCAGCACTTCAGCAGAGTGTCTAGAACATACTAACTGCTTAGTAACGTTCTTGAACTTGACTTGATTTTATAGATTTAGCAATCTGTCCACTCTGACCCTCCAGAAATTCTTAAGAGCCTTTCTATTACTCTGCCCTCTTTCATGATTTTCTTTCCATTATGCCTAGAACACAAAAGTAAAAAATAAAGAAGACTAGCAACTACTTACCAATTCTACCATAAAACATAAGCATATCTCATTTAGAAAGTAGTGACAATCTCTGTCAGCAACTTCTTCATTTACTAGCATCACGGCATTGTAATTTTGGAAAAGAGCTGACTTCAAAGTCCAAGACCTGACAAGCAAACTTTACTATATGACGGTTCTTCGTTCTTTAAAAGTATTTTGTGATATCCTTCTGTAATGTTAAGAGAATGTGAAGATCTTCCCTGCCCCTTAATAGACCCATATGACTGCTTTGAGCTTTGGCCCAGAGCACAGCTTGAATTATATGAAGCCCATGGTGGGAGGATCTTGCTGAGTGGGTAGAGCAGGAAGGATGCCACAGGAAGAGGGAATGAGATGGAGCTAAGACAGCAGGCAGAGCAGCTAGCATGAGTGAGAGAGGGAAAGATTTTGCCAAAGGGAGCTTTTTTGGGAGGGGGTCTGACAGAGGGAAGGCTTGGGGATGGTGCCTACCTCCATTGGTAATGTGTACAAACTTCCTCGTTACCATGTGGAATTGGCTTTCTGGAATCTGAACAAATATTTTGACTTCATCTTTGAGGAACAGTATTTATATTTTGGAATTTACCCTGGAAACACACATGCATATTCATAGTATGCATGCTGCTGTGGGTATTGCAATGATGTTACAGCTTCCCCCAAAACACTTTAGATTTAGAAAGTAGATTAACTAAAATATACTCTCTTGCCACCTTCTCATAAAATACCCTGGTTATTATAATACTGATTTCTCATAATGCTTTTGAAAATATTTCATTTAACCAAAGAAATTCATTATTCATTGGTCTCTTAGGAAGGCCAGTATATTAGGATTTTCTTATACATAATGTTTCACCTAGGGCTTAAGAAAACTTTCACAATTCAGTTTGTGTGTGCTGTAGAAGGCAACTGCGTGAACAGTAGAGAAAACTAAAAAAGATTTTGCTAGGATTTAGCCACTGTGAGGTAATAGACATTGGTCAGGGTAACCTATTATATAAGTTAACTTCACTATTTCTAAAATGTTAGTACTTCCTCAAAAATTTGAGTTTGATTCTGGCTTCAGGTAATTAGTAGTTATGTAACCATCTCTCTCAGTCTTAATTTTCAACCTCAGAAAAGAGAGACAGTAATAGCACCTACAGAGCGTGCTTGTGAAGTTCAAATGAGGTAACATATATAAATCATTTTGCAAATCTTAAGGTACAATATAAATGCTAGCTAATAGTCTACTACTACTACTACTACTATTACTACTACTACTACTACTACTATTACTACTACTACTACTACTACTACTACTACTACTACTACTACTACTAAATAGGATATAATCCAAGAGATTATTTAAGTAGTGATGCAAAAGCAAGTCAAAATTTCAAGAATTTCCAAGACTGGCTGCCAAATGAATACAAATAAAGGATTTGTAACAAGATACAGCACTATAGATTATAGGAACAGACATACAGGATGTTCTGGTAACTAGCTTAAGAAATACTAAGCAGTCAAAAACATATTACCTTTCCCAAATTGAATATGGAATAAAAGAGGACAGTAATCATCACAAAGGCAATTAAAGAATAAAGTTTGTGGGAAAAGGATATAGCCTAAGCTTAACTTGTTTGATGTCAACCCCTAAGCATGAAAGGGTCTAAATTATTTGCTCCATCCCATATCTCAGCAGGCCATATTACAAATCAAAATTATTCCCACTAAAAATTACTAAGCAGCTGTCAAAATGCCTCAAGCTCTCAATAAAAAAATCAAGGGAGACATTATAAGGAATTTGTATCTTCAATTGCAAAAAAGAAATGAAACATCTGTTAAGGAAACTGACACACTCATTAGAGACTTCTTGTCAGATAAGAACTATGAACAAGTAAATCTCAGAGATTGGACCTGAAACAAAAACACAAAACAATTAACCAGCCCAACCTACTAAAATGAAATCCTGAATATCTGAAATAACATTATTATGCAAAGTGTATCTACTTTGAAGTTCTGGGGTGACAAAGAAAATCAAGTACATTGCCTTCTATAACCATTATTTGAGTTAACAAGAGCTTACGGACTCTGACACCTCAGAATCGTGGTTCCAAAATAAGAAAACCACCCAGAGGTTATGAAATCCTGCTGTCAGACAGGAGCAAAACTCATATTTGAAACCAGTAATTAGATTGTTATTAGTACTGGATACATAAGAAGTCTTTTTATATATCCCATTGTGCTTTAAAAATCGTTTTGGAGATTCAAAGAAAGAAAAATAATGGGTCCAATGCTGATCATTGGATTTATGTCTTGGTTTTGTTAATGTTCTATGTCCTACCTGCTATTCTGTACTTCAGATAAGTCTATCAGTGAAAGATTTAAACCAAGGATCTTCATTACTGAAGACCTCTGTAAAATCAAAACTAATTCTTCCTTACTCAATCTGAAAAAAAGTTTTAGGAAAAATTTCTATGTTTTACACAACAAAACAGAGGTTAAAAAACATATATAACATATACACAAAGTATTTTCTATCTTCCCCAGAAATTTTAGGAGACTTTAAAGAAAAACATAAATGGTCTTAGTAATTTAACATTTTTTTAAGCCAAAATAATCTGATTATTTAAAAGTCTAAAATTTATATGCTTTAAATAATTCTAAAATATAGCTCATTCAACTCATGGGAATGAGTGGAAATTAAATGTAGTAAAAATCATGTGAAAAATATCTAGATGCAAGTGACAAATAGATACTGAATCTGGCATAAACATCTATGACAATGAAGAACGTGTAAAAATGAAGAACACCAACAATAATTCATTTGATAGAACCAGGAAAAGTTGGCAAGAGGTAAACCAAAAAATGCAGAAAAAGAACTTGTGGGAATGAGATAGTTAACTGAGGCCAAAGAAACAGATACAATTATACTGGAGCAAGTATAAAAACAGAAAACATTTCAATCACTTGTATGGTATGTCACTGGATAAACAGCAGAATGATGAAACAAGGCATTCGATTAAAAAAATAGATTCTTTCTCCAGATTGCAGTACAAAGAGTACTATAATAATGAATAAATAGCAGTGAAATCAACTGACTTGCTGGTTAGAGAGAACAAAAGTCCCTGACTCAATCATATTTAAAAACTCAAAATTCCTTAGTTGTAGACTTTCCTAAATCAAAACCAATGCTCACTGATTGGGATGGCCTCTCTCTTTTTATTGATCAAACCAAATGTTAACCAATCTTCAAGACCCTCCAAAATTCCAAAATCCTGACAAAGCTCTCCTTAAACTACTAGACAGAAATAATCTTTGCCTCCTCTAAACTGCTTAGGAACTTAATGACTACACCATTTATTTCCAATTTTCATTTATTGTTTATAAACAATTTTTACATTTCTCTATGATCATCAGATTTATGATTATTTCCATATAGAAGGCAGAAGAAAATATAAATTAGCAAAGTACCTTAAATATAAAAACTATTAGACAAAACTGTTCTAAATAATACAACTGAACCTGCAGTACTCAATACTGTAACTGTATAAGAATTTAGCCAGCCATTGATGGGTGACTTCATGGAGCAGCCTCTGAATACTAGTTCAGAAGTTCATATCAAGGCAAATAGCTAAAACTTTAGGAGAATCCAATAATTGTGCTAAAAATAATTTAAATTTAAATACCATAGAGCTACAGTCAGGATAACACAAGATTTAACAGCATCAACATTAAAAGATTAAAGGTCATGGAACACTTATATTCCGAAGAAAAAATTAGCTGGACTTGCAACCAAGGATAACTTAAACCAGCATAACTTAACTGTGCATTATCCTGAGTGGGGAAAAAAGATAGAAATGAAGGGAACTAAGGTATTTTCAGACACTTGTGAAGAAAAGACCAGAACTCAATAGAAAACTTGACCTATCAAGACTCAGGAAAAATATAAGAAGGTAATTATTAAAGACTAATTATAAAGGACTTAATAAGGTCAAAATCTTTACTTCTTATATAAGAGAAATTTACCTGAAACTTTTACGAATGTTCTTGGATAGTTTGGAAGAGCATGCAAAAATAAAAGGCTTAGGATTGAGTTGAGTCTGATTAGACGATCCTAAAAAATAAAATTGAGTAGGGAGAAGTAAAATGGAGCAAATATCTCATAGAAATGAGGCATGGATAGAAGAACTGTTATAGAGACAGAAGCAAGTAGAAGTCTGGTAGAACTTTATTCTCATCAGAACTAAGTTAAAGATTTACAGAGAAATAGAAGGGCAAGGGGAGAGGGTGAGGGAAGGACTCCTAGAAGGATATGCAGATCAAGAAATAGGAGGATAATGGGAAAGGATAAGAGAGGGATTCTGAAGGTTTGGTAAGTTAAGGAACAGAAGGGTAAGAGAGAAGAAAAGAGAGGAATTAGAAGGGATGCAGATTGGGGAGGCAGTGGTTAGAAGTCAATTAGATATTTAAGGAGGGATAGGGTAAAGAGAGAGCGATAGAAGGATAACGAGTGATGAAAAGTAGAATGGAGGGAAATCACAACTAACAATTATAACTTTGAACTCACCCATGAAACAGAAACAGATAGAAGAATGGATTAAAAACCAGAATCAACAATACATTGTTTACAAGAAATTTTTAAAAGAGAGATACATATACAGTAAAAATAAAGGGCTAGAATAGAATTTTTTATACTTCAACTGACGCAGGAAAAAAAGCATGGGAAGTAATAATTATGTCAAAGTTAAACTGAGTTTCATTAAAAGAGATAAACAGGGAAACTATATTATGATAAAAGGAATCAAAGAAAATGAATCAACAGCAATACGATTCCTATAGTAATCAAATGAGCTCTCTCTCTCATATATAAATATATATAATATGCGTGTGTGTGTATATGTATGTATGTATGTGTGTGTTGTATCCAAATTTTTAACGGAAAAGCTAAATGAATTTACATATGGAAACATACAGTAAAACTATAATAGTATGACATATATAACAATACATCAGTATAATAATATATAACAAATAATAAAAATATAATAGTTATAATAAACTATAACAGAAATAAAAACTGCAGGAATCAATGGGGCAAAATGGGCATTGGGGTCCTAAAACTATTTCCTCTTTGTAGACAATATACTTGGAAAATCCCAGATATACAACTAAAAAGTGGAAACATAATTTTGCAAAACAGCAGGATATACAATAAACCCACATAAATCATTAGCATTTCTATATATCACCAATAAAACCCTGAAAAAGAAATAGTAAGAGATACCCCATTTAAAATAACTGCTACTTCTGTAAAATAACTGGGAGTATATCTGCCTAGATAAACCCAGGAATTACATGAACATAATTTTAAAACACTTTTTATACAAATAAAATCATATTTAAATAATTTGAAAAATATAAATTGTTCATGAGTGGGCAGAGTCAATATAATAAAAATGAAAATTCTCCTTAAACTAATATACTTATTCAATGCAATGGATTATAGAGCTTATAGAAAGAAGCAAGGTATAAGCAGGCTGGAAAGGAAAGGGCCAGTTTATAAAGGATTTTAAATGCAAAAAGAAAAAAGGAAAAAAAATGTCATTATATTTGATGTTGGAGGTAACAGGAAGTCACTGAAATTCACTGAAGAAGGAGGGTGATGTGATCAGGCTTATATTTTACAAAAATCATCTAAGTGGAGGACAGATTGGAGTGGGGAGAGATATGAGGCAAAGAGACAGCTTTTGTAATAATCCAGGAGAAAGGTGATGAGAGCCTCAACTACAAATGTAGTTATATGAGTAAAAGTATGGGAAGTATATTAGAGATATTATGCAAAAAAATGACAAGATTTGGTAATGGATGGGCATGCAGAAAAAATGAGAGTTAAAACTCCAGGATGACACAAGGATGATAACCTGGACAGTAGTATTAGGAAGAAGACAATGTGTTTTTTTGACATGTTGAGTCTGAGATGGCTCAAGACATTGAGATGCATAAGAGGCAATTGGATAAATACGGCTATAGCTCAATAGAGAGAATAGGGATGGATATATAGATCTGAGAATCACCTGCATAAAGACATTTGAATCCTTAGGAGTTAACATGATCACCAAATGAGATAATAAAGAGAAAAGGGGACCCAGCAGAGAACCTTGCCAACACACTAACAGAGGATAAGACATGGATAAAGTACAAGAAAAGAGAACCAAGAATGTTTGGGTACATAAAGAGGAAAACCAAGAAGATCCAAAGTATCATGAAAACCCAGAGAGGACAGAAGGTCCAGGAGAAAGGGATCAGCACTTCAGAGCTGAAGAAGGGTAAAGGTTGAGAAAAGATCAAGAGTTTTAGTATAAAGAGTTCACTGGAAATTATAGAGGCTAGTTTCACAGCAGAAAGTATTCCATTTCTGTTTTTTATATTTTCCATGCCTAGCACATGGCAGGCACTTAAATACTTGCTGATAGGGTAGAGGTCAAGATGAGCCTGAAAACCCAAATACCCAGAGATTTGTGATCTCATAGACTCAGAAGTTCTCTCAATAATGCCGATCACAACCCATCCATGGCTACCAATTTTGTGACTTTTATCCATTAAGTTGACTACAGAAAGTTTACCCAATGCGGTAGAGGCCCTCTTGACTTTCTCTTGAAATCCCAAGAGTGCCATTGTCATCCTAGTGCTGTACATCTAACACTCTCTCACTCTTGTCACGTGACCAGCCTATCTTCATTTCCTACCATACGTTCCCTGATAGGAATCTTCTACTTCAGTCCCTCTCCCAGTACAGGCTGCAGGTTACTCATACCTACCATGTCTCTCTCCATTCCCCTATGAGACCCCCAAATATGCTCTGTAAATGCCACAGAATCCACTGATGCTACAAAATTACAGATATTCTAAAATGGAAACAGACCAGTCTATACAAATAGATCCAGACTACCACAACACAAATCTTTAACATGAGATTATATAATAATTTCAGTTAGGCAAAGTGTTTCCTTTCCACATAATACTTTTGTGAGCTAAAGTAGTACAAATACTATTAAAAACTCTATTTTACATATGAAAAAACTGAGACTCAGGTAGTTAAAGAGACTTGTCCAGAGTCATAAAATGTATCTTACAACACTGACCAAAAACCAAGTGCCTCCTTAATTCAATTATAGTACTCATTTTCTGTATAATTTGAAACTTTCTTCTGGACCATTTGCAAGTATTTTCACCCTACTAGTGAAAATAAGTGGAGTAACCTCCAGGACTGTTCAGGCATCAGGCTGGGCAGATAATTAAACTTAGATAATTTGACTGCAAATTCATCAATGTACTCCATAACTGATGGTCTTGGGATGGGAAAATTTGATTCTTTTTAAGATTCATTAGAAAAGCATTTTGAAATGTACTAACCTGGATTTCTATATGCCGAGGATTATCAATAAATTTTTCTATTAGTAACCTATCATCACCAAAACTTGAAGCGGCTTCTTGAGATGAAAATCTAAAACCATCCCTTTAAAAAGAAGAAAAAAAAGTGTTAAACTAGCAAGAGACAAAACTCAGATCTCAGTACATATATAAACCCAATAAGTATAAATAAGGCTTTTAATTAAAAATGTTTTCTATAATGCTCCAGAAGATCAAAGCCAAATTCAAAAGAAATTATTTTTAATAGTACTTAAAGTATTCTCTGATCACTAGATTATTTTAGGGAGAATTCATACATTTCTTCTAGAGAACCAAAATTCATTTTTGATGTAAAATTAAATTTTACTAAGGTAAAACATATAATACTCATCATTTCCTTCTTAAAATCTAGTAATTATACATTTTTTAAAAAGCTACTCAATGAAAAACCTAGGAAATAAAGCAGAATTATATATTTTGTAAACACTGAAAATGCTATTAAAATATTTCATTAGCACAAGGAAAAAGCTATTAAGACATTATATCAAAATTGATATACTCAACTGAAAAACTCAAAAACTGTTTCTCAGATGACTGATATAAAGGACATTAACAAGTATTAGCTATAAAATATACATAACTAGAATACGTAAGTGCATAAAAGAGACAAAGTGCTATGAGAGTTTTAAGAAAAGAAATATTATTTCTCTCTGAAAGACAGAGAAGTCTTTCTTGGGGAGACAGTTCCAGAGATAGGCAATGAAGGGTGAAAAAAATTTCTACTGGAAGAAATAGGGACGGTTGTGATAAGAACTATATTTGAGACAAAGGAAATATTTGACCCAAGACAAAGAGGCAGGAAAGCCTAAGCTGAAACAAGAGAAAAGTCAAAATTCACTAAAATATTTAACATTTAATGGTGGTCTAATGTTGTGGCTAAAAAAAAAGTCAGCTTGAGCCAAATTGTAAAGGATATTGAGTACCAATCAAATTAAGAAGTTTGAAAGCTCTTAAACACCCACAGTAGTAATCTGATTAGATCTCTTATTCTTTTATTATTTTATTTTTTATTTTTTTTTGGAGTTGGTGTGACTGGTGAGGTGGTTTAGATATGTGACTCTCCGTGTGTTCTCACTTCTGGTGGGGAAATTCTCTACCAGTACAAATTAACAACTTGTCTTTATCACTGTCTAGTCACATACACCATGTGCTTCCTCAGTGCCCTTGGGTACTATCCATCTTCAACTCTTCCAAGAAAAACTGTTTTCTACCCATACAATACAATTTGAATACTGGTATAAAAATGATGGTCTTTTCAAAGGAAATTTTTGAGGCCATTAAAAGATCTAATTACACAAAAACAATGTAGCCAGCTCTCCTTCACCTATTCAATTTTGTATTAATTCACTGAATATTTGCAGTATCTGGGCAAGATGCGTATGCATACATATGCAGGCATATATGTGTCTATACACACATGTAAATCTATAGGTTATGCACCAAACTTATCATAGTCTGAACAATAAGCATTTTGCATCCACTTGTTTTTTACCTAGATAGATAGTTAGGTCAAACTCCTTTGAATGAGTATGAACCTCATTTAAGAGGCTTTGCAATATTTCAGAACTTGATGAAAGCAGTACAATGTCATATTAAAAAGGAGTATAAACATAAGTCTCCTAGATGTCCCCTATACTAGTGGCAAATGTTTCTCAATCATATGTATCCCTGCTCAGTTGATGTTTATAATTAGAGAGGCACTGAACAAAGTATCTCCCTCACATTACTTATACAAGGAATCTTGTATAATTTTGACACATGCATGAGAAATAACTTGTTGAAGAACCTTTAAGATATTTTTCTCTATGGAATCAAATGCTTTTAAATATTAAAGAAACAATAAGTACAGTGAGATTTTGTATTCTCTTTATGAGATCTTCTATTGAATAACATCTGTGAAAGCTTGATTCCCTACTAAATCTGACAGTAATCATCAAAGAATCAAAACATTTCAGAATTTGGGAAGTGGCCATTTAGTCCAATTAATACCCTCTACTTAAAGATCTTTAATGAGGAAGAACCTACTGTCTCCAGTGGCAGATTCCACTTTTAGATAGTTTTGTTAGAAAGGTTTCATTAAAGTCAAGGTGAACTTTGCCTCTGCATAACATCAACCAAATAGTCCAAGTTATGACATAAGGGGTCAAAGAGGAAATAATGAATCCATTTTCTACAGTACAGTCTTTCAAATACCTTAAGATAACCATACAGTCATTCTGAGTGTTTTCCAAGTTAAATATCTTCCATCCCTTCAATCATTCTTCATACAGGATAGACCTGAGGTCCTTTACCATACTAGGTACCCTTCTCTGGCTTCTCTTGAGCTTATTAAATCTTTTCTAAAATATGGCAACCAGAAATTAATAAAACCCTTCAGATGAGTCCTGACTTGGGCAGAGTACAGTCTGAATATCACCTTATGATTCCTAGAAGTTAGTCTCTCAATGCAGCACAAGATCACATTAGATTCCTTAGCTAACATATTATACTGCTAATTCACACTGTCCTTTCAATCTACTAAAATTTCCAGATATTTTTTCTGACAAATGTTGTCCTATTATAGCCATTTTGTCTTATCTTATACTTGTAAATTGGACTTTTTGAATATAAGTATTCTCTCCAAAGCAAAAAAAGATCTCTTTATTGAAAAAAGTTATAATCTATTCTTCATCCTTATCCATCTTAACAGCTTTGTTGCTTTTGGTGTTTCTTTTTAATTAATTTTTTCATCTGTTTTACATATAGGAAGGAAGGAGGAAAACATACACACATAAGCACCACTAAACAAATCTATTCCCATACCGGCCACAGCCAAAAGTACTTTTCTTACTCTGCGCAGGAATACATCTAGCATGAAGTAAATAGAATTCTTCGTTACCAGGGCTCTACAGTCATGTTGATCACGTAGCTGGCCACAGTTCTTAAGTCTTTCAGAACTGCTTCTTACAATGCTGACGTTATAAACTGTTCTGATCCAGCTCACTTCACTCTGCATCTGTTCACACATGTCTTTCAAAGTCTTTCTGAAATCAATTTTTCCCTCATTTCTTACGGGACAATACTATTCCATTGATATAACACAATTTGTTCGGTCATTCCTCAATTAATAGCCATTTCCTTAGTTGTTTTTTGCTACCACAAAAAGAGTTGCTAAAACTCTATTTATTCATAGAATATCTTTTCCTCTTTTGTTGATCTCTCTGGGATACAAGTGTAGCTTGGTCACGGAACAAATCTAATGTGGGACTAGTAGTCAGGGGAACTAGGGTTTATTCCTAGCTTTACCACTAAAACTAGCAATGTGGTCAGCGTAAAAATAACTTGCTCTCTACTGACCTCAGCTTCCATCTTTGCAAAACAAAGTCATTAAACTAGATAATCTCTAAAAGCATAGGACCAAGGTACATAACCTGAGAAAAATATTTTTAAATGAAAAGGAAACCCTTTTATGATATTCAAAAAGGTAAAATTCGATTACATATATCACAAATTTTCACAATCACTATAAAAACCAAAGAAAAAGGAAATTTTCTACATAGTTCTTTTTTTCTACCAAAAATAATTTTTAAAAAGCCCACAGCTATCTAATTTCTTCATTTTACCTTTAGTAACTTTCAGGATGTCAGTTTAATAACATTCTGGTAACTATAATTTGCATCAAGACGATATTTTAGACAGGATCTCACCTGGTCTCTTCATCATCCCAAGCGATTCGCATACCTTTCCCACCACCACCTGCTGAGGCCTTGATCATAACAGGATAGCCTAACAGCGGGAAACAATTAGACAGAAGTTCAGACTTTGATCATTTGGTTGTATGAACATGACAACTGACCACATGTCTAATAATTCAATAGACAATAACTGGCTTATTTAAAAGGGGTTTTTTAACAGAAAAAAAATTAGCATTGCATTCTTACAAATGAAGCAATAATTTAGAGTTTAAATAATTTTACACTAGCCAAGTTATTTTTTGACAAGCAAAAAGACTTTTATCCTCAAAGCTTATAAGAAAAAACATTATCAGAAATAATTAGTTTGACAGAAGAATCTTACTTCATGCTATCTAAATTCCAAAAGCTGATTAACTAATATTACTTGGAATAAATATATAACTAGATAAAGACAAAAAAGCTGTTTATAACACCAAAGGAAAAGAAGGCGGGGATGGAAAAGCAAAGTTCCTTTTCTTATTCATAGTAAAAAGACTATTCCCAAAAGACAGTCAAATGATAGAATGTATTCCATATTAAATCCCTTGTTTCAAGAATTCTCTATTATAGGATTTGTAAGTTTATAGGAAGGCCTTGAAAGATGTCCTTGGAAGTTAAAGTTTTATCTTAAAAGCCTGAAGGAACAGATAATAAAAGTATTTGGGAAAATTTAAGCTGGAATCTGTTGTAGGAGAGGTTATATAGGGAAACTGCTGAAGAGGACACATAAATATCACACTAAGAAAATGAAAAAGAATGAGTAAAATTAAGTCAATTTTTAGGAAAAACAGACTAGAACTGATGCCTGTTTGGAATAAAAAGGCAAAGGAGAGATTAATAACTCCTAAGGATAGAAGCTAGGAGGACAAAAGCTGAAGGAGTCAATCTTCAAGGGAATAAGGGGATGGTGCAATGCATGTAAGGTTTATATGGCTTTGATAAATTGTAGCTCTCAATGCACTGGTGGTACCTGGTAATTATTTATCAACCTCTTCTTATCTTGCAACAGTTGACTGTTGACAACAGTTACAAACCTATTTCTTTTGAACACAAGCAATTTTAAAGGTATAGAATAAAAAAGTTTTATTAAAGCTAAACAGCACATTTTTCTCCTCAAGAAGTCTGAAACTATCCTCTAGCCCAGGGGTGGGGAACCTCTGGGCCACATGTGGCTAGTCCTCAAGTGATTTGATTGAATAGAAACTTAACAGAACAAATCTTTCCATTAAGGGGATTTGCTCTGTAAAGTTTGGATTCAGTCAGTCAAAGGGTCATGCTTGAGGGCATCAAAGCCACAGGTTCCCTACCCCTACAATCTGTTTAAAAAATGAGTGGTACATTTCAGGTGAGAATAATATAGAAAAGTGGAAATGTCCTGTAGATAAGTCAAGCTACAGAACTACAAGCTAATAAATCAAACAGAACAGAAACCTTGAGACATGGGTATGATTATAAGAAAAAAAAAAGATAGGGTAAAGTGAGAAAATTTATATAGAACTTTTTCTATAATTTTCTCTATTTCTATTTATTGAGATATTAAAAACGGACTAAAAGGAGAAAAAAGATAATTCAGTACAATCTAATAAAAACTGAGCTCCTACCACAAACATGTCATGGGACTAGAAACAAAGGATACAAAGACAAAAAAGGATAGAAGTTCTGCCCTGAGGAAGTTTAACATTTAGAACGGTAAATATAACATATACATAAAAGCATATAAGATAGCGAAGAAAAAAAACGAACAAAAGGTGGATGGAACTTGCTATTTCTTATAGTCAGGGCACATGAGTAGAAGAGTATACAAACACGGAAGTGGGAGCAAATACACACGAAACGAATCTCATTCTTACATGAAATAAATGAGGACCACACACACACACACACACACACACACACACAACCACTTTGGTAAGGATAACCATGAAACAACTGAGAAACAAATAGGGATGATATGGGGACAGAGGATAATACTGAAGAGGGAACAGTTATACATAAAATAAACTTCTTGGTCCTGAAAGCAGGGGGAGGAGAGCAGTAAAAGAGGGAAAAGTAAGTATTAGAAAAAGTTAAAAAAAAAAAAAAAAAAAAGCTCCGGCCATGGCCCCTGGGAGGGGGTGGTGTCCCAGGGCTAGGGATCCCCACCCCCCACCCCTGCACAAACCCTCTGTCCTCCTGGGGTTGGGGCCATAGGAGGCAGGGAAGGGGGTCAAAGTTGCCCACTGTTCCCCGCAGATCCTGGGCCAGGTCTACACAGTGCTGCGCAACCCAGTGAAACACATGGTTAACAATGAACAGGGCATGGTAGACAAGGAAGTGGGCACGTTGCTCCTGGACTGCACTGGGCAGCCTATTGGAGGCTGCTCTTCTGAAAGATAACCCTGGACAACATTAAGAGCTTCAAGGACAAATACATTGGGCTAGCTGGTGGATATCAAACAAGCCTACGTAGACTTTGAGGGCAACACGGACCAGATCCTGCAGTTGCCCCTGAGCGGAGTGTGAGGTCAAGCCCAGAATCCAGAGCATCATCCAGCAGGCCACTGATTCCAGAGAACTCCCGCCCTACAGAGCCTCCCTCAAGGAGTCAAAGCAAAAAGTGAATGCTAGGGAAAGGAGGGCTCAAGAAGAAGCCAACGAAGCAGAAAAATCCAGGAGGAGCTGGGCCTTGGGGATGAATCAGGAGACCTAAAGGCACTTATCAAGAGCAGACAAAAGGATCAGGAAAAACAAACAGTTTTCTGGGAAGCAAGGTATTGCAACTCTTCCAAAAAAGTTAAAAAATAACTTGCAAGAAAGGGAAAAAATGAAGGTGGTGGTTTTGTTTCTTCAGTGAGCCTTCTGTTTAATTGGGACTTACCCACCTACCTGGATATGTGTAGTAAAAGCTTGATTATAGAGGAAAACGGTGACTATCTCATGAGTAACTTATTCAGCCATCACCCCACCCCACCTTCATCTGTTACACATATACTCTCAAAGTGTTTACTGGCAGTCTATTGTTTCTGTGAAATTTCCCTCCTGAAAGAATTTAGTTTTTAGAGAATCCATATTTCCACAAGTCTTACACAAGAGGGGTTCTAAACAAATTTTATCAAAAAAGGATAGAGACTTCTAGCAGAGCTCACTTGGCAGGTAATAATGCTGTTAGCCATCAAACTACTCACTGGTGAGGAAATGAAATTCTTAAAGCAACTAACGAACAGCTCTGTTCTAAATCTAAATGTTTCCTTGCCAGGTTTGTTTTCATTTATTTATAGTGAACAAGATTTGTTCTATATTTTGTACTATTTGGTGCTGGCAGATATTTCAAGAATTTTTGTAAAAAAAAATTGCACAAAATAAACTAGCAAAATATTTCACCACAAAAAAAACCAAAAACCTAAGAGATGATTTCAGAAAATCCTTGGACCTGACACAGACTTAAATATGCATAATTACAGCAATTTATATGGAGACAACAGTTAAAAAAACCACCTACCACTTTGAAAAATGATCATATTAAGAAATATGATCAATACAGGAGTCAACGACATCAGAGGACCCATGACAAAGCAAGATTCCCACCTTCTCTGACAGAGAAGTTGTAGACAGTTCACAGAAAAAGAAACACATTTTCAGATAAGGTCACTATGCACACTCATTTTGCTTATCTCTGCTTACTAGCTATAAAGTTTGGGTAATTGTTTGTTTTTTAATTTCTCCTGGTTAATTTCTTTGAGGATGGAGGGAAAGAGGGAGGAGGAATTAGCCATAATGATCCTCACCCCTACAAAAAGAGAGTCATAGAAACATTTTCAAATGAACATAAGAAAACAAGGAAATGTAGAAGGAAACATAAAAAGCAAGATGGTTTTGAAAGTAACAGGCAAAATTTATTATAATAATATTATTTTAAAAAATCAAGTAATATGAATTGATTCACGATTTGGCAGAGAATTATCTTTTTATGAACTGACATTTGTATACTAATGCTTTTATTTTGTGTTTACATTCAGAATACGGAGAAATCATTTGGTAACTTAACATCTTGAATTAGATGTCTTTATAAAGCATGTTAAACTCAAACCTGTCCAAAACTGAACTCATTATCTTAGTCCTCTAAAATGATTCTCTTTCCAGACTTCTCTATTACCAGCAAGGGAACCATCATCCTTCCTAGTTTCCCATGCTTGAAAGCCGTGTCATTCTTGACTTCTCCCTTTCTTTCACCCCATCATGTCCCATGTGCTGCCAAATCCTGTCAATTTATGACTGTAACCTTCTCATATATACCCCCTTTTCTCCTCTTACACTGTCATCATTCAGGTAATGGCCCTCATGCCCTCACACCTGGGCTATCACAATAACCTGATGGTTAGTCTCCCTGCTACAAGTTTCTCCCCACTCCAATCCATTCTTCACTCAAATGCCAAATTAATCTTCCTAAAGACACAGATCCAAACATGTAACTCTCCCATTCAATAAATTCCGGTGCCCTATCAATACCTCCTGGAGCAAAGTATTTCATAATGGCCCTCTACCTTTCCAGTCTCCTTCCACCCTAAAACCCCAAGAAGTTCTCTGCAGTCTAGTACTAATGGCATCTTTGCTGTCCCTTCCACAAGAAAGTTCATCACCTGACTCCAGGCACTTTCTCTGACTGTCCATCATGCACGGAATGCTTTCCTTCCTCTTTTTCACCTCCTAGCTTCCTTCAAGTTCCAGGTAAAATGACATCTTCAATGAAAAGAATCTGACCTCTCTAAATACTAGCATCTGCCTTCTGTTGAATATTAAAACATACATACTTTGTACGTAGCTGTTTACATATCACCTCCTCAGTTGGACTGTTAGATCCTAGAGAGAAAGCACTGTTTTTTTGTTTTTTCTTTTGGGGGAAGGGGGAGAGGGGTGGTTTTTTTGCATATCCAATACTTTGCCTGGTATATGTTACTTAATAAATGTTTACTGACCCACAGAACAGAGGGTGTTGGAGAAGTTTTTTGTCTGTTCTTTAGTTCATTTAAGATAAAGGAAATCTGCGCCTATTCTTATGCAGCAGAAGAACAAGAAGTAAATAGAGACAAACTGAAGATAAGAAGGAGAGGTGAAGTTCAAAGCTTCATTATGAGGAGATAGTATACAGGATTTAATTTGGGGGTTGGGGTGCTGGTTTCACAAGGGAAGGTACCATATCTTTAGGGACTTTGGAAAAGGATGAGGGAAGCTACAGAAAGGTCTAAGGGATAAAGACTGAAAGATAAGAGTAGGCATGATGGTCTCAATTTCAGTATTAATACTAGTAATTGTCCTTTATGTAACACTTTGAAGTTTGCAAAGCATTTTACATGTTATTTCACTACAGTCTAACCATAATTTGTGAGGGAAATACTACATATATGATTTTTCCTGGTTCGCAGATGAGAAAAATGAGTTTCCGAGAGGTTAAATATCTCGTTTACTGCCACAGAGCTAAATGTCAGACGGAAGCAGAACCCGGTCCTCTCTTAAATTCAGGGTTAGAGCTTGTTCTACACAGGCAGCAAGGGCGTCTGATGAGAAAGCAGAAATTGGAAGTAAAGTCAGAAGCTCAGGGGAAAGAAGTCTTATAATAGCCATTGTGAGGAGAAGGAATTTTAATGAAGAGAAACCTGTATAACAATGATGGCCCACTGATGTTCCGTAGCAAGGATCTGCAAAACTCTCAGGCAATTTCACAACTTTTTCTGTCATCATTCAGTAGCTTGAAAGTAGTAACAGAAGAACATATGTGATGGGGATGGCCCAAAGCTGAAGATAAGCAAGACAAGAACACTTAAAAGAGAAAGGAACAAAAAATCACAGGACAGCAGGCAGTGCCTTGCAACTGAAGGGAGGATAGTGTCGATGAACTGTGAAAAGGGGGAAGGCTAAAGAGAATGAAAGCCATGACTCAGGGATACGGAGAGTGGGAAAGGACAGGGGTCAAAGCAGAAAATCCCAGAATTCAAGATCTTCATGCCATGTGAGTTTGCTGTGACCACTTACACAGCTTTAGAGGAAACTTAACATCTCCCCTTTCACACCTCTTATTATGTGTGTGTATATGGGATTATATGTATGTATATATGTACATATGCACACTATTATATATCATATGCTACATATACATCTCTGTGTACCTACGATATGTATATAAACGTATATACACACACATAATCTCGTTTGACCACCATGAAAAATCTGTGATGTATGTGTATATATGTATATGTTTGTGTGCAAACGTACACACACACACTCATATGTGTGTGTGTGTGTATAGTTGTCCCTTTTTTTATAAACGTAGAAACTGAGGTTCAAAGATGTCAATTTTATTGAGGGTTACCAAAACCATAAAGTAATACAGACATGATTCAAACCCAGATCTTCTGACTCTAGGTCTAGTACTTGCTCCAATATATTGTGTTGCATAACAGAATTAGATTATATATAAAGAAGATAGTCTAAGCAGTTCTGCACATGACTGGGCTTAACAAAGAATCAAGATTTAAAAAGAAAGCTATCAGAAAATATTAAAAACCATAAATGACAAATTCTCCATACAGCAATCCTATTGTTAAATATTCTCAGGTACTTTCATATATGTAAACTTTATTTCCCCTAACTAGTCTACATTCTCCTAAGGAATATGAATTATATCTAATTATTTTATATTCATTTCATGCTACCTAACATTGTAACCTATGTATCGTAAGCACTCAATAAATAAATTCAGAATTTACTATATACAGAGAAAATATAATAAAATTATTTGTAATTTAAAAAATGAAAAGAACATGCATTATCCCAAAATGTTTCCTTCAATCATTTCATTACTATGGTTGCTCAAGCATGCCTACAAACTAGTCTGAGAGAATAAACTAATCAACTGATATAAAATTAATAAACAGCTTAGCACACAGTAAACACGTTCACTAGTTCCTGAGCAGTTTGATAATTTTCCTCAGATTATCTACACACACACACACACACACACACACACACACACACACACACACACCTATCGACTAAATTATTCCTAAAATAAAAAGCTACAAGACATGCATTTTTTTCCGGAATGAACGTTCATTAAGTTAAAAGGCAAGGATTTGAATTGTACAACTACTGTCTTCATATAATGCTAGGTTCAATTGGATAAAAATATAATACAATATTTTTTGTATAATTTTGTATAGATCACGGAGGCTTAAAGAGACTTTTATTTGCTTAAATTTATTTGCTTGTTTCCCTCTATTCAGGCACGTGACAATTCTTGACTGTGAAGATTCTTGACTATGCTCTCAAAATCAATCAAGCTGAAATTTCAATGTACAGATTGGAACTATAATGTTTTCCCAAACAGGAAGTTTTCTCCAAAAAATCCAAAGACTGATGTTTTCACATTACTGAACCTTTTAAAACATGGCAATAGGAAAAGGAAAAAAGTATGCAAGAACAAATAACCACAAAACGAGGAGAAAGAAGATGAGAGCAGAAACAAAGACAAGAACACAAGAAGTGATTAAAATAAAGCAGACTAAAAGTAATTTTTTTAAGGATGGAGAGAGAGGTAGGGGAGAATAGGACTGATAAAATTACACTTCGCCAGGAAAAACGTTTAGTGGTAGAGTAAAGACCACACCGAATAGCAAAGGAGAAATGTAACACTAAATTAATAATGAGGGGGGAAAAAAGGGAGAGGGGAGTGAGATAAATGTACAGCAAGCCTTTAAAGATTCAGCATTGTTTTTAAAAACATGCCCCATAGACACCAAGGCAGTCAAGTATAGAAAGATAATCCAATATATACCAAGCTATTAATAGCAAGATTTTTTTATGATAGCAGAAAAATTAAAACAAAGTAAATGACCCTCAACTGAGGAATTGCTAAAAAAAACAAAAACAACAACAACAACAAAAAAACTGTAACAAGAATGTAATGGAATATTACTGCACTCTAAGAAATTAACAGTAAGAAGAATATAGGGAGAAATGGGAATACTCCAACGAACTGACAAAGAATGAAGGGATGCAAACCAGAAAAACAAGATGCATGATGCCCACTACATAAATGCAAAGAACAATAATCAAAACTCAACTCTGTGGGCCAAAAACTATAAGGGAGTGTCCTTCAACGGTGGAATAGCTGAATAAATAACAGTTTATGAATGGAATGGAATACCACACTATGTAAGAAATGATGACAGAGATAATTTCAGAGAAACCTGGAAAAATTTATACGAACTAATGCAGAATAAAGTGAGCAGAAACAGGAAACCAATATAAACAATAACTGTAAAAAAAAATCAATAGTTTTTAAGGACTTAAGATCTCTGATAAATTCAATGATCGACTAAGACTGCAGAGGATTGATGAGGAAGAAGCCTTCGTTCTGAAAGAGGTGAGAAACTAAATATCCAGAATGAGGCCTGCATCGTTAAATAACTGCCGTCACCACCACGGCCTCATTTCTCCCTTGATACTCTAAAATTTTCCTCAGGTCAGTGAATGGAGAAAGAAAGGAATTACTTATGTCTTCATCCTGATTTACTGGCTTCAGGAACTTGGTAAAGTTTTATCTTCCTCTACTGAAAGGTCTATGACTTAACAGAGCAGAACAGGAGTTTCTAGCCTTTATTGGAAATCCAGAGTTCCAAAATCATACAGTGACTTTGCATTGCCTTTTCATTTCTGTAGAGACAAAGCTTCTAAAGACAAATTCAGACAGAGGAATATTAGAAATATGCCACCAAAAGCAGTTCTCACTCCAGCCCATTTTGGGAGAGAGAATGGACAGCAGAAATTGTATAGCCTCAAGTGTGTCCTGGGGGCACAAAGCAAGAGGTATTAGAGGTGACATAATCCGTGTACTGTAACATCCAAGAGGGGCTTCATCTTCTCCATCCACTGATGTTAGACTGTGGAATCCAGGAAGATATTAATGCGAAAGGAGCAAGTATCCAGTGGCTGGGCCTACATCCAAACACCAAGATCATGAACCGCACCGCCCTGAAGCTGGGGCACATGGTCACTTAAAGAACCAGTGGCCAGCATGAAGGGGAAAGATCCTCATTGTGGAGCAAAGATGAGACTAGAGGGGAAAGGATTTCAGGTGGCTGAAACTGCCAGCTGTGCTAAATTCCAGTGAACTGGTGATCTAGAGACAAGACAAAAGCTCCTCAGCTGGCCAGCTTTCCTTTATTTAAAGTCTGTGAGGCTACAAGGAGGTGTGGTGCAAGAATGACCAGCTGCGCAAAACCAAAGATTAGTGGAGGCTAAGAAGGAGGGGTGCAGTAGTCTAGAAGTCATGCAAGAAGCAACTGCTCTATTTCCTTTCATTTTACATTATGTATAATAAACTTCATAAATGCTGTATGTAAAATCTTTGAAATTCTGAAGGTAGTGGACATGGATTGACAAAGGGGAGTCCAAATGAATGAACTATGGACTCATGAATTATACAGACGGATGATTTCATATTTTCATTTTCTTAAAAATATTACGTTTCCTCACCTAGGTTAATTTGGGACCTGGCTAGCAAGGGCCAAATCAAACTGCTTAGTACTATTCTGGAAGCTGTAGGTTTGGCAATGCAGGAAGAACTCTAAATATCTGAAGACCAAGTGCCAATGGGAACACTGCGGCCTTTTAGGAAGATTATTTCAAACATGTGCAATAGCAAAATTAAGGAAACCACTAGACCAATAAATAGCCCATGAAACACACCACCTGGTGGCTGCCTCAGTTACTGCATTCAACTTCCCCTGGATAATTAATATAGTGCCATGTTATGATCTTTTAGGATTATAAGGATAGCATTACAGTCAAAAAAACACAGAACCAGATAGCTTGCAGTGCATGAGTTGCAAAAGTATCAGAGTAATATATCCTCCTTCCTTCAGAAACTCCTAGATATTCAGAGTAGGAGACTGTTGTCGTAAGTCAGGCTCTGGGCATATTTTGTTTGTGAGACAGAAAGCAATAAATCTAAAGATATATGGGACTGATTTGAAAGTGACTGAGAGCTTGCGTGATGGGACTACTATGGTCAAAGTAGACTTCTATAAAAGGTGATGAAGCCAAGATTTGATTCCTTCCTCCTCTTGCAAAAAAGGATCATCCAGTCCCTCCCTTGCCATACTTTCCAAGTGGCCACTGGTGGCACTGATGTGACTTCCTGTTCATGGAAAGGCATAAAAGCTCCCACCCACACAGGATCAGTGTCTTTCAGACTTAGTGGAGGTATAAAGCCCACACAAATCACTACGCCCAGCCCTCTCGACCAGACACATGTTGGGACGAAGGTGAAGAAAAGTTGTACCTGGCAAACCTAAGTACAACAGTATCTCTGTTGCATATCTTTGCTGTGTTAGAACTGAGTAAACCTCTTTTTGTTAACTGTTCAAAGACAACAAATATTTCATTGGGCCCTAACATTAAATCTGAAGTATAGGCATCAGAAAAACCCCTAACAAAAAGTTGAATTTACATTTAGAATTTCAGCTACACTTAAAGTTCAGATATAAAACATAAACACTGAACAAGAATGATAACCCCAGCTCACTGATTTTTGTTTCCTCCAAGAACAGGCTGCTTGTATGGGGAAAAAAGTTAGCTCCTGTTCCTTTACTTGTGCCCAGCTGCCTCTTGTGGCCACTTTCTGCCACCTGTTTTCCTCCTACTTCTTCCTCAAACTAGGGGAAGAGGAAAAGGACAGAAGAAAATATCATGAGTGCTAGAATACCTACTAAAACCAACAACTAACATTTCACATTATGAACATTACCTCATTTAACCTTCCAATTCTACTGAGAAAATAATACAAAGTTCTATTATCTTCATTTTACAAGATCACATTTGAATATTACAATAGCTTTGCAAGGTAAGGATACAGTGAAATTGTTACTTACTATCTCTCTTTCATAGATAAGAAAACTGAGGTTCAAAAATGTTCATTAACTTGCCAGTGTGGCAGGTCTAGGAGGTGGCTGACTACAGCCTACAGTCCAGTGTTCTTTCCAATGCATTCTGCTGCCTCTTTGGCTTTACCTGATCCAGTGACAAGCACCCTAATTTACGTTTTAAGTGTCTAGTAGCCCCAATTAAGCTTAGAAGAAAAACCTCATGACAAAAGGAAAAGACACAGGAGGTGTGAAAAAACACATGAAGAAAATGGAGATAAAATGTTAATAAAGTAACATTTATCTATTACCATTATCTACAAATTAATATTTAGACTACATATATTATTATATGTAATAGTAATAATATATAACATATAATAATAAATCTGATATAATCACAGGATGTCTGATTTAGATGTAGAAGGATATTTAGAAGTCCCTTAATCCTCATTTTACACATGAGGAAGAACACAACCAAAGATGAAATGACTTCTCCACAGTCACACCAGTAGTAAATAGCAAGAAAAGGCACCAGATCCAAGAGGCTCCCCACTGCACTACCCTGCTTCTCTCACTGAGTGCAGGAATCCAAAAGAATGCAAATTAATTCTCTGGAACTCAGAAAACATTCTCCCACACAAGCAGTACTATAATTTGATTTTGGGTTTGTTTGTTTTTTCAGATTTCTGAGCAAGATCACAAAGACCTATTAAACCCATAATGTAGTGAAATAAAATAGTAGAAAATAGTTCTCTGTAATGCCAAGGATTAAACAAGAGATATATTTGAATAAGAAAGTGACTTTGGTAAATTTTGAAGGGGACTTCAACAGTAACTTCGCAGATTGACAACAATGTTTTATCATGTCTAATTTCACTTCAAAATCTGCAGCTTTCCTATTGCCTAATATAAACAGATGATCACCATTAGCAATACTCTTAACAACTGAGAGAAACTGTTTTTTTTTCTTTTTGTGGTCCACAAATGAAAAATAAAGCACAAAACAAGCTAGGGAAAGGTATTTCCTGAAGGCAACAGTTCTCAAATTGTGATCCAATAACTTCTCGGAGTCTTGAGACTCCTTACAGGGGGCCTACTGGATCAAAACTGTTTTTATAATACTAACATATTTTAATTTCTAATGACAAATATTACTAGATACTATCCACATAAATAAAAGTTTTTTGGGAGATTCTCAGTAATTTTTAAGAGTATAAAGAGGTCCTGAAGCCAGAAAGTTTGAGAACTACTGTTTTAAGGTAATTTAGGAAGTATTGGAAAAAAACAAAAGGAAAAGAGAAAGGGTAGGGATGAACACACAAAAGTTATGTAAAATGGAGTAAATTAAACACTCCCCTCAAAAGAACTGTACATTTTTCTCGAAGGAAGACAAAAAAGGGTGACTATTAGGTCAGATAGTTCCCCAAATTGGCCTCAAAGTGGCACTATCATCCCAAAACAGTTTGGTTACTGGACGGAGGACATTATGAATGGGGGAAAAAAACAGAGGTAAGAAGTGGAATTGTCTAAATACTAACAAAATAATGAATCAGATCTTTATTATTCTTAGAAGATGTGTATCTCAGAGTTTAAAATTTTTTAAAATTCTTAACTCCATTCCATTAGGACGGTTTCTGGACATGAATAACTGGCTGAGATCCTTTACACTGCTATTCCCATCCCAGGAAAGGGTCTATCTAGCAATAACTTAGAAAGACCCAATCCCAAGGTGAAAGCCCAAGAACTAAGGAGTTTATTGTGTAGGAGCCTGGATGTAGCGCGCGCACACACACACACACACACACACACACACACCATGGAACTTCTGAAGATCTTTTTGCCAAACAAAGCAATGATAGTACCATATACAAATTTATTTAAAAAAAAAAATTAGATACTAAGAATGCATTCTTGTATATTCAGGAAATGTTTGTTTGAAATTGAATTATATCCTGAAATATTAACTAACTCCCCTTTATTACAATGACCCCAATGCTTAAAGTGACAGAAATTAAAATTCATATTTTGTAATGTGTTCAGCAAAAGAACTTCAAAGTAATAAAATTAAAAATCAGTCAAATGATAAACTGCAATATTCAAACTTTTATTTTTCATCATGATCATACTGGTTTCTACTGAACTGTCCTTCATCTATAGCTGTAGGAATTAATATTACATCCAATATCAAAAAATATAAAAAATAATTCCTCTTTTAATTACCTAATCATTACATCTTAGATTCAGGAAAAAATGCCAGATAAAATTCTCTTTTCAAACTCAGTGTGTACTGATAAAATGTGGCTAATTATTAGATAGTCTCTCAGTCAGAAAATAAAAGAACTTAAAAGTATTAAACCAGTATTTGTTCTATGGGGATTGCCTATAATATATTTAATTTACTCAACCAAGTCTACTGAGAGGCATGCAAATCCCACCATAGCTAATTTAAGGACTTACCAATTTCCCTTGCAATTCTGACAGCTTCATCTGCATCCTGTAAAAGCAGGAAATGAGACTGAACGTTAATCCCATCAGCCATTGCACAATGTCCTCAGGGCAGTCATATATTGCACTACTGTCTCCTCAGATTCATTTAATGTTCAATTTTACAACCTTCTGACCCTTTTCATTCAGAGGAATGTAAAATTAATACCATAAGTGGAATGTAAATTCTACCTCATCATTATTATATTGAGAAACTCAAAGCAGCTTGAAATCAGCTGAAAGGAAGCACTACCAGAATTACTAAATGACTGGGTGCACTTGCAGGAATTTAATGACAGAATTTAGAAGTTTACAATCAATAATGATTCATAAATCGGATCATTAAAGCTTGTCTACAGTCAGCTTGTTTCTGTCCTCTGGTTTTTCTGGGTCATGTTTTCCTCGATGTTGTCAGCAGGGGGAGGTGATCCTCTATTGTTTAGGGGAGCATAACACCTAGAAATTAAAAATAAAGTTTCTAATATCTACAGGTATTATCTACTGTCTGAAATGAAACTAACATTTTCTTTAATTTCCCCAAACATGCTCTTTTTCCTCTTTTTGGATGCAGTTAGTGTTTGGTACTCATTTCTTAGTGCAGCTTGTGAATACCTGCCTTCACACCATACTGAGAAGGAAAAAAATTAATTAAAAGAAAAAGGGGGAACTTTGCAAAACACAATTCATTTCTAGTTATTTTAAAACTAACATGGCTGTTACTACTTAATTTCAGAGGCTAAAAAGTACTGGTCCTCTAAAAATTTGTAAGTACATAATAAATATGCATATAAGGGCATCAAGTATCAAATACTATCACATAAGGCCAACATTAACATGACAGATATATTTTCAGTAAAGCGGGCAGAAACCCTAATGACAAGACTATCATGGATCAAATCTGACAACTCTCTAAATCTGTTAAAATTTAACAATGACACATTCAAGTACACAAATATTAGAGTAAAAACCACCAGTAGGCAATTTTGGGAGTTGACAAGAACATTATATGGAAACCTGATCTTTTTAAACCATTTTCTCTAAAAACAACTATATCAAATTTTCATTTAATTTTACTTTTAAAAACATGAGAAAATGGTCATATCTGGTTCATTCATGTCTAAGAATAAAACAAAATCCTCTTTAAAGTCCTCAGTACCTAATAACAGCCACTAAAGAATAAGGAGGCTGGCAGGGGAAGTTGTCAGAAAATTTAATTTCCTTTCATTAGCTAGTCTGCTCCACAAATAGGTGCTTGTTAAGTTCAAAGCAGTCCTGAAAGCAACATCAGTTTTAAGTCTTTTTACTCCAAGCAGTCAGGTCTGCTAATGAGATTTTCCAAATAACAATTGTTTTCAAGTCAGAGATAAATCTACACACGCACACACACGCACGCACACGCGCACACACACACACACACACACTCACTCTCCTAGCCACCCACCCATCATCCTCTTCCAAAAAAAATCAAGGTTTACTGTTTTATGATACCTTGCTGTTCTCCCCTAACCAGGCACTCTCCAAAATTTAGCTTGAAGGGATAAAAATGCATGAAAAGGGTCATTTAAGAATGTTAGTGGTTTCCACACATTGAGTTTGAAGGTTCTTTGTTCCTGCCAGTGACAGTTATGCGAGAATACTTCCCCTTAATAGCCTCTCTGTCAGGAAGTGTTAAACCTGCCAAATGCAGACAATTAGAGCCTCTAGAACAAAATGCAGGAAGAGTAATGACTGATGAAGAGCCAGGATTGTAAGCCAAGAAGGAAACTTTTACATTTCTTTTCTCTTGCAAATTAATGGTATATTTGCAAAACAGAATTCAAGAAAGTAAAAAAGAAAATTAGCGGACAAATTTTTTTTTAAGGACCCAGTAAGTGTATTTGCACATAAACCACAATGGGTAATTTATAATTACCTTTTGTAAAGAAACACAAAATTTATAAACATGTTTCTGCAAAATTTAGCTTTTTAAACACCTTAGTTGAAACAAGTAATTACACCTAGAACATGACAATGTCTATTAATAAATTTCTTTAAAACATTGAAATCAACATTTTTTTTTAAATAACACTAAAGAATAGCAAAATTACCTGAACTTTAAATTCATTTAATCATTGGTTAACTTGCAATGCCATTAAATGTGCCAGGCTATTTGGACCACCTTGCTCGGAAAGCAAACTTTAATAGTTCTCAAATATCAACTTGCGTTTTCAGAACATTTTTGATTGCTCCAGCTATTGAGGTAAAAAGTAGCATTATCTTTCAAATGAAATGATAACACTGCCTATTATTGTAATGCGCTCAAACTTTACAAGACTATTTATGGAAATAATTTCAAAACTGTTGTGAAATCAATATACCTTTAAAAATAATATAATTGGTATTTGCCAAATAATTAAATGAATACTGATTATAAATGAAACAAGATAAACTGTACATAAACAAGGCATCTGACCAAGTTAAGTGATACTTGGGAACAGTGTGTACCAATGGGGGAATCAGAGAGAGACAACAGTATAGTTCCAAGAAATCAGAATTGGTATAATGGTCAACAACCAAATGGTGGTTATTAATGGTTCAGTGAAAAATTGGAAGGGGGTCTCTACTGAAATTCCTTAGGGATGCATATTGGCTTTGTGCTGTTTAACATTTTTATCAACTGCTTAACTAAAGACATAGCTAGAAAGTTTATCCAATTTGAAGAAAATACAGTCAGTGAGAATGGCTAACATACTTAAAGATAGGATTAAAGAAGTTTCTAACAGGTTAGAACATGGGACCAAATCTAAAAAAAATGAAATCTACCACGGATAATTATAAAGTTTTATGTTTATATGTTTGTTTGCTTTAATCATTTTCACTTGTACGGGATGAGGAGGAGTGGCAGGAAGCAGTTCCTTTGGAACCAAAAAAAAAAAATTAGGGTTTTGATGAATTTCAAGGACAAAGAGTTGATAAAATATATTATACTGTTTATATAATACTGTCTCAAGTTAACAACAAGAAGATAGTGATGTCATTTACTGGAAAAAAAACACAGGGAAGGGATATATTTAAGAGAGAAGATCAATTCTGTTTTAAATGTGATGAATTTGAGGTGATGGGACATCCATGTAGTAGATACATTAGTTATTTAAAACTAGAGGTCTCGTGAGAAGTGAGGTACAGTGAAGAAATCTGAGAAGAATCTACATAAAGATATTAAAATGAAGCCATAGCAAATGGACGGTAAAGAAAGAGAAAAAGGGAAAAAAGAAAAGCCTAGGGAATAGTGTTTAAAAATATCAAAAGAAGATATTCAAATGGTATATTCAAATCATAACACCCATTTAATAATCATTCAGTGTACTAAGACCTGAGAAGTCAAGGAAGACGACAAGAGGAAAAAAACTCACTAGATTTAGTTATGCAAACATGTATGTATTGAGCAATTACAACAGAGTGGTGGCAAAGGTGCCAAACTGCAAATGACAGAAGTCTGAGGGTTTTTACTTAGAAAACCTTAGAGAATCAACTAAAATTAATTGAAACAATAATTTCCACAAATAAATCCAAACATATTATCAGAATTTCTGATTAAAATCAAGAAAAACCACCAAAGAAGAAACAGAAAGAGAAAACCATTCAAAATGAATTTGAATGAATTTACAAAATTTATAAAATATTTGAGAGTCTTCCTACCACAACACAAAAAAATAGTATATGAACATTAACTACAAAACACTGCACAAATACAGACCTAAAAAGCGGGGCAAATATTAATTGCTCATAGCTAAGCACAGTCAATAAAATAAAAATGATAACATTACCTAAATTGATTTTCTTGTTCAGTGCCATGCTGTGGAAGCATATGAAAAAAATCTTTTCAGTAAAACTGAATATATTAAGAAATAATATTTCTCAGCTCTAAAAAAATAGCATTTATAGATTTTCTTGTTTGAAGTTGGCTTAGTCAAGGACAAAAAGGTCTTTCTGTTTATTATTTATTATATGTGCAATCATGTAAGACATTTCCGTATTAGTCATTTGGTACAAGAAAGGAAGGAAGGAAGGGAGAAAGGGAGGGAGGGAGGAAGGGAGGAAGGAAGGAAAGGAAAAAAGGAAGGAAGGGAGGAAGGAAGGGAGGAAGGGAGGGAGGAAGGAAGGAAGGAAGGGAGGGAGGGAGGGAGGGAAGGGGGGAGGGAGGGAAGGAAAGAAGGAAGGAAGGGAGGAAGGAAGGAAGGAAGGAAGGAAGGAAGGAAGGAAGGAAGGAAGGAAGGAAGGAAGGAAGGGAGGGAGGAAGGGAGGAAGAGTGTGTTTCAGTCTGTATTGAGACAATATAAGTTCTTTCTCTGGAGGAGGATAGCAAGTTTCACCATGAGTCCTTTGGGATTGTCTTGGATCATTGTGTTGCTGAGAACAGCTAAGTCATTCACAATTCTTCATTGGACAATTCTGCTATTATTATGAACAATGTTGTCCTAGTTGCGCTCGAGTTCGCTTTGCATCAGTTCATCTAAATCATTTCAGGATTTTCTGAAATCAGCCTGCTTGTCATTTCTTACAGCACCATAATATTCCATCATAACCATATACCATAGCTTTTTTTAGACATTCGCCAATTCATAGGTATCCCCTCAATTTTCAATTCTTAGTCACCACAAAAAAGAGCTACTATAAATATTTTCATACAAATAGTTCCTTTTCCCTTCAAAAAGGTCTTTCTTAAAGAAATAAATTAATGCAGAGCATTAAAAATTTTTATTTTGTTTTTTTTTCTTTCTCATGGTTCCTCTCATTCCTTCTAATTCTCCTATACAACATGGCTGATGTGAAAATGTTTAATAGGAACGTATACAGAGAGCCTGTATCAGATTGCATGCCATCTTGGCGAGGGGAAGAAAATTTAAAATTTATGCAGGTGAATGCTAAAAACTAAAAATAAATAAGTTTACTTTAAAAAAGAAAAAAGAAATGGATTAAGTATGGAAACCAACTTTTAACTCAATTCTTGCTTGAATCATTCACTCACTGCCTTTCCCAATCCTTCACCAAGACTGCGGAAAGCAAAGATTCCAACCAACTTGTACCCTTACTTAACAAGTCTGTACCTTGTTTTTCCTAATCCTTGGGATTCAGAGTCACTATCTTCTAGAGGTAACTATATTCTTGGGGTTAGTCCCCCCTTTCTAGTCTCCCAAATCCATTTACTAATACTTTTTCCTCCTTTTCTTTCCATATACATTGTGTCCTGTACAACACCTGCTCAATCATTAAATAGCCTTGATCTCAATCACATTCTGCCTAGCCTGTGGCCATCCTCTCCAGTAGCAAATGCTCCCTCACTCATGCCCCCAAAACACAGTACGTTGAGAGGCAAAGGAACAGCCAAAGAAATTACTTAAATTAGTAACAAGTTCTGATCAAAAGTGCAAAAGAATGGCAAGAAGCATGCTTCAAAATAGAAACTCTAAAAGAAATTTTTGCGGTTGTTAATTACAATAAATTGTAATGTTTTTGCTTGTTTTACTTTTGAACTTCTTAAATGACCTTGCTGTATAAGAAGTCTATCTTTCAGGGCTCTGCATGACTCTGATACAGGAGCCTCCAAATTCATATAGCCTAAGATCCTATATGTGTGCCATGTGCATAAAAACAGAACTGCCCCAACCCCCTTAGTCACCTCCTTCAACCAGGGAAGATTCCCAGACTCAGAGGTATGAAGATTGAAGTGGCTTAAAAGCAGAGGTTATCTCAAGGATAAAATTACAGAAACCAAGTCAATCTTGGTGCTGCCCCCCCACAGGGAGGGTATCAAATATCAGTGTGCCACTACATTGATTCAGGTTCAGGAAACATATGGCTGAAGAAAGGGGGCCCAAAAGCAGCCATGGCTTTATTATGTTTCAGACTCTTGTTCAGTGTCTATCTGACACTGTGTCACTATTAAAGTCCTTTCTCAAGGAACTGAGCATAGTAGAACCTTGGGGCACAAATTTAATTTGTCCTGAGATTCTGTTCATCATGCAATTTGTTCATATTACAAAGCAAATTTTCTCATAGGAAATAAAGTCGTCAGATGATTGGTACCACATCCCCAAAAATAAACATATAAAAATAACTATTTATAATTTTAAGTAAGTTTTCTTTCCTAATGCACCTAAAATATAATAGTAATGATTAGTAGACAATATAAAATGAAAATAAATTAACTTGCACTTTACCTTTGTGAAGAGCCCTGGCTGGAGTGAGGGATATGAGAGGGAGGAGAAGGAGGAGGAGGAAGGGTTATTGCTTGGAAGGAGAATCTCCTATGAGCATATCAGTGATTTCAACATCAGGAGCATTCTCTCATTCTCCTTTCACTAAAAGTAACACCAACACTACTGCCTTCACTTATTTTGACTCAATGATTTCTTTTTTCCTTTACATTCACTTCTGACTAGGAATCTATCTAATGATTCTTATTGCTGACTTTTTAAAAATTAATTTGTTTTCAGCTTTCAACAAACACTTCCATAAGTTTTAAACTTTCACCCCCTCCATGCAATCTTATATGGGTTCAAAAAAAAAAAAACAAAACCATTGCCCTAGTTGAGCATCATCTCTTCAAGAGCCATTCAAGTCCAAACATGATGTTCATACAGTGAATTTTTGTTTGTCCTGCAAGACAAATTTTGCGAAAAATTCTTCCTCATCCAGCAAGGCATGCATAGAACAGGTTACTTGTAAACCGAGGTTCTAATGTATCTGGTTCAATATATCTCTCCAAGGAGAGATCTTCCTACAGGGGGACAACAACACAAAAAGTGAAGGGAACTAAAACAACTCAGTCGCCCAATTCATCAGCTTCCTAAATTTGCAAAAGCAGCAAATTCACTATGTCAGCAATCTGTATGGATATACCATAGTTCTCAAAAGTAAGCTACCACCACTTCTTAACTCTGAAATTCCCCTCTGAACATAAAATCTTGCTTTTCCAAATCTCTCCCTGTCTCACACTTCCTGAAACCAGTCTACATCCTAATGACAACCTTCAGTCACTCAGTCACTACCAGTCTGTCCAGTCTATCACCCAAAAGCTAATTTTACATTGCTCTCTTCAAAATGTGGACTGAACTGCCTCTTGAACATTTCAAACCATTGTTTCATAGGTTTCTCAAACTTAATACGTCTTCCCCTAAACACTGACTCTACTTGCCCCAACAACCTATTTCCTACAGTAACTGGAGATTGCAAACTTACAATCTTAAGCTCCATATTCTTCCTCGCCCCACATACATACTCAGGCATTGTTCTTTTCATTTATTTTGTTGTAATGACGGTTTTGTTGTAATGATTGTTTTCCTAGCTCTGTTTACTTCAAATTGTATATGTTCATATAAGTTTTCCCAGGATCCCCTGTATTCCTCACATTAATCAACTAAAACAACAAGTGCGTATTAAGAACCTACTCTGCGCCAGACACTGCTGGGCACTGAGGAAACAAATACAAAAAAAGAAACAATCTCACTTCTCAAAAAGGTTATGATGAGGGAGACCAAGTATATGTCTTTCAGCATATTATACATATATCTACACATGTGCATACGTATTGTGAAAAATGTTTTTAAATATTAGTAATCAGTATCTTGGAGACTCAGAGTTTTCTCCCTCCCAACTTCCTTCCCCTTGCAAAGTTCAGTCTCTCCTTTAGAAGAACACTGGTTGCTCAGCTGTTGACCTTCAAGAGGACCAAAATGACACCACCATAATAAAGTGAAGTTTCAGTGTGTCCAACTGTGGCTGATCAGACCAACGTGAGTTCGGAATGTTCTACCTCAGGTTGGGCACAGATAGTCTATATGAATTTTAGGGGTGGATTCTCCAAATTTGCGCATCCCATGTTTACTTTTGTGCTGTCTCAATTATGCTTTGCTCATAGAGCACAGCACCCTTTCTGATGTGGGCATGCCATGTTGAGCAGTCCTATGCTAATGTCTCCCATGTTGCATAGTCAAATCCAAACTTCTTGAGAGAGACTTTGAGAGTGTCCTTGTATCGCTTCTTCTGACCATCATGTGATTGCCTGCCCCATGTGAGTTCTCCATAAAATAGTCTTTTTTAGCAAGCATACATTTTGCATTCAAACATGGCTAGCCCATCAGAGTTGTGCTCTCCCAAGCATAGTTTGAATGCTTAGCAGTTCATGAGCAAGGACTTCAGTGTCTGGTACCTCATCCTGCCAGGTGATCCTCAGAATCTTTCTGAGACAGTTCAAATGGAAGCTATTCAGTTTCCTGGCATGGCACTGGTGGACTGTCCATGTTTCACAGGCATACAACAATGAGGTCAGCACAATGGCTCTGTAGAGCTTCATTTTGGTAGTCGGTCTAATACCTCTTCTCTCCCAAACTTTTCTTCAGAGCCTTCCAAACACTGGGCTAGCTCTGGCAATGCATGCATCAACCTCATTGTCAGTGTGTGCACCCTGAAAAGTATAGTACCAAGGTTAAGTGAACTTATTCACAGCATTCAGAATTTCTCCATTTGCTCTAATGGATGGTTCCATGTATGGATGGTGTGGTGGTGACTGACTGTTTTCTTGGTGTTAATTATTAGGCCAAAATTAACACAGGCAGCAGAGAATTGATCCATACTTTGTTGCATCTCAGCTTCAGATGCTGCATTGAGTGCACAATCATCTGCAAACAGAAAATCACGAATCAACACTCCCTCCCTCCTCTTTGGCCTTTTCAAATTAAAGAACTTACCATCAGTATGGTAGTTGACCTTGATGCTGTGTTCATCCTCGCTGAAAGTATTTGATAACATGGTTGAAAACATCATGCTAAAAAAACATGGGAGCAAGCACACAGCCCTGTTTCACTCCACTGGTGACTGGGAAGGCAAGAGAGTATTGTTCACTATCCAGAACCCAGGCAAACATGCCATCATGAAACTGAAGTACAATACTGATGAACTTCTCTGGGCAACCAAATTTTGGCATGATTTTCCATAAGCCTTCACGACTAACAGTGTCAAAGGCTTTGGTCAGATCTACAAACATGGTGTACAGACCTCTGTTCTGTTCCTGGCATTTTTCCTGGAGCTGTTGGGCAGCAAACATCATATTGATTGTTCCTTGGCCTTTTCTGAAGCGACACTGGTTCTCAGATATATGACCATCTTCCAGGTGAAAGATGAGTCTACTAAACTGCATTAGAAGCTGCTCAGAGACAGAGCCTTCTGTTTAGACAGCCCCAAACTGGGAGTGGTCTGGTATGGTTGGAAGGTGGTTGGACAGAACAGGTATTTCCTCTGTTCAGAGGTAAAAGATGACAGCCCCTGTTGAAAAGGATATAAACTGGGTACCCCAAATCCCAAATCAAGACAGTTCTGGTCCCCCTTACTGGGGGACGGGGGCGGGCCAGTTATAGACTACAACTCCCATGCAATAGCTTGAGAGAAATTAAAATGTGGACACAACCTAATTTGTTTGTTTCTTTCTTAGAACTAACTCTGAAATGTTGACATTTAAATAAGTGCCCTGTGACTCATATTTGGACTGTGATTTGGAGACTGTACTCTTTTTCCACCCCCAGCATTGTGAAGGGCACCCACAGGATTCTTTTCTCTTGAAGCCCTAGCCCTGAAGGGTGGGTGAGTCTTATCCTCAAAATCTCTACTCCTTATCTCTCAGACTTCCCATATTAGGTTGCAGTCCACTTTTCTCTCCAAGTGGCTCTGTGGGCAGAGACCTCAAGATAGATCTTCTGGAAGGTAAGGATATACTTTAACATTTGGCAATGGGTTAGTCAGAATCCAAAATTGGGAGTCCAGATAAACTGTTGCCTCTTCACTAGCAATCTGATGACCACAAATACTGCCAGCACTGGTGTCAATTGATTAAAGATAATCCTAAAATATGTTGGCCCCACTGGCGCTCCTCCAACAAGTCCAGATAAATATATCTCAAAAGCAAGTTACTGTGAATAATTAGATTGAGCAATCTCATTCTAAAATAAATAAATTCTAATACTAAATTAGTTTATCTTGAAAAGGAACTAAGTCTTAAAAACCAACAAGAAATTAGATTTGTGCGTATTCTGCTTTGTCCCTGTCTCCCTATTCTATATCTGTGTCTTAGATAGCTGTTCCACGTTCCTGCTAAAAGATTTACATGCAGGTAGAAAAACTTCTAAGGAACTTCTAAGGTCTGTAATTAGAGAGAACATTAGGAAATAACTCCCACCTTAGACTTTCAGCAGGAGATTAAGACTAATTTTTGTGGGGGGCACCAACGCTGGCCAAGTTGGGGTTAGAAGAATAAAGTTAGATAATATGTAATGAAACTGAAAAAGCATGGTAAGACTCCTCCAGAAATTAGTTGGAAGGTGAAATCATCCAGCAGCAAGCAGCTTTTTATTGATAAGGTTCTAGAGTAGGCAGTCCAAAGATAGCATGGGGAGCGCAGACCAGACCAGCACGATGAGTGCAGACTAGCACAGAACAGCAGGGACAGGACCCAGAACAGGATTCAGTGTGCTACCGGAAGCAGTTCCCAGATTCCTCAACTCACAAATGCCACAGACAGTTTCAAAGGTCAGTGGGAAGGCTCCAGCACCTGTCACTTTTGGAGCCTTCCACCTAGAATCCCTGAGGGAATTGAAGGGCTGATGGAATCTCAGCCCTGAATGACAGCCCTGGTAGACATCTGTCTAAAATCCCTGGGGGAAGTGACCCGCTGATGTGATTGTCAGCCCAGAGCTCCAGCCAGGGGTGAGTAGGAGCACTGGCAGTGGAGCTGGTAGAGGTTCTGGAGAGGGAATTCAATTTCAGATTCTGGGCAAAAAGGTTTTTGGTTGCTCCCAGACCAGGGCACAGGTCAGTAGAGGAGTAAACACCTCTCCCTTGATTGTGTCACCTTGAAGGAACTGAGCGCTTACAGGTCCCCAGAATATACCCTGCTCTCGACAAAGGTGTCAAAAGTCAGGTAACTGGTTGGGAAAATGCCCCAAAAAAGGGGAAAAAAGTAAGACTATAGAAGGTTACTTTCTTGGTGAACAGGTATTTTCTTCCATTCTTTCAGATGAGGAAGAACAAAGCATAAGATCAGAGGAAGTCAAGGCTTCTGCGTCCAAAACCTCCAAAATAAATACACAATGGTCTCAGGCCATGGAAGGGCTCAAAAGGGATTTTGAAACTCAAGTAAGAGAGGTGAAGGAAAAACTGGGAAGAGAAATGAGAGTGAAGCAAGAAAATCATGAAAAGCAAGTCAACAGCCTGCTAAAGGAGACCCAAAAAAATGCTGAAGAAAATAGTACCTTTAAGAATAGGCTCACTCAATTGGCGAAAGAGGTCCAAAAAGCCAATGAGGACAAAAATGCTTTAAAAAGCAGAATTAACCAAATGGAAAAGGAGGGCCAAAGATAGCAAGGGCTGGGAGAGAAAGCTAAGAGTTTGAATTCAGGTTTAATTAGATCCAAAGCTAAAGTTTGTAGATTATATTTAAATTAAATCTACAAAACTGTCTTTGTACCCCTCCTGTCAATATATCTGATATCAGGGCAACGTGTTTAAAGCTACAAAAATTAGTGTTTTTTTGTCTTTTAAGACACTTTGAGGGGGGAGGAGCCAAGATGGCGGAGTAGAAAGACTCACATATGCTAGCTGCAAATCCAGTCCATATATTTTCTCTAAAAAGAACTCCCCACAAATTCTGGAGCACTGCAAGCCACGCAGAAACACAGTGGAAGAGATAACACAGTGGAAGAGATAACACGGTGGAAGAGATTTCCGTTCCAGAGAGCCCTGGAAAGCCGTCCCCAGGGGTCTGCCGTGCACCGGACGCAGAGCCCACCCCTGCACTGCCCTGGCTGAGTGGCCCCAGAGGAGCAGATCCAAGCAGGCTTAAGGGACGGAATCGCTAGCAGCCACAAAGGTCCCTCCACCCACAGGCACTACAGGTCAGTGAGAGAGACTTCTGGGCTGGCCGAGAGGGGAGCGGGGTTATCTCCGTGACTCGGGACCCCTCGGGAGGCGGTGGCGGAAACAGAGGCAGCGGCGGCCAGGAGCTTCTGGAGCAGGAGGGAGCTCCAGGCCATTACTGAAGTTCTCCGCATAAAGCCCCTGAGGGAACTGAGCCTGGGAGGCGGCCCTGTCCCCACCCCAGCACCAGAACTTAAGCTCACATTGAATAGCAGCTGCTCCCGCCGCTGAAACCCCCGAGGCTGGGGAGAAGCATTTGAATCTCAGACCCCAAGCACTAGCTGGGCCCATCTAGGTGGGGATGGAGAGGAATCTCGGAAGTCAAGTAACTGGCTGGGAAAATGCCCAGAAAAAGGAAGAAAAATAAGACCATAGTAAGCTACTTTCTTGGGGGACAGATGTTCCCGCTTTTCATTTCTGATGGGGAGAAACAATTCTTACCATCAGGGAAAGACGTGGAGGTCGGGGCCTCTGTATCCCAGACATCCGAGGTGGATATCCAGTGGGCTCAGGCCATGGAAGAGCTCAAAAAGGATTTTGAAAAGCAAGTTAGACAGGTGGAGGAAAAACTGGGAAGAGAAATGAGAGAGATGCAAGAAAAGCATGAAAAATGGGTCAATACCTTGGTAAAGGAGACCCAAAAAAATGCTGAAGAAAATAACACCTTAAAAAATAGGCTCACTCAATTGGCAAAAGAGGTTCAAAAAGCCAATGAGGACAAGAATGCTTTCAAAAGCAGAATTAGCCAAATGGAAAAAGAGGTTCAAAAGCTCACTGAAGAAAATGGTTCTCTCAAAATTAGAATGGAACAGATGGAGGCTAATGACTCTATGAGAAAGCAAGAAATCACCAAACAAAACCAAAAGAAGGAAAAAATGGAAGAGAATGTGAAATATCTCACTGGAAAAACAACTGACCTGGAAAATAGATCCAGGAGAGACAAATTAAAAATTATGGGACTACCTGAAAGCCATGATCAAAAAAAGAGCCTAGACATCATCTTTCATGAAATTATCAAGGAAAACTGCCCTAAGATTCTAGAACCAGAGGGCAAAAGAAGTATTGAAGGAATCCATCGATCACCACCTGAAAGAGATCCAAAAAGAGAAAATCCTAGAAACATTGTGGCCAAATTCCAGAATTCCCAGGTCAAGGAGAAAATAGTGCAAGCAGCTAGAAAGAAACAATTCCAGTATTGTGGAAATATAATCAGGATAACACAAGATCTAGCAGCTTCTACATTAAGGGATCCAAGGGCATGGAATAGGATATTCCAGAAGTCAAAGGAACTAGGACTAAAACCAAGAATCACCTACCCAGCAAAACTGAGTATAATACTTCAGGGGAAAATATGGTCTTTCAATGAAACAGAGGACTTTCAAGCATTCTTGATGAAAAGACCAGAGCTGAAAAGAAAATTTGACTTTCAAACATAAGAATGAGAAGAAGCATGAAAAAAGTAAACAGCAACTAAGAGAAGTCATAAGGGACTTACCAAAGGTGAACTGTTTACATTCCTACATGGAAAGACAATATTTGTAACTCTTAAAACTTTTCAGTATCTGGGTAGTTGGTGGGACCACACACACACATACACACACACGCACACACATGTACACACGTGCATGCACACACACATACACACATGCATGCACATACAGAGACAGAGAGTACAGAGTGAATTGAATAGGATGGGACCACATCTTAAAAGAAATTAAGGTAAACAGTGAGAGAGAAACATAGTGGGAGGAGCGAGGGTGAAATCGAATGGGGTAAATTATCTCTCATTCAAGAGGCAAGCAGGAGACTTTTTAGTGGAGGGAAAAAGAGGAGAGCTGAGAAAAAACAAGAAGTTTACCCTCATCACATTCGACTAAAGGAAGGAGTAAAATGCACACTCATTTTGGTATGAAAACCTATCTGACAATACAGGAAAGTAGGGGAGGAGATAAGCAGGGTGGGGGGGATGGTGGAAGGGAGGGCAATGGGAGGAGGGAGCAATTTGAAGTCAACACTCAGGGAAGGATAGGATCAAAAGACAGAATAGAAACAATGGGGGGCAGGATAGGATGGAGGGAAATAGAGTTAGTCTTACATAACATGACTATTATGGAAGTCATTTGCAAAACTACACAGATATGGTCTATACTGAATTGCCTGCCTTCCCAAAGGGAATGGGTGGGGAGGGAGGGATGGGGAGAATTTGGAACTCAAAGTTTTAGGAACAACTGTTGAGTATTGTTCTTGCTACTAGGAAATAAGAAATACAGTTAATGGGGAATAGAAAGTCATCTGGCCCTACAGGACAAAAGAGAAGATGGGGAGAAGAGAAGGGAGGGATGACAGAAGAGAGGGCAGATTGGTGATAGGAAAAATTAGAATGCTCGGTGTATTGGAGTGTGGGAAATAGGGAGAAAATTTGGAACCCAAAATTTTGTGAAAATGAATGTAAATAGTTAAATAAATAAATTTATATTAAAAAAAAAAGGACACTTCGGTCAGGGCTTTTCTATCCTAGCCTTAAATGTGATCACTTTAGATTTCAGCGATTTGTTTAAAATGCATATTAATATTATAAAAGCTGTTTTCTGAAAGACGTGAGAGAAATTCAGCTCTCTTGAGCTGTAAATTATTAAGCTTTAACTTCCTCCTATTCTAACAGGTACAGAGAAGCAGGAAAAAACTGGGGTATGATTTTTAATTTAGAATGCAAAGGAAGATGGAGGTAGTCTAAGTAATAGGTTCTGAAAGATCAGGAAAGAGAAATAAAGGCTTGAGCAAAAATATGAAAGCTAGAAAAAAAAACTGTTTGCAGACAAAAAGGGGTGGGCTGGGCAACAGCAATCCCGTACCCTTCAAACACCTTCTCCCAATCCTGTGCTGGGTGCCCTTGTGCCAGCTTCAGAAAGTTTAATCATGTTGAGATGATGTGAGGAAGTCTGATTTTGTCTTAAGTAGAAAGACTGAAAATGAAAATTTTGTAAAATTTGAAAACCAATAGACAAAGTTACAGAGGGTTAAAATGAATTATGTCCACTTGCCTTTTAGGATAAATCTGTAGGAATGTCTTATTAAAAATCTAACATTACATAAATATTGGCTATGGTAAAGATATTAGTTATTGTGATTGAGATTATTACATAAAATCTTAAAATGTTTCCTGATCCTGGTCAATTAACTCTGAAAGCTCTGGAGGTTTCTGTCTGGGGAAAATGACCACACCCTGTCAGCATTAAATCTAATTTCTTAGGTCTTTTTTTTTTTTTTTGGATTGGCTAAAAGCAGCAGTACAACCCAGTCTTACAATACTGGCCCAGCACATTTTAAGCTGACCTGATGATAACAGGTGTGATTTCAAACAGTTTATAAAAACTTTATGCGCATTTCCTAGTATATACAGCCTGAAATTCCCAGGAGAATGGGAATGGGGAGCTGGAATTCTTAGGGAAGCTGAGACCTGTTAAGTCTCAAAAGAGACAGGACTTGAGCGATTTAAGAAAGTAAAGGAAAAAATATCTGGAGCTGAGAATTGTCACCACATATGTTTTTAAGAGAACATATAAATTTGTGGATAATGTTTTCTTTTAAAAAGCCAAGAGTTATTAGACTTTTAAAAAATTAAAATCTATCCTGAAGGAATAAGAATAGCACCTGAGAGTGTTCTTCCTATCAAAATTAAGCACAAAAAGATATTGCTATTTGGCATTAAGAAATCTGTTCCATTTGCCTCAGTTTACTGTTCTGTAGGGGATAATAATGGAACCCACTTCCCAGGGATGTTGTGAGGATTACATGATCATAAAGTGCTTGGCACAGCGCCTGACATAGGACAAATGGTATCTGAATATTAATTAACTGATTAAATGTAATTGTTTTATACTTGGTAACTTTACATGAATTTTCTTAGAGGTAATCAGTATGCCAATGGTGATATGATAAATGATTTTCTATGTCAAGCAATATGGAAGCATACCTGACTAAATTAAGGTCACCTGATTGGTAATTAATTGGTTTTGTTTCAAGTTTCAATACATGATAATTGTTTATGGTATTATATTTCTAAATTTTCTCATATTGTGTAATTCGGTAACAACTGTACCATGGTGTTAGAAAAGAAATTTCTCATATAATCTAGATTTTAGATTAAGAATTATACTGTCAGAGAAAAAAAATAATGAGTCAGGAAGCTGGTAAGTCATGTCTGACTATGTGTCATAATATTCTGAAGTACTGTAATTTAAGGAATCATAAGCTTCCAAATTTTGTTCATATTGAAAGAGAAGTTTCAGAAATTATTTAGCCCTCACTTATGAAAATTAGGATTTACCTAAACTATTTAGAGAATTTAATTTGCTAAGGTAGCATCAAGATAAATTGCAAGCCATTTTTAAGAAAGAAAAATACTTTTACAAAGAAATGTTTTGCAAAATCTTTTATGTAATTTTTAAAAGGCCTACTAAATTTCCATTTGCAAGCTCAATGGAAGCAATGCCTGAGACCTAAGGCTAGTGATTAATACTAAAGCTTCTAAATTACTGTAATGAGCTAAAAGTGGGAAGGATCTTGCTGTTTTGATCTGAATTCACTCCATGGCCTAAACAAGAGTTAAAATTAGTGTTTGAACTTATCATGTGTAAAATTCAATTCCTGAAGTATCTTGTTCTTTCAGATTAAGTATGATTACAGAAGGGTAAATAAACTTGAGAAACAGAGATGCAAATCTATTAGAGTTGTAACTTATGAACTATCTTGATTTATCTTGGTGGGAAATTTTATTTCATGTTTGTTATTTAATCAAGAACTAGAACAAGTATAGGAATGTGTATGCAAGCTACTTAAGGCTCACCTTAAAGAAGTGCCCATTGCTGAAGGGATTCTGAGAGCAGTACTATTTTCTGTGATAATAGTCACATTCTGATTAGCAGAACTTACTATTCAAGACCTTATGGGACTGTTAACTGACATCATTCTAAGTCTGATTGCAGGTATGACTATCCAGAAATCTTATTAAGCCACTGATCCATGATGCCAACAATCCTGTGAGGTCTATGAACTGCATCTATGAACTGTGTTCTCATGGGAAAGTTGGGAGAATGACTTCCGCATGAGCTTAGGTAGGATTCTCCTGACTCAATTTCCTCAATATAAATATACCAACCGGCAAACTTGAAACCCGGCTCAGCGCAGTTGGCCATCTACATAACTTCTGCCTGGAATTGAAGCTAGGGAACAATCCCTTACTGTAATTATATCCTCATTCCTTTGGGACAATTTTCCATAATCAAAAAGTTTTGTAAAAACTGTATTAAATCTATTAAATAATAGGCTGATACGGGAATAACTGAGTTAATATGGTAAGATGCAAATATAAAACTGAGCTATTTGGCCTAGAATTTTAGTCCAAACAACTAATTAAGTATTTAGCCTTGACATCTGTTACTAGTATATATTCCTGTATAAGTTTAATTCCTCCTAATGGTATGAGGAATTATAACTAGGTCAAGGACTTGAGAAACCAGGATAATTACTCTGTTACTTAGTTAATATCATACCTGTCTCAGTTGTTACAATTAGTTAATTTTAGAAGAATAGCTTGTGACCTATCTTGTAATTGCCTTTAAAGAAGCATCCACTTAATTAAGGGTTATTTATTTGAACATGACCAGAGAAGTTGGAATTGATTTACTACTTGAAATGTACTGTACTGATCACTCCATGTATTATGTATATATTGGAGTCCATTACTAATTCCTTAGCGGAATTTCATCCTCCTGATGGGGGAATGAATTTAATGTGAAATATAAAAACTGGGTTCTAATTTTTCTGTTTTGATTTGAGTTTTTTAAATATATCAACCTGACAACTGGTGAAGGTCCCAAATTTGATTTTACAATAATAGAAACATACAGGTTGAGTTAACTTTCATTATTTGACCTGATTATTGGCAAAATAAATTAAAATTGTGTTAAGATCAATTTTAACAAAGAAAGAGGATCCCTCTACAAGAACTCTTAAGAAGACAGGCTGTTGGAGACTGGTTAAATCAGGCTCCGACCAGAAAAGTTCATCAGATGATGTCCCCAAAACCAGACAGCTATATGAGATAAGATTCCTGAGACTTCAATGGACAATTTATTTATGGTTTACTTTTTCCACTTTGGGTCTTTGTATCTGTATGGTCTCTTTGGGACTTGCTAAGGGTCCTGCACCCTCTGATTTGTCAATGCAGCCCTCATTTCTCCCCTTTTGTCCTGTCCATCATAAGTCCCAAATCCGTGATGAAGTGCTCACCATATCAGCTAATGATTCATTGAGAAGGCTATGCCTTTCTTTAGAATCAGATAGGGTAACATGAAAAATTATTTTAAATCTTAGTAATCAGTATCTTAGAGACTCAGAGTTTCCCCTTCAGCCACCTCATCCTTCCAAAGTTTATTCTTTAGAAGTTTGTTCTTTAGTTTGTTCTTTAGAAGAACACTACTGATAATGAGATTGCATTAGAAGCTACTCAGGCTTGAGTGGAGACAGATTCTTCTGCCTAGAAAGCCCAAAGATGGGAGTGGTCTGGTATGTTTGGAGGGCAGTATGATAGAACAGGTATTTCCTCTGTCCAGAGGTAAAAGATGACATCAGCCCCTCTTGAAAAGGTATATAAAACTGGGCACCTCAACTCCCAAATCAACACAGTTCTGAACTGGTCCCCTTAGTGGGGCCCACTTCTGGACTATAACTCTCATGTAATGCCTGTTGCCACCTTGAGAGAAATTGAAATGTGGACACACAATTCATTTGTTGACAGTATCCATACATATTCTTTCTATTTATGTCTAAATACACATAAATATACACAAAAGTGGTTAAATACAGGGCAGGCTGGGAGGCAATCAACAAGCATGTATCTACTGTTTCCAGTTCTTTGCCACTACTAAATGGCTACTAAAATGTGGTGGTGTAAGCAGGTATTTATGTTTACTTCTGATCTCTAGAGGACATAGCTCCGGGTCAAGGAGTATAAGCAGGCATACACATTCTTAGATACCTGTTAGTAATCACTGGCTAAGAGCTTCTTGTTTCTGCATCTTAAGCAAAAATCAAGAAATCCAAATCTCATCAACCCCCACCATTTTCTTAATCAATTGCTCACTTCCCAGGTCAGGTTTTCCTTCTAGTTCCAATACTTATTAATAGGAAGAAATGAAGAAAATACCATCTGTGCCCCATGATATTCAATTCCTTGCTCAAAATTTTAATCTTTGATAATACTCTCTAAGTTCAACACTATCATTCATACAGATATAAACAAAGAAATGGGTGGCAATCATTCTTTTTGACAAATTTGGGGGGATACTCTAATATAGACATGAGCCTTGGGAATTGTTAGTATTAAGGCAACAAACAAAACCTGATAACCTTCACCCATCAAAACATCTCAATTCTTGTCTTCTTCCTATGGTCCTTATTAAATGATGTCATCTGACACTTTCTGAAGATCTGCTTTTCAATGACAGGCATGACAAGTGATCATTTCCTCTTCTGATCATCCAGCTCACTCCTCTGGAGAGAAGTCAAATTTCTGTTCTGTAAACATCATTTCTTATATTTTAATCCCTTTCCCTCTAATGTCCTGCTTCGAGTTTACCTATTTGTATTTTAAAAACACAATTAAACATCCCTGACAACCTGTAGTTAGAGAACTATTCAGTGGGCACCACCAACTCCTCCTCCAGGAGGGAACCTATATTGAATATAGATAGCAATCATGTGTCTGTGACAAAACACAGAACTTGCATATTTAATGTAAACCACAGCATAATTCATGCTGTTCTTCATACTGACGGAGATCTTCAGAATTATTTTTCAAAGTGCTTGTGGGCATTTACAACTCATCTCTCAGTTGTATTTTATAACCCTTTTTCATCTCAACAACTTGACAGCAATATCAAACTTCTTTTCTTTCTCTGAATAACTTGAAAGTCATTCCCAAATTTCATTCACTTCTCACACTACGCTCTCATTTCTTTTGTTAATTTATTTTATATACAGGTTTGTCTTATTTAACTTTTCTTAAATACCTGGCTTTCCCAAAAATCTTCCCTTCTGCCTTCTCCAAGAGTCTGCATCTTTTTAAATATTTTAACCAAAATGCCTTTCTGTTTTGTGAAAATATACGTATCAAACTGGATTTTCAATCAATCATCTCTCTGCTAAGAAGTAGGAAAGATACTTTATCATTTCATTTTATCATTCAGTGGGTCCTCCTTTGAACTGAGCTCTTTTGCCTCCATTCAAATTTTCAACTTTTAGCTCTGGCTCATATTCTCCAAAATTCATCCTTCCAAATTCAATCTGTTTCTCTTTGCAAGATTATAACCCTGTAATAACTTTTACAATTTCATTCTCTTATTAAGTCATCTTATTCTCCTACTCCTTTTTCCCCAAGTGATTTAAAGATAAAAATTTGGACCCAGTAACTGTTTTCTTTCAACTTGTCCTCAATTTCAAATTTCTCCAATAAAAATTCAAACTGTTTCTTCCTTCCAAGTCCAAAACCCTTCACATCAAATTTACAATCTCCAACTCCTAATTCTATTGAATTAGCTCCTCTTTGTTCATCTACTTGCTGAAACAAAACCCAGAAAAATCGATCAATTAATATCAGTCTATCAATAGATATTTATTAAGTACCCACTTACCATATGACAGGCACTATGCTAAGTGCCAGGGATACAAAAAGAGGATTAAAGTCAGTTCTTGCCCTCAAGGAACTCACAATCTAGTGGGAGAGACAACGTAAAGGCAAAAATATACAAAAGCAAGCAATACAGAGGAAAAATAAGAAAAAAATCAACAGAGGGAAAGCACTGGAATAAGAGGGGTAGGGGAACTCTTCATAGCGAAGGCAGAATTTTAAAAGGAAGCCAGGGAGGATCAGTAGTTGAAGCAAAGGAAAGAGAGCATTGCAAACATGGGGGAGAGCCTAAGAGAAGGCACAGAGCCAAGAGAGGGAGTGTTCTGTTCATGGAACCACCAGAGTCCAGTGTCACTGGCTCACAGTACAAATTGTAGAGTAAGCATAAAAAGACTGGAAAGGTAGGAGAGAATTAGGTTATAGAGGGCTATGAATATCAAACAGTACATTTTTTATTTGGTACTAGAAGACACTGGATATAAAGTCAATGGATTTTAATAAGGGACAGAATGACATTATCAGACCTAAATTTTAGAATTATTGGGGTCAAACAGTTGATGGAATGGAAAGGGGAAAGACTTGAGTCAGCAGGCTACTGCAATAATCAAGGCATGAAATTAGGGCCTGCACTACAGTGGTGAAGGTGTCAGAGGAGAAAAGGAGGCATATTTGAGAGATGCTGCAAAGGTGGAACTGATACACCTTTTTTAACAAAGTGGAAATGGGGACATCATGAAAGATAGCAAGGAGTCAAGGTACAAAACTGAGGGACTAAGGAGAATGGTGTTGCCCTCTGCAGTAATAGGGAAAGTAGGAATGGTGGAGTATTTTAGAAGGAAAGATAATGAGTTCCATTTTGGACCTGTTGAGTTTCATATGACTATTGGACATCCAGGTTCAAAATGCCTAAAAGCACTTGGAGATGCAAAATCTGAGATCAGGAGAGACTGCTTGGGGTAGCATAGGTAGACAGAAGAATCATCAGCACAGAGGTGTGAATTCCTAAGGTAACTTGAAGATCTTCCCTGCCCCTTAATAGGTCCATGTGACCTGACTCAAGCCCACAGTTTGAGTCACATGAAATCCATGGTGGAAGGAGCTTGCTGAAGGGATAGAGCAGGAAGGGTGCAGTAGGAAGAGAGAGTGAAGTAGAGCTGAGAGAGAGGCAGCAGGCAAACCACAGCAGCTAGCCTGGGCAAAAGAGGAGCATTTTGCCTAAGGGAGCTTGTTTATGGGGAGGCCTGACAGAAGGAAGGTTTGGGGATAGCAATCCTTCCTCTATTGATAATGTGTACAAATTTTCTTGTTATCATGGTGGAATTGGCTTTTCTGGTATCTGAATAAATATGTTGGTTTCTTCTTTCAGGACGAGATTTATATTTTGTGAATTTACCCTGGAAATACACCTGCATATCCATAGCAGCTGCTATGGATATAGCATTGGTGCTGCAAGACGGTGATTAAATCCATGAAGTTGATAAGATCAGCAAGTAAAGTAGTGTAGAGGGAGAAAAGTAGGCCCTCCACAGAACCCTGAGAGATATCTACAGTGAAAAGACATAATGTGGAATACAATTTGGCGATGGAGACTGAGAAGGAACAGTCAGATAGTTAGGAAAACAGAGAGTGGTGTCCCTAAAGCCTGGAGAGAACAGAGTATCAAGGGGGAGAAAGTGATCAATAGTGTCAAATGCTACAGAGAAGTAGCATGAGGACTGAGAAAAGACCACTGGATTTAGCAATGAACAGACTACTGGTAACTTTCAAGAAAACACCTCAGGAGGAATGATAAGGTCAGAAGCCAAAATACAAAGGGGTTAAGAAGAGAGTTAAAAGGAAAGAAAGTGGAGGCACCTATTGTAGATTTTTTTTTTGAGGAATTTTAACTAGAAAGGGCAAGAAGAGGTGTAGGACAATAGGGAATGGAAGGAAAAAGTAAAAGTTTTTTAAGGATAAGGAAGACATGGGCATGTTTGTAGGCAGTGCGAAGTAAGCCACTAGAAAGGGAGAGACTGAAAATAAGAGAGAGTGGGAATGAAAAAAGGGACAATTTGCTAGTGTTCACCTTGGTAATGAGTAAAGCTACTTCATCATGAAAGAAAGCATTTAAGTAATAGGAGATGAAGGAGAGTAAATATAAGGGAATTGCCAACCCCCAGCCTCTTGGACAGCATTCACTGGTCATGACTCAGGTAAACTGAGGGAAGACTGGTAAGGCAAGAACAAGATGGCGCTGGGAGGAAGGGTTCCACCCCTGTTTTGCTCAAGGCTATTTTCCCAGGCTTTCCAGAGAACAAAGAAGCCCAAAATGTTTTTCTTTCTAGGGGCTACTGTGTCCACCCTGGGCAGTCCTGGCTTAAGGTAAATTACTTCCTTATAAGGGCAAAATAATTGGTGATAGGTTCACTTAGAACACTGGTGTCAGAGAAGAGATAAAAGCACCGGCTCACTGCTTGAATAAACGGAGTTCTTACTATCTTGTCTCCCGCCTCAATCATTGCTTACAGCTAAACTCCACCAAGGCCCACAGGCCTCTGCTGGTCAGATAAGCCTGTGGGCCTGAGAGATCAGGCTCAGACTCCCGAAGTCCCTAACAAGTAAAGAGGAGGGAGTTCACAGAGAATGGCCTTAATCTTTTCTATAAACTATGAGACAAGATCCTCAGCTAAAAGTGAAGAGGGGAGTTGGAGGAGGTTTAGAAGGCCTGCTGTGGGAAATGGGACAGTGAGTTGATAAGGGAAGTATAGTAGGATTATCTAACAGCAGTGAGGGCCCAAGTGAGGTTATGTAACAAATTTGTAGTGGACCCACTTAGAAAGGTTCTGTAATTATCTTCACCAACATATAGCAACACATGTAGAGGAGAAAACAACAAATGGAAGGAGTCATCCAAGGCTGAGGATGTTTAAGTGTAATGGGAGAAGTGATGAGGGAAGGAGGGATTCAAGAGAACAGTATAGAGTTTAAGCGGTTCACAAAGGGAATCAGGACGAGGAAAAGAGGAGAGCATGACTAATGCAGGGAAGATGAACTGGGAGAGATATTAGGTGTGAAGGGATTATGGGTTATAGTAAGGGGTAAGATCTTATAAGGGAAGGCAGAGGGAGAGGTGAAAATCCAATAAATTATAGTAGGATAGGGGTTTCATAATTCTTAAATACAGAAGTAGCACATTTGTGTGTGATGGCAAGATCAAGGATGTGATTACTTTTGTGTGTGGCTGTGGAAGAGTAGTTTATAGGAGGCAAGTGGGTTGAGGAACTGTAGTTCATAATAGGGTTATTTTAAGATTGCTGTAAGGTTAAAATGAAGTAATTTCAGTTAATCATCCTGCAAAGCATTACAAAGATAATAGGTTATAATACTAGTTACTGTTATCATGGAATATTTCCCCTCTCTCAATTCCCTTATAAAAGTAGTAGTCTAATCTTGTCTATTCTACCCATCAATATTCATCTCATAAACCTCTTTCCTCAATGCATACAATTTAGGACCTTGAGGACCTCATCAAGTCAGACCAGCACTACTTCAATAGACTGTTAATTTGACTCTACTATAACTCTCTCCTTCCATGTTGTCCCTCTCTAATAAATAGATGTCAAACAGGGCAAAGAGAAAATAGATCTTTCCTTAATATAGTAAATACTATCTAAAACCCAGAGCCAGTATTATATGCCCAAAGCCATAAAATCCATGGAAAAGCAAGCATGTCCAATGTGACTACAATTATTTGAGAAAAATGCTAGAAACTGCTTGGACAGCTAGGTGGTACAGCAAATAGAGTAGTGGGCCTAAAGTCAGAAAGATTCACCTTTCTGAGTTCAAATCTGTCTTAAATTAATAGCTTTGGCTCCCTAGGCAAGTCATTTCACCCTATTTGTTTCAGTTCCTCACCTGTAAAATGAGCAGGAGAAGGCAAAATGGCAAACTACTCCAGTATCTTTGCTAAGAAAACCCCAAAAGGGGTAACAGTGAGTTGGACACAACTGAAAAGTGACAGAGTAAGAAAATGCTAGCTATAATAACACAACAAGGGGGCAGAGCCAAGATGGCAGAGTAGAAAGACATGTATACTCTAGTGCTTCCCCCACAGCACAACAAATACCTGTAAAAAATGACTCTCAACAAATCCTAGAGCAGTAGAAGCCACAGAATAAAAGAGTGAAAGATGTTTCCAGTCAAAGATAACCTGGAAGGCTGACAGGAAAGGTCTATCTCACGGGAAGCTGAGCACAACAGAGCCCAGCCCTGGATGCGCAGCACTGGGAGGAACAGGACCTGAACAGACCTCTAGGGCAGAATTCCCAGCAGGGAGGGTCCCAGATCCCTCAAACCACAAGCAACAAAGAAAGCTCCAAAGGTCAGTGTGGGAGGGCTTCCCAGCTGGGAGAGAAGGGAATAGGGTTCCCCCAGCACTTGCCCCAGGCAGCAGCAGAAGCATGTGGCAGGCAGCTACTTGGAAGCAGCCCAGAAAGCTCAGCTTAAAGCCTGTGGTGGAATTGAGCAGCTGATCTGAATCTCATCCTTGAACATAGTACTGGGGAGAGGAGGAGCACTAGGACCCTCCTCTTGACAGAGGATTCAGAAGTCAAGTGACTGGCTGGGAAAATGCCCAAAAAAGGGGAAAAAAATAAGACCACAGAAGGTTACTTTCTTAGGGAACAGTGTCTCTTCCATCCTTTTAGATGAGGAAGAACAAGGCATACTGTCAGAGGAAGTCAAGGCCTCTGCCTCCAGTACCTCTAAAATGAATATGAAATAGGCTCAGGCCATAGAAGAGCTTGAAAACCATGTCAGCAGTCTGATAAAGGAGAACCAAAAAAATGCTGAGGAAAATAACACCTTTAAAAAGAGGCTAACTCAATTAGAAAAAGAGGTCCAAAAAGCCAATGAGAAGGAGGTTTTAAAAAGCAGAATTAGCCAAATGGAAAAGAAGGTTCAAAAGCTCACTGAACAAAATAATCCTTTAAAAGAGAGAATCCAATTCAGGGAAGCTAATGACTATGAAATAATCCAAGAAGTTAAAAAAACAAAAACAAAAGTTTGAAAAAACAGAAGATAATGTGAACCATCTCACTGGAAAAACAAGTGACCTGGAAAATAGATACAGGACAGACAATTTAAAAATTATGGGACTACCTGAAAGCCATGATCAAAACAAGAGCCTAGAAATCATCTTCCATGAAATTATCAAGGAAAACTGCCCTGATATTCTAGAACCAGAAGGCAAAATAAATATTGAAAGAATCCACTGATCACCTCCTGAAAGAGACTTGAAAAGAAAAACTCCTAGGAATACTGTAGTCAAATTTCAGAGTTCCCAATTGCAAGCAGCTAGAAAGAAACAATTCAAGTATTGTGGAAATACAAACAGGATAACACAGGATCTGGCAGATTGAGTTGAATCAGAATAGATGATATCCATAAAAAAAATAAAATAAAAATTAAGGGGTCAGGGAGGAAAATACTGGGAGGAGAAAGGGAAAAATGGAATGGGGCAGGCTATACTCATAAAAGACATAAGAAAAATCTTGCCCTACAAGAAAAGAGAGAAGATGGGGATGAGGAAAGGGTGGGATGTGACAGAAGGGAGGGTACATTGAGGAAAGGGGTAATTAGAATGCAAGGTATTATAGAGTGGGGAGAGGGGAGAGATGGGGAGAAAAATTGGAACTCAAAATTATGTGGAAATGAATGTCGAAATGTAAAAATAAATAAATACAATATTAAGAAAAATAGTAAGACAAGAAAAAATATTATGCATGGAAATAGATTTTATATGATTGCACACAAACCTATATTAAATTGCTTACAATTTTAGGGAGACGAGGGTGCAGAGGGAGGGAGAAAATTTGGAATTCAAAATTGCATTAAAAAAAGAATGTTAAAAACTGTCTTTATATGTAACTGGAAAAAATAAAATGCTGTTTTTAAAAAGAAAAATATTATGCTACTAAAAAAAGTCAAAAAAGAAAACCAAATTATCACTCTTCAGATATTATTATGGTTTATTCCCAGAACACAGAAGTTTCAACTAAAATAAAGTTAAACCAATAACAAAATAGTAGGATATAAGGTAAATGTACAATAAATTATCAGCTTCTTTGTATAGCACCTACAAAATATGCCACAAAGAAATAAAAGAGAACATCCATTCAAAATAACAACAGAATGTCCAAAGTACTTGGAAGACTATCAACCAATACACATACTGAAACGATATTAATATAACTTCTAAAGATTCTCAACAGAAATAAAGATAGATCTAAATCACTCAAGAAATATTAATTGTTCATGGGCAGGCCAACACAACACAACAAAAATATCAATACCACATAAATGTATTTGCTTATTCAGAGCTATATGAATCAAACCACCAAAAAAATTATATTAGAGTTTGAAAAAAATTCTTCCAGAGTATTAAGATTTCAAAATTAGTGAGGGAAATGATGAAAAAAAAGTAGCAATAAAGGGTAACTAGTAGAACTGGGTCTCACACTATTTACTACAAAACAAAAAGACACAGCACAGCACTGTGCAGCAAAATTAACAGATTTTTTTTTTTTAATATCAAGGTTACCTGGTAAATTTATTATAATTAAAAAAGAAAAGCAAGCTGTACATAAAAGATTCACAATCTCATGTGTAACTAATTTTCTGTTTTGTCATATATATGGAATTGCCCTTTTCATTTGGTGTTTATTAGGTTCAAATCTTTTTTAAAAGAGCAACTCACGGCTATATTTCAAAAGTCATGAAACTTAATACTCTTTGATCCAAGAGTTACCACTAGTAGGTATATACATCCAGGCCAAAATCAAAGAGAAAGGACCAATATACAAGAAAAGCTTTCTGGAAGCATTTCTTTGTAGGAAAAAAAAAAACCATCAACAAAGTTGGAGTGGCACATTCACTAGGGAATAGTTAAACAAATTATGATTTCAACATATAATAGAATATTATTTGGTTGTAAGCAATGATGAATATGATGCATTCAAAGATACCAGAAAAGACCTATATAAAATAATGCAGAGTGAAGTGCACAGAAACAGGAGAACAATTTACACAATAACTACAATAATGTGAAGTAACAACTTTGAAAGACTTTTTTTAAAAATAACTTTTGAAAGAACTCTGGTTAATACAGTGACCTATCATGACTTCAAAGAACAGATGATGAATCACAGTTCTGATGTCTTGGATGCTAAGACCAGAGCTGCAAAATGAGACATATTTTCACATGGTGCCAATGGGTTTATTTGCTTTGCTTAACAATATTTAAATTATATTTTTAAAACACACAGAAAAGAACACAAAGACATTCTGAAATGAACACATGCAAATCAGGACAAGTGCTTAGCCTACAACATAGCAGGCACTTAAAAATTCTTATTAATTGGTTAACAGTAACATAACATGTATTGCATATCATATATACATTACAGTTCTTTTTCAAATACCATGAACGCATAATTTTTCTATTCATTATACATCAAAATGTTATTTGTTGATGTTTTAAGTTTATCACCAAAAAAAAAAATAACATTTATATTACTTTGTGAGGGGTAAGGGAGTGCCATTTGACACACCTTTCTAAGGTGCAGAAACTACCTTCTTTGCCTTACTGAAGATGTCTCCAAACTAGTATTAGTTATTCTATTCTCAATAATTTCTCAAAAATTGTAACAAATGAATTTGTAAATTCATTCCCTCTCTCATTTCTTCCATACACTCAGTTACCAAACAAATTCTGCTAATATTTCCTTTCAAATGTTTCTTATGTTACTTCTTCCTCCATTGTCACTATAATTAATCCAAGGGTATAATCATCAAATTCAAGAAAAGATAATTTTAATACTCTCCTAACACCAGGTTCTCAGCATTCCAAACCAATAGACTTCCTACAGTTAATCTGGGCCAAATTCATTTTCTCTCTACAGAGCACATCACAAATATATGCATCAATTTAATAAACTGGCCTAAGAGTCTGAATAATAAGCACTTTTCCTCCATTTAATATCTATCCCAAGATCCTTTTTGGATCATCAGATCCCTTCAGAATTGCAACAAATTATGTTATATATTATGTAATATATTAAAATCTGTTCGTTGATACAAACAAAAGCACATTAACTTACCACCTACAGAGAGTTCTTCTTCCATTTAGATCCTCTATAGAAGGGTACACTCTATGACCATAAAAATACCTTTGACAAGCATATATACCTGTTTTTATCTCACAAAAGATTACCAGTGAGTTACTGAATCAAATAATCTGTGTGCCACTTGTGAGAGAATATTGGATGATTTTGACAAATGTGTTAAAAAGTTATACTTTATTCAAAAGAATATTAGTATATAACAGTGGTAATAAGGACAGCATTATATTTTTACATGAGACTAGGTATAACACTTGCATGAGAAAATTCAACAACTGGACAAGTAATGTAGTACAAAACATTTCAAAGGAAGAGAAATGATATTTTTAGTACTGCAATAAAGATCATATAGCTAAAAAGATTGGTTTGGAAGGAAAGGGCACCTAGTACACAGAATGCCAGTATTGCAGTCAAAAAGACTCATCTTCTTCCATTCAAATCTGGCCTCAGATTACTAGCTGTGTGACCCCAGACAAATCACTTCACCCTGTCCACCTCAGTTTCCTCCTCTGTAAAATAAGCTGGAGAAGGAGACGGCGAAGCACTCTAATATCTTGGCCAAGAAAACTCCAAATGGAGTCACAAAGTGCTGAACGTGACTGGAAAACAAGTGAGCGACAACAAAAGGGAAGTGATGCACAGAAAAAACAATGACTGGTAACCAAGGATGAATACAAGAGTGGTTCAGGCATACAAAGCTGTAGTTAATAATATGTTCTTGTTCACTTTTTGAATAACAATTTTGCTTTTGACCATTTTTGTGCTCTCAGAATATTCTTAACTTTCATAGTATCTTTACCGTGAAAAACCCAAATAGGATCACAAATAATCAGCAACCAAGGTAACTTAACCAACAACCAATAACCAAGGAGACCGGCCTTGATGTCCCTGCTCCCTGATGTTTGCCTCATTTAACTGACTTCTCCTGGCCAAGTCAATTCCTAAGAGCTCCCTAATTCTCTGTAAGTTCTAGGGAAATTGATATGTATTATGTAGGGACTGACTATTCCCTGGCAAGACAGGTTAATCTTATACATACTGAAATACAGCACATAAAAATACACACAATAAATTTCATAAATGTTTAAAATACTGAACTGCCTTGAACAAAATTTAATCACACATTTTTAAGTTTAAAATTTTTTTTACTGTGCTATAAAAGCCAACACTTTCTGATTAAGTGCTAATCTCAGTTGGTAACTTATTTTTACAGTTAATGCTCCTGAAAATATTAGGCCTACTTCAAAAGGTTTGAAATTTTCTTTTTGCGTAAGTGTATGAGGAAACAATGATTGCACTTTAACAAAACATTTAATTTTGTTTATGTAATACAGAGCTACAGTAGAAAACCAACGATAAAATGATTTCTCACCTTGACCACCCCATCAAAGCCAGGAATTGTGTTGACCTTTGCATTCTTAGCTAATAATTTGCTTTCGATCTTGTCTCCCATAGCTCGAATAGCATGTGCGTCAGGTCCAATGAAAGTCACACCTTCTGCCGCCTGTGGAGACAATGAAAGTTTAACTTTACAACAAAAGTATTACTAAGTGTTAGCTAAGGGTTCACCTTTATAAGGAAATGAGGATGTATACTCAAGCCTCATTTACTAAGTAACCTATTTATATTGCAAAATGTGCTTTGAAAGCAGCTATTTCAGTCAGTATGTTAAAAATGTATACGACCTTGTTAACTACATCCACATTCAGATTTAAAGCTCTTCTAATTAGTTTTTGTATAAACAAAGTCAGACGGAGGAATAATAATTATAGCATTTTTACAGTATTTTTAAGGTTGGCAAAGTGCTTGCCATATTCCGCGTGAGATTCGATCTTCATAACAAACCTTTTATGTAGGAGTTATTGTTATCCTCATTTCACAAGTGAGGAAACGGGCACACAGATCAGATGGCTTTCCCAAGGACACCTAACTATTCAACATCTCTAGCAGGATTTGAAACCACAGTCTCTCCACCACCTGGTTGCCTTCTAGCTTCCCTGCCTTCTTCCCAGTACCAGCTAACATTCAATCACCCAGAGGAAGCCTTTCCCAGTCTTAGTGTCTTCCCTGCTTGACATTCATTGTGCATAGATTTTACGTGTATTTATTTGTTTGCTTACTATCTCTCAGCTCCCTCCGCCTCTCTTAGTCTCCTCTGTATCTGCAGGGCTTATTAGCACAACGTCTAGCAGGTATTTAATAAATGTTTACTGACTGGCTGACTGACTGCCTAGGACACTATTTGCCTAAAAGTATTCCAACTTGAAACTTACAATTATCCTGTTAATAACAAAGCTGTCCACACTTCTTTGTACTGTTAGATCATTCCTTTATGCATGCTCTCTGCCCCATTCCCCTCTCTCCTACTCACAAGAATAAGGACAATTTTTCCCTCTCAGAACTAGATAAATGTAACAAAAAAAAAGAAAGAAAGAAATAAGGTACAGAAATGAATAAAATCTTAGAAAAGTTAAATATGAAAGACCTCTGAATGAGAATAGAATGGAAATGCCTTTGTATAATAGAAAAGAATATGTATTTCTCTAAGAGGTACATGGCACCACATAAAAATTGATCATGTATTAGGAAATAACCTCACAATGAAATGCAGAAAAGCAGAGATATTAAATATATCCTTTTTGAATCATAATACAATAAAAATTACATTCAATAAGGGTCATGGAAATATAGAATAAAAATTAATTTGAAACTAAATAATCAAAATCCTAAAGAATGAGCACATCAAAGAACAAATCATAGAAACACTCAATTTCATTAAGGAGAATGATGAAAAAAAATTCCAAAATTTATGATATAGCTTTGCTATGTACATGGAAATGTTTTTTTCTCTTTTCCTGTTTTGTATTTAAGCTTTAAATGAATAAAAAAATTTGCACACGCGCACACACACACCTACATTTAATCAATCAGACTATAAGATGAAGAAAGACTTACATTCTAGTAGGAAAAAAAGAAACAAGTGGCTCCCATTCATCCTCATATACTATTTAAAAATTATAGAGGATTGGGTCTGATTGTTTTGTTATATTTTGAGATCTTAAGTGAAAGAGAAAAGGATTCAAGAGAGGATTCAATATAAAACAATAAACTCCCATTTCAAGAAAACATAAGTAATAAATACTACACATTTGTTTTCAAAGCCACCTGGCTTTTCCTTGCTTCCTTCTAGGTTTTTCTTTTGTTCTCTGCTGTACACGTTTTATTTTATTTTTATTTCTCCCCCCTCCCACACCAAAAGCTACACAGATATATATTAAATGGGCACAGATAAATATAGATATATATCTAATGCAGCTTCTGATCTAAGTTCCTCTTAATTCCTGCAAATAAATTTCAAAGATTCTATTCAGCTTTGGTCTTATGAAGAGGGCAGGTAGGTGGTATCTGCTAAGCCTGGAGTCCAGAAGACTCATCTTTCTGAGTTCAAATCCAGCATCAGACACCTACTAGCTGTGTGAACGTAGGAAATTCAAGCAACAATTTTGCCTCAGTTTCCTCATCTGCAAAATGAGATGGAGAAGGAAACGGCAAAACACTCCAGTATCTTTGACCTGGAAAACCTCAAAGGGGATCATGAAGTCAAACAGGACTGAAACAACTAAAAAACAATCTATCATGAAGAATAATAAGAAACCCCCTATTTCATCAAAGATTTAATGGCCACCACCCAAAAATAGTAACTTATTCTTGTTTAGAACCTTTTGCTTTTTTAAATATCATTTTTGAAGCTCCCTTCTCCTTTATATGACTAGCTAAGCTATACATGATGTTGGTGATGTTAATTGGCACATGAAATCTGTCTTTTGGCCTACTTATTGATGAAGTTCGGATTCTGGGAGCCTCCTTGAACTGCCCTTGAATCTTCCCACTTTATCTGGTCTTTCTTACTCAAATCTCATCTTCCCATTTTTTATGGCAGTCTCAGGAAGACCATGTGCTTTTCATTATCACTGTGCTCAGCTCTCAGTTGCACTCCCCACCCTTGATCCCATCAAAATCCCATTCCTCAGGTTGCTGACCACTCCCATAAAGATCATCCCTACAGGCTACCGGTATGCACCCCACGGTACCAGTCATTCTGATACCACCCCTATCAAAACCTGGATTGCCCCACCTGCTTCCTACCCAAGCCCTCCATTGTCTGGTATTTCCTGACGGCCTCCAGCTGCTTCCAACCCTTAACCAGTCATTCCCTCCTCCCACTTCTCAAGACCTTCCCTAAACCCCTCCTCCCATTATCCTACACTACCAGACCACCCCCAAATCCCTCACTTCCATGAAGGCGCTCAGATTCAATTCAGCTTAGACTCCGTCTAGCTGGGACGTCTAGCTGGGATTCTATCTGGCCCACTTGTGAATACAAGTATTACAAATGCTTAGGCTCCTTAACAGTCAACCCAGTAAGGCGAATCTTCAATAAACTTTGTTTTCTTTGGCTTTAAGAAGGCTTCACTCAAATTCATTCAAGCAGGACCCGGCATGCTGGTATTTTGGGGTCCCTAGCACCCCTAAGCCTCATCACTTATAACACTGGGTTTTTTTGACTTGGAAGCTCTAAATTTTGGCAATGATTTTTTTTAACAGTTTTCGTTTTAGGGTTTCTCTCAGGAATTGACTGGTAAATTATTTTTTATTTTCTATTTTCACACTGAGCTCTGATTTTAACAGGCCTAGGCAGTATTCATTTATAATTTCCTGAAATATGGTATCTAGACTTTTTATATAACCATGGTTTTCTGACAATTTGATTATTTTAAAATTATCTCTTACTGTCCTGTTTTCTAAGTCAGTTGTTTCAGAGAGTAAACAGTGTATGTCTTTTTTCAGTTTTTCCATACTATTCTTGTATTTCTCCGTGTCACATGGAGTCCTAGTGGTTTCTATTTGGTCCATTCTAATCTTCAAGGAAATCATTAAATAGGTAAGATTTTGCAGCTCCTGTACCAAGCATTGTTCAACTTACAATTATTTCCTCTAGAATTCTCATTTTATTTATAATAATATTTTTAAGTTCTTGTTTCATCTCTTCCAAGAATTGTAATAGGTTTTGTAATCAACCTATAACTTCATCTGAGGATCTACACAGTGTCACGTCCAACTCTTCATGAGCCACTTGGAGTCTGATTGGCAAAGATAGTTAAGTAATTTGCCATTTCTCCAGTTCATATTACAGATGAGGAAACTGAGGTAAGTAGGGCAAAAAGTAACTTGCCCAGGATTATATAGTTATGAAGTGTCTGACTTCAGGACCAGTACTCTAGTCACTATGCCACCAGCTACCCCAGGATAATGTTAAGAAGAAAGGAGCTCAAGTTTCAGTATGAAGTGATCTATCTTTCAAAAAAAAAATGTTTAATTTTTTTTCAATTAAAAAGCATCTGAACAGTCCCCAGAAAGGAAACCAGACCTGAAGAAAATATGTTTCTCAGATATCTCGGACAACAGAAAAACAAGAGCAAACAAGGATAATGAAAAAAGAAAATCAGGGGTCATTAAAATTTTTTTCCCTAAAAGGCACACAAGAAGATAAGGGTAAAAGCAGAAATTAAATACAAATGATGGGAGAGTGACAGGCTGGAAACATCACGATCTAAATTTCACAAAACCTTTCCAACAGATGACTCAATTGTTTTCTGATGGAACTAAATTAAAGAATGAAAAGCATAAAAAATGAGGAGAGGAAGAAGACAAAAGGAACACTGTGATACACCTAAGGAAGTCAAAGGCTATCAATGAAAGCAAAGTAATTCCTGTAGTCCATCAGGCATAAGTGAACTAAAAGAACAGATGAAAAATAAAAGGGAAGTATTAAAAACAAAAAGAAACTCCATTACAGTGTGTATAGTCCAACAAAACAAAGTGCAATGTGACAATTTTGTAATGTGCTTTGCTTTTTTTTGCCTTCTCAATAGATGGTGAAGGGCGAGAAGAAAGACAGAGAATTCAGAATTAGAAGTAAAATTAAATTAAATTAAAATTAATATACTGAAAAGTACAAGATGTAAAAAATAATTTGAAACACTAGCCAAGCCCCAAAATGTATAATTCTCTCTGCATTTTAAATTCATCACCTCTTTGACAGTGATAAATGTTTAACCTTTACTCCTCTAGATCAGAGATGTCAAACATGCCTCCCTCCTCCCATGGGGGAGAGGAGTAGATACCTCGTACAAGGTAAAAAAATATAATTGGGAAATACTTAACTAAATTAAAAAAATATAGTATAACATAATGTTAATATGTGGTTTTCTAAGCCAAGATGCAGCCACAAGGACCCATATAAACAGTTTAGGGATGATAACATTTATATTTAAGTTTAACACTTCTCTAGATTCCTGGTTTACCATTGCAAGGCAATTTATTTATCATAATTGTCTTCTACTAATTCATATTTCTAGCTTGACACTCTAGATTGGGATTTTTTTCTCAGAGCCTGGCTCCAATAGCTCCTCTGCATGTAAATGGTCTGGCAGATCCCAGTTTGGTTATGATGTATACTGCATGGGGTCCTTAACCATTGGCTCTCCTATTCATTGGGGTTTCTTGTGTACAGTGATATAGAAAAGTCCCAAATTCACCTTTATCTTCTGGTACATGTGTGTTTGTCAAGACATGTAACATCTTCTGGGGGAGAAGGGGAGGGGGGCAAATTTTTAAAATTATTTTTAGAACATATATTTCAGAGGCTGCAAATTTTCAGAGCCCCTAGAAAGAGTCAGCTAGTTATTCTAAACGAAGGCAAAGAATGTCACAAGTGACTAAATGCCCTGAGGATAAATGTATGTGGTAAATGTTTAACATCCCCTCTCCACAAAAACATGTCCCCTACACTTTTAAGTTAAATCTGCAGTAAAATTTTCTCCATCTATTTCTGGTTTGTTTTTTTTTTTTTAACACACTTCATTATTTATTTTTAGCAATTTTTCTTTTTAAAATTTTCATTTCTAAATCCTCTCCTTCCATCCCTTCCACACTTCCCCCACCCACTGAAAAACAAGGCAGGATACCAACTATGCATGTGAAATGATGCAAAACATGGTGCCATATTAGCTATACTGTCCCCAAGAAAGTCACCCCAAAAAACCCTAAAGCAAGAAAACAATACTTCAATTTGCATTTGAATTCACCAGTTCTCTCTCTGGAGGTGGACAGCATTGTTTCATCATGAATTCTTTGGAACCTTCTTAGATAAATGTATTTATTGATTAGAGTAGCCAAGGTCCTTCACAGTTGATAATCATTACCTTACTGTCATTGTGCACAATGATCTCCTAGTTCTTTTCACTGGATGTTGTTGGGTTTTGGGTTTTTTTGCATCGGTTCATATAGGTCTTGTCATATTTTTATCTGATACCACCCCCCTCATTGTTTCTTATGCTACAACAGTAGTTCTACACAGTTACATGTCACAACTTGTTCAGTCATTCCCCAACTGGTGAGCTCCCCCTAAACTAAACAAAACACACAGCTATGAATATTTTTTGGACATATAGGGATACAGACCTAGCAGTGGTATTTCTAGGTCAAAGGGTAGGCACAGTTTTATAGCCCTTTGGGCATAGTTCCAAAGCTTTCCAGAATTATTAGACCAGTTTACCACTTCATCAACAATTCACTAGTGTAACTGTTTTCCCCTCTTCCCCTCAGAACATTTGTCATTTCTGACAGGTGTAAACAAACCTCAGATTTGTTTTAATTTGCATTTCTCTAGTTAATAGCAATCTAAAGCATTTTTTCATAATTATAGACAGCTTTGACCTCTTCTTCCGAAAACTGCCTGTTTATATCTTTTGACCATTCATCAAGTGGGAATGGCTCTTACATTTTTATAAATTTACTCACTTCTCCATATATGTATTTTTAAAGGAGACCTTTATCTGAGAAATTCAGTGTTAAATTTTTTTGAAATAACTTCATTTATGGTAACTTTTAGCAAAATGCAATTTCCTAAATTATCTCCTTTGACTAGATTTATTTTTGTTTTTGCTTTGTCTGAGATTATAATGACCATCCCTACCTTTTTTACTTGTGGTGAAGCACAACAGATTCTGCTTCAGTCTTTTATTTTAATTCTGTGTGTCTGTTTCAAGTATAATCTCTTGCAAACAACTATTGTTGGGTTCTGGTTTCCAATCCATTTGGCTATCCCACTTCCACTTCATGGGTGCGTTCATCCATTCACATTCACAGTTATGATAACTGTATATTTCCCTCCCTCCCTCTCCTCACCCTTCTCTTTTTTTATCCTGTAGCTTCCCAAAGGTCTATCTTGCTTTTATTTAACTCTCTTAACTTGCCCTCCTTTTTATCATCCCCCTCCCCATATCTCTTCTCCTCTCTCCTTCCTGTTTCTCTATTAGGTAACAGAATCCTAATGCCAAACTGAGTGTGCATATAATATTCTTCATTCTTTGAACCAATTTCAATGAGGATAAAATTTAAGTATTGCTCCCTGCCCCTCCTTCCTTGGGCACCTCTTTTCTATGAGAAAATTTTACTCATTCTATCTCTCCCTTCCCTGGGGCTTTTCTCTTTCTCACTCTATCACTGGAGAAATGGTGGAGAAAGAGATCATCCCTACATAACTGCTTCATACCAATGCTCTGTCTATGCAGACTGCTTCTAACTGCCCTAATAATGATGAAGTTCTTAGGAGTTACATATATATCATCTTCTCATAGAGGAATATAAAGTTACGTTTTATGGAGCCCCTTATGTTAACTTTTTTATGCTTCTCTTGTATCTTCAATTTAAATGTCAGATTTTCTATTCAGCTCAAGTCTTTTCATCAGGAATGCTTAAAAGTCCTCTATTTCATTGAAATATTCATCCTCCCCTTGCCACAAGTGAAATTCCCACAAAAGTAAACTGAGGCACATTTTCTCCATGCAATATAAGATTTTATTAGCAAGATACAAACCTGGTAATAAAGTAATAAAGACTTAGAATTGAAGACACTGATCCCTTTTAAAGTCATAAAACAAAGAACAGAACAGGAAAAGAAACAATTCAATTGGTTAAAAGGCTGGCAGCATCATAGGGGTGAGGAATTATGATTGGTTACATTAATACATAATACATACATGGGAACAAGGCAACCCCTCTCTGTCTCAGAGGAATGCTTTTTGGATTTATGGGACCCAGCTAAATGCCAAGGACATTTATGGTGCACCTATACTCACTGGATTTTTGGAATGAAATTAGACTAACTTTAATTGGGCAAGGATAAGAGAGATGGGACCAGGGAAGCTTATGTGCTCTGAAGGATAGCAAACAGATGTCACAGAGTTTCTTGGTAGTTGAAGTTATGGGAGATAAGTTTCCTTGGAGGGTGGTAGTAAGATAAGATAAGAATTAAAAATTATGAGAACATTGAACCGTTAAATATAGCTCAGTTTATTAAAATTAAAAGTGATCAACAGGAAGATCAAACTCTGATATCTATCTTGAGAGAAGACTGAACTTGTGAACTCATGAGTTTCTTCACTCAGAGACAAAGAAAAGACTTCGTGTTGTCATGTAAAATAGAGACTATGATTACACAATGGAATCAATATAAAATACAGGATCAATGTTTGATTTTCACACTCTGAAGGACTACCCAATTTTGAAGGACACCAATTTTGCTAGGAAGGCTGTTCTTGGATATACTCCTACCTCCTTTGCCTTCCAGATCACATTAAAAGCCCTTCATCCCCCCAATGTGAAAGCTGCTAAATCTGTGTGATCCTGACTGTGGCTCCACAATATTTGAAGTCTACTTGCAATGTTTTCTCCTTGACCTGAGAGCTGTGGCATGTGGCTATAATATTCCTGAGTGTTTCCATTTTGGGATTTTTTCAAAGAGTGACTGGTACATTCTTTCAATTTCTGTTGAACCCTCTCAATCAAAGATATCAGGACAGTATTCTCAGATGATGTCTTAAAATATGATGTCTAGGCTCTTTTGATCATAGCTTTCAGGTAGTGCAATAAATCTTAAATTACTTCTCCTCAATATATTTTTCAAGTTTGGGTGTCAAGTATGAATGAAATATTTCACATTTTCTTCTATTTTTTCATTCTTTTGAATTTTTTGTTTGTATAATACCTAATAATGTCATTAGCTTCCATTTGTTCAATTCTAATTTTTAAGGAATCATTTTCTTCAGTAAGCTTTTATGCTTCTTTTTTCTAGTTGGTCAATTCTGTTTTTTTTTATTTAAGGAGTTCTTTTCTTCACTGATTTTCTGTACTTCCTTTTTCATTTGACTTGTTCTGCTATTTTGAAGGAGGCAAGAGGTCTCCCAACACTTTATTTCTCTCCTAATGCTTTGCAGGTCTTCTCTTTAGTTGCCTGCAGATTTGTCGTTGTTGTCCTTAGCCAACTTGGGCTAAAAGGTTAATTACTGTAGTTTCCCCAATTTTTTCATAATCCTTGTTTGGTTTTCTTTTATCTTAATGGAGTTCCTGTGAGGAAATTGAGCTCTTCAGTTCCCCTTCATTCAGCTATTGTGACCATACACACAATAAAATTCTTTCCTTGGAGCAAAATCTTCTTAATTAGTAAGTTTCCATTTTTGTACACATAAGAAACCTGAATTCTCATAATGAAGTAAATTAATAAACTTAAAACACTACTTGAATCTGAGAGTTTAAGCTCTGCAACACTCAAAATCATTATCTGGATCACACTCTTCTAAATGTTCAAGAAGCTGCTCTAATCCTTCGCTGATCTCTCCTTTTCTATATCTTCACCCTGTGTGCATCTCTAACCCACTGGTTTCCTACCCTACTCACCCATACCTTCAAGGGGCTCTGTCCTGTAGATACCTTAAACTCAACATGTCCCAAATTGGACTCATTATTTTTATCACTCACTCATCCTCAGATCTTCCCCTGTTCTAAACTTCCCAACTGCTGTCAAAGGGCACCACCATGTGCCCAATAGCCCAGATCTGCAACCTAGATGGTATTCTTAACTCTTCACTCTCCTTCATTGCCATATATATTCAACTTCTTGCCAAAGCCTGTCAATTCTACCTTCCTAGCATCTCTAGTATATATCCCTTTTGCCCTTATCATCTATAATCCAGACTGCTGCAATAGCTTGTGGTTGGTCTCTCTGCCTCAGTTACAATACAGTTTCATCTTCCACTCAAGCTATCAAATTGCAGTTTCTGAAAAAAAGGTACGACCAGGAAAGTCCTCTACTTAATAAACTCTACTGGTCCCCTACTACCTCCAGAATCAAGCATTACCTTCTAGTCTTCTTTATCACACACACACTCTGCCCCGCTCTGCCCTCCCCCCTTCCCCACACTTGACAACCCAGCGACACTAGCCTCCCTTTATGTCCCTTGAACAAAATACTACCATCTCCCAGCTCTACAACGCCTGGAACGCTCTCCACTTCATCCTCACCCCGCAGCATCACGGGCTTCTTCCTTCAGCTCAAATTCCAATTTAAGCAAGAAGCCTTTTTCTAGCATCCCTTAATGCAAGTGCCTTCTACCTGTGGTAAGTTAGTTTACCTTACATGTACCCTGTATGTACAAAGTTGTCTATATGTTGCTCCCCTCATTATTATGTGAACTTCTTAAGGATAGGGTTTGTTTTTTTTTCCCTTTCTTTGTATCCCTAGAGCTAATCTTATAAAAAATTTTGAGTTATTGTTTTCTGTGGTTTGGGCATCCTTGGCATCATAAAACTCCTTAATTTCTTTGTTTATCTAATTTTGAGTGCTGAGGCCTCTGAAGTTAATTCTATGTCACCCCTACTCCGGGGATCAGCCAAAATTAGTCAACTGCTTTGCTCCTGGGCTTTTTTCTTACCTCATACTGTCTCTCTCCTTCAGGTTCAGATTGTTAGGAACTCTTCCTTTAGCCTACGTCAGTTCCTTCACCCAGAATACCAACGTTCCCCTCTTCCTTCTGACCTTAACTAAAGCCTTTTCTTTCCTTAGAAAAGAAAAAAGAAGAGTGAAAGGCCTTTTCTTTAATTCACAGCCAAATCTGAGGCCTTTCCCTGAGGAGAGAAGGATAAGAGAAGTCTTAATTTTTATTTACTTTACTGTCTCAAGGAACTTGTTTTCTACAGCTTACCACCCTTTTTCTCCTAAAGCGGAGGAGATGCAGGTAACACAGTTATTGCTTAGGGGGAGTTCAGTTGTATTGTTTCCTTCTGTACCATATTGCTCCTTCCTCAATTCTTATCAGCAAGAGTGCCTGACACAAAGTAAGCCCTTAAGAGATGATTTTAGCCCTACCTGGCTAAAAAAATGTTATTTTACAACAATACTGACAGGTTTTTAAATAAGGTTTTATTGATGTCTTTTGTTTTTTTACATCACCATACCTGCCCCCCCCCTCAACATTCTCTTTTGCCATTCCAGAGAAACATACAATAGAAGAAATGGCATCTTTTATATTTTTTAAAGATATCAAAAAAATAAAAAATCAGTATCAATGAGAAATACATATAAGTCTGAAAATATGTAAAACATACTTCATGTCTGGCAAAAGTGTAGGGCAGAGATGTCTTCTCATATCTCTTCTCTTGGGCACTGTTTATTTATCATTTGCAACACGCACTTTTGTTTTGGGATTTTTAGGGTTTTCTTTGCATTTACATTGTCATAGTCATGGTACATATTGCTTTCCTGAATCTGCTTACTTCATTCTACAACAATTCATGTAAATCTTTCAATGGTTCTCCTCATTCATAACATTTGTCATTTCTTATAGACCAGTAATACTGCATTATATTCATATACCACAATTTGTTTAGCCTTTCTCCAATTAATGGGCATCTATTTTGTTTCCAATTCTTTACTATGGAAAAAAGTGCTGTTATAAATATTTTGGTGTTTAAGGGAACTTTTGTTTTAGAAATGTTTTCCTGAAAGTATAAGCCTAGTAACAGAATCTCTAATTCAAAAGTATAGACATTTTGGTCACTTTATTGTTCAATTCTCAATTACTTTCAAAAATGGTCATATTGATTCATAGTTCCATGTTAGTGTATCTATCTTCCCATAACCTCTCCAACACTAATAATTTACAACCCTGACTCAAATTTTTCACTTTTCTTGTTCTATCAAAAGGAATTTAGCTGTGAAATGGGAAAACTGCATTTTAATACTACTAAATTTTATTCAGAGGTCAAAAGTTTCAAAATATACTATACCACCTGAAATGAAATGAAAAATACCTTTACATATGTTCCAGTAGATAACAAAAGTATACAGTCTTGGAGTCACCTAACCCAAGAGGATATATGATTTTTTAATTTAAAAAAAAAAACCATACAACACACAACAAAAAACTAATCACCTCCTAATGACTAAATTCCTACCTCTGGGTCAGCAGTAAAAAAACTTAAATCATAAAATGTGTGGTTGAGGGGTAGTGGAAGCCAGGAATATAATAACTAGTATACAGCAGTCATTATATTCTCCCTTATCACTTCTCACTAGCTTATTAAAATGAAGGGGAATTAGTCATAAATTGCTCAATATAAGCCACAAGACACATAGTTCTTACTCTCAACAGACACAAAATTATTTCTATTTTCTAATATTAAATTTCCTAAAACACAGATAACAAGTACTATAAGGTTCAGACTCTGGGAGCCTCCTTTAGCTCCCCTTGAATCTTCCCACTTAATCTGTCCTTTCTTACTCAAATCTAATCTTCCTTTTTGTTCTGGCAGTCTCAGGAAGCCCGTGGGTTTTTGATTATCCTTTCAGGTCTCCTGCATTCCCCACCCTTGATCCCATCAAAACCCCTGTCCCAGGCTGCTCACCACTCCCATCAAGATATGTATCCATTCTCATACTTCCCCCTATCAAGATCTCTGGATTGCCCCACCTGCTTCCCACCCAAACCCCCCATTGTCTGATATCTCCTGCTAGCGTCCAGCTATGTCCAGCCTTTGACCTTGGATTCCCTCCTTGGACTTGTCAAGACCCTTCCTAAACCCTTCCTCCGATCACCCTGGAATACCAGACCACCCCCACCCCCACCCCACTCCCGATTCCTCCTATACTCTTTTCTGTATTTAAGTTCCATCTTGCTTCCATGAAGGCGCTCAGATTCAATCCAGCTTAGACTGTCTAGCTGTGATTCTATCTGGCCCGCTTGTGAATACAAGCATTACAAATGCTTAGGCTCCTCAAAAGGCAGCCCAATTAGGCGAATCCTTAATAAACTTTGTTTTCTTTGGCTTTAAAAAGGCTTGAGTCGAATTCATTCGAGCACCACCCGGACCGTCCGTATTTTGGGGTCCTGATCACCTTGGGACCTCATCACCTTCACCCACAAACCTCATCAATACGATTCTAACCACCAAAACATAAATTACAAATACAGAACCAAGCATTCAACCTTCTCCTACCAAACTTTCACTGATAATTAGAAATGCCATTCTGTTATAATTATTATCCTCTCTTATTTCTGACTTATTACTATATATTGTACTCCATTTTTATTGATCTAGTAATAAGAATTAAATACCTCATATTATAGTTTAAATATAGAATTTTTTTTTAAAAAACTTCCTAGCAAAAGTCTTTAATTTGAAGATTATGTTCATGACATAACACCACAGGAATGAAGTCAGTCATTGTGTAAGAGTTATTTTGATTTAAGGAGAATAAATAAACCCTGTAGGACATTCCCATGGGTTTAAAGAAAAAATGTATAAATCTACTTTACTCTCCCACTCTAGACCCCATCTATAATGGATTAAACTAAGAGTATTTTCAGATTTAAAAGGACTTAATATTATTTGGTGGAGCTCTGACAAAGCATGTGGTTCTTCACAAAAAAAAAATTTAATTTGGCACTATAAAGAAAAATTAAACAACAGTATTCATTAATCGTTCACAGACATTAGAAAATAACTTCTTTGACTTGTATAAAGCAGAGGCTCCCCGCCCCTAAAAATGGACTGAGGGTAGGGGGCCAAGAAAATTATCCATCCTCTAAACAGTGCTGGCTTGAGGAAAATTCTTAGATGAAGTTAGACATCAATGCATTTTAACATAAAAATGAATGTGACTTCCTCAAGTTCACATAGGTAATAAGTAGCAGAAGCAGAATTGGAAACCACGTCCTCAAATTCCAAAGCCAAGGTTCTTTGCACAGTACCAAACTCCTGTTTGGTGATCCAATTTAGAGTGAAAAGTGATTTCACAGGTCATCTAACATAATTACTGTGCAAAACAGGACACTGGGAGATTTCAAATGACTTGTCCATGATGATACAGAGTCAGGATTTGAATTTAGGTCCTAACTCCAAATCTACCATTCTTCCTCTCCTGAACAAAAACTGGTCTTACACTGCCTCAAAACAGAGGTACTTCTGTTTGGTATCTGTGGTACTTCTTAGAAAGCAGGATACTACTGGAGACTATTTCTCCCTCAAAGATGTCCATGATCTTCAAGTGCATTTGCAGTCAGAGGTACCTGGGGATTAGTCCTGGATTATTAGACTCATTAGCAGGTTTGTGTTTCACCTCAGACAAGAGTCTGGGAGCCAAAGTGAAATTCCCAACTCCACCTATAATTAGAGGGAAATAGAATGACAGAAGAAAACACTGTGATAATGTAAGTCTTTAACCTGATGCACTCCAAGGGTTTGTAAACTGTCTTGCTTTCAGTCTTTAACTCCAGCAGTCTATTATGCACATTGTTCCTTGATTAGTCTTCCTAAAGTACCACTTTAAGCATATCACTCTCCTAATCAAAAATCTTTAATAGTTCCCCTATTAATAGAATATAAAAATCCAAATTCTTAACTTTAGCATTAATGGACTTGAAAATCTACGCCTAAACTACTCTATCTCAGTCAAACCAGTGTATACACTTTACACTTTCTCTCTGCTTCTGTTGACTCATGCTGTCCATCTGCCTAGAAAGCTCCCCTTTTTTGGTTATTAAATGTCACTGTGGAAAGATGTAGGTTTGGATGTGGAAGGACATGGATAGGAAGAGATCTAGATAAGGATGTGGATAAATGTGGATGTGAATGGATGTGAGTGAAAGTGGCAATGGAGGCAGAAGTAGAGGTAAAGGAGGGCTTACGGGGTTGAGGCAGAAGTAAGGGTAAAGGTATATATCTCTTTCGAATCTAGTCCCAAAGAATTTCTCTTAAAGATATAATTATATGTACAATTCTATAACAATTAATTTAACATTGCTTGTATTATCACTCCCGGTCTCTTAAACTGCTATGTAAATAATTTACCATTATTTCACTGTTCATGTATTTATGTACTTCACTGATTTCTATTACCAGAGTAGGACATTAATAAGATTATCTTAAATTTCTTTCAAAAATATCTATTTGTAGTAAGTACTGAATAAATGTTTGAAAGTAACACTGCTACATATTGTCAAATCCAGGACTAGCTCCTAGGTCTCTAAATTCCCAGTCCAACATTCCTTCTGTAATGCCACCACATTGCCTCGGAATAATTAATGAAGCTAAAATTCTTTTTTTTTCCCCTCTTCCCATTCAAAGGATATTATACCATCACTTCTACATCACTAAGATCAAAGAGTATGTGTCTGTCTGCCACAAACACATTTAAATTTCATTCTACCAAAGAAATGCGTAAGGGGAAAAAAAGATAAGAAAAGAAGTAAGAGAGAAGCCAAATACATTATTCTTTCATTAGGACTACTGAATGAACTTCTTAAAATAAAACTTTATACCTTGATTATAAATAACTGTCCAAAATGAAAGAAATTTTTATGGCATTCATGTACACAAGATGAAGAAATGACACTAGAGGTAGAAGGATGTGCAGCTAGGTGCTTTGACCATACCCAAAGATTACTGACTCAACTGATGAATGGCGATTCTGCCCTACTTAACACTTTCATGACTGACTTGGGTGGCAGCATCACTGTAACGCATGTAATGATGTAAGAAAGAAGAGATAAACTGAATGACACAATCAAGATTCAAAAGGACACTGCCTAGTTACAATGAAAATCTTGAATTTTTAAAAGTGAACTTTAATGTTAATAAATATAAAGTCTGTATCTGAGTTTAAAAAAACATTGTCATGAGTATGATGGAGAGATCATGCCTTAACAGCATTAAAGGAATCCCAGAGGCTTAACCCATCAGAAATGAGATTTAAAGGCTTGGGATTAACTATCATTCTACATGAAATTTGAATTAAATAGGATTCTGGGTCTTGTACAACAGACAATCCCTTAGGTTACATGGTCTGCCAAGACCAAATTAAGGCCAAGCGGTATCTACCTGTGATAAAGAAGTAGGATAAATCACAAAAAAAAAAAAAACTAGAACTACTACCTAAAGGTGATGAATGAACAGTGGCATACTGTCACCTCAATGCAACTAAAAGCTCAAAATTAACATTACAAAATGTATATTGTGGTTTTAGATTTTTTTGATAATCATCTTTAGGATAAATTGGGAAAAACTTTAAATACATATTCTAAAGCACAGCTGGAGAAATAGTACTACCTAATTCAAATGACACAAAAACTATTTTCACAAATATAATACATCCAAGGCAGATCAATTAAAAATTAAATATCAACTTTAATTTGCAACTTATAGAAATGCAGAAAGGAAAAAAAAAACAGTACTTTTAAGAAAGGAGAAAAAGAAAGTTTACTGACCCAAATTTCAACTATAACTTAACATACACATGAAAGACCTCAAAATAGGGCCCCCAAAGATTGAAAATAAGGACAATTACTTTATTAAAAAAATAAATTTAAATTTTTACTATACCCTAGATTATGGCTAAAATCATTATAATTACCAAAACAAATAAGTAACCTTAAATGTTATAATATACTCCTCCAAATTGAATAACATGAAAATAAAAATGTAGTTTGTCAATAGCAAAATCAAGTGTTTTACCGATCTAAAAACCTTACACTTTTAAAACAATCTGCTTTCGACATTTAAAGCTTAATATTTTTAATGCTCCAAATACTAAAAATGTCAGTTACCTTGAATTTCCTGTTATTACTAAACAAGCTTATAGAAAATGTGAATATAGACAAATGAAACAAGCCAAGAATTGTCTCTGGATGTCTTCCATATTGCTAGTCATTCATTCAAGCTAAAGAAACAAGCCAAATATTTTACATGATAAAGGAAATCTGTAGAACTAATCCCAAAAACCTCTTTCTGTTTTCTTGCGTAACACCTCCAGGGCACAGAAAATACAAAATGCTTCATTTGCATCCTTAAACATTAGAAACTGAGAATGAACCTTTTCAGCTGCAAATGTTATTGCATCTACATTTCCAGAGGAGAAAGAAGGTTAAACAGCCTACTCAGGTTTATGTTAACTCATCTCTTTTTAGTACTCAGATCAGCACAAAGAGTAGAGAATGTGGAAGCTTAACTGCCCAACCTCTTTCCTCCTTACTTCAATTAGACTCTGGAAATGGATATCACTGCTGATTACAAGAAGATAAAGAGAAGAAATCAGGTATACACAAAAGAAATGAATGGCCAACACTAAAAAGTGTAATCTGGATCTTCCAGTGTTACAAGGAGCATTTGTAGATCTTAATACACTAATAAGTCATATCAAGGTTTGTTATTACAAAACCAAAATTCTGTTTCAGAGAGCTAACAATAATGTTTTTGTGTTCTGCCCGAAAAATATTCAAAGAATTAATTTTGTTATGTCTTTTCTATGACTTTCTTACACATAATAAACAGCTCCTTCTTTCTCCAATCAGTCAGAAGATTTAAAAGATTAATATGGTAAATGACTAGCAATCAGATGACCACAAAATAAAAGAGTATTTGCAGTTCTCAGTTCCTACCCTCAAAAAATTACTTTAATTAGTTATAAGAAGAAAATAAGAGCCCTTATGGATCAAGGTAGGGGAAGTATTAGGACAACCCCTGGGATTTCCGATATGGACTTTATTGGGATCTCACCTCTGAATTTTCAGAAAACTAAATAAAGAGAGTAAGGAACTTCAGAACAATCCACTGAACATTACCAAAGAGCAACTTGGCCACCAAAGACACTCAACTCTATCTTTTAGGGTCTATTTAGCAATGTCTGGATAAGTTAATCATTTGTGGATTGCTAGAAAACTGAATTAAGACCAAACTCCTAAAAAACTGTGATTTCAGAATGGTTGTGTTCTGAACTTTTTGTTTGTTTATTTGGTTTTTAACAGAAGGTAATATGTACACAGGGGGAGCTGACATAGAATGATTTTTTTTTTAAAGGACCTACACCACATAGTCTCCATGGGGAGAAATAAAAGAGCTTGGAGTCACAAAATCATATACTTTCAGAGTTACAGAGGACCTTAGCAGCTCTGTAGTTCAAATCATTTAACTCCCTGACTCCCCCCAAAAAAAGAACTGCAATAGCACAAATGCAAAAAGTATGTTTATCTTCTATCTCTCCTGTTTGGCAGCTATGTAGCACAGTGGACGAAGAATGGGTCTTATAGTTAGAAAGTCTTCAATTCAAATTCAGCCTCAGACATATATGCTGTATGATGCTAGACAAGTCAATTACTTCTACCCCAGTTTCTTCCACCATAAAATGGAGATGATAATAGCACCTACTTCTCAGGATTGTTGTATCAAATGAACTAATATTTGTAAAGTGCTTATTATTAACACAGAACCTGGCACATAAAAGGAGTTTAATACATGTTTCTTTCCTTCTTCCTAGAAAACCTCCAGCAAGGGGGAGGTAACTCCTTCCTAAATCAATCCAAAATGCTTTTAGCTCTAATTGCTAACATGTTTCTTTACATAAAATCTAGTCATCTACAATTTCTACCCACTGCTCCTAGTTCTAACTTCTGAAACCAAACAGAATTAAGTATAATCCTTCACAGGACAGCCTTTCACATACTTAAAGTCAGCACTAGATCATCAGGGACACCTGAGGTCCAGTCAGGCCTCAGAGTCTTACTAGCTGTGTGACTGACTCTGGGCAAATCACTTAAGGCTGGGGTTGCTTCAGTTCCTCCTCACTAAAATGAGCTGGAGAAGGAAAAGGCAAATCATTCCAGTATCTTTGCCAAGAAAACTCCAAAGAGGGTCCAACTTTTTGTTGGACAACTATGAGGTGATGAGACCTGGACCCCTAAAAAGAGAAGACCATGTGTTTGAAAGCAGCCCAATCCTGGAATGTTCCCCCAAATCTCAGCAGTCATCATCCCATCAACATGACTGAAACAAATGAACAACAGAAGAGGGGAAATAATATTTGTACTATCAGTCTCAAGAGGCTTTTGTGAGGAAAATACTCTGTACCTTATAAACATGCTACCGCTAATGCTGAAAACAGGATAATGAAGACATAGAAGACAAACCATGGGCACTCTATTGTTGCTCTTCCTAATCATTTCAATTCAATTTAACAAATATTAAGCATCTAAGAATTAGGGACTGTGCTAAGTACTGGGGAATAGAAGAATCTACCCAGAGAGTGGAACCACATTAACAATGAATGTGAAAATGTAAAAGAAACATTTAGGTTTAACGTCTAAGGGGAAAATTTCCTAACAGAGCTCTGAAAAAGCACAAATGACACATCTCAAGGCGGTTTCAAGCTGAGGCTAGACAACTACCAGTTTGGTATGTTCACCAACAGGTTAAACTGCATGGCCTCTAATGTGGCTTCCAATTCTCAAATTCTTTCAAATATTTATCTGATGCCTTCTATGTTCCAGGAACTATGCTATAGGTTATGAACACAGAGACAAAAAGTTCTAAAGTTCTTGTTCTCAAGTACATTTTCAAGGTACATTTTTTGGGAGAAAGCAATATTTAAACATACATAAAACATATGCAGAGTAAATACAAGAATACTGGGGGAGAGAGATTGGGAGAGATAATTTAAGAATTACTAGACTAACAATCAGGGAAATCAGGAGGTGTCAAATGAAGAAATCTAAGAATTCTCTTTTGTTTATTGCGGAGAACAGAAGGTACCTAAATAAGATCTTTGGAGAGGGGAAGAAGACCTGAAAGTAAGTCAAGGAAAATGTAACACAGAGAAGAAAGCAAAGAGGAAAGCCAAAATACCACTGTAATTGCCAAAATTTTCCGGTGCAAGTTTTCAACACAGTCCAACATGGGCTATAACATTCTTCACATCTAAGTTCCTAAGAACAAGTATGTTTTAACTACAAAAAGTCTATCAAAATCAGCATGCATATATGGGAAGCAATTTTTATAAATTATACTACTACCTAGTTAAAATAAGTAAGGCTTCCACATGCTCTAAGGAACATCTGTGATTCACTTAATGACAGTAATCCTCTGAGCTCTATGAGAATGAGTGCTGGAGCAGCACTCAAATACTCTACCTCAAATACTAACTGTGTGGCTACTGGCAAGTCACAGAATCTCTAAGCTTCAGTTTCCTGACCTACAAAATGACACAAGTATTATAAGGACCAATTAAAATGACATATAAGAAGGGACCTAAAATACTTAAACTATACAGTGTCTTATATTTGGAGGCAAACTGTAGCACACATAAGCAACTGTTAGCTTTATTACACGGTTTGGTCACAGGCGTGAAATAAATGATGAAGAAAAATCCTGCATAAAAATTTTTAACGTATAATGGTGGTGGTGTTTGCTGTTCAGTCCAATTCCCATGCTGTCTGTGGGGTTTTCTTGTCAAAGATACTGGAGTGGTTTGTCATTTACTTCTACAGTGGATTAAGGGAAACGGAGGTTAAGTGACTTGCTCAAGGTCACCTCGTTTGTGACTGAGGCCAAATTTGAACTCAGGTATTCCTGACTCCAAGTCCCATTACTTTATCCACTGAGACATCTACCTGCCTCCAATGATATCTATTTAGTGTACTCATACATTAAGTAATCTGTAAAAATAATTAACACTTCTACCTATTACAATCCTGATTTTTGTAGAAGGCCAGCACTGACTGCGATAGCTCCCTTATCTTCCTGTGTTTCCTCTCTCGCCACCAGGCAAGTCAGGTTCAATGTCTTCTTAAGGCACTCCATAGCATACTGTTTACTCTTTCTGTCGTTGCTGTTGTTGTCCTGACTAATGTGAAAACACATTTAACATGAATGTACATGTAGAGCCTGTATCAGACTGCACGTCATCTTGGGGAGGAAGGGGGGCTGGGGACTTGCAACTCAAAAGCTTATGGAAGAACACATTAAAACTTAAAATTAATTAATTTTTAAAAGGTGCTCAGTAATACAACTATCACTGATAAAGAACTCTAAAAGTTTACAACACATTTTACAAACGTTATCTCATTGAACCTTCACAACCCTTTACAGAGGAGAAAACTGAAGCCGCCAGAGGTTAGGACTTGTTACTGTATGCCTGAGGTTGAACTGGAATTCACCTTTCCAGGTTTTAGCATTGCATCCACTATAGCAAACCTGAAAGGTGAAAAACCTGTCCAAAGGACTTGATTAGAGGCCTAAAGTCCAAGTTCTGTGTCTCCTTTACAAAAGTTCTGATCACGTGAAGTCAGGAGCCCTTCAATTTGGGCCTGGATCCCAAAACTGTGTGAATCACCATATAAGGTCCTAATGACCGGATATATTTCCATATGGAGGCAAGGTAGGGGGCATAGTCTACCAAAGATAAGTGTTATAATATCCTGGTTAAATATCCTTCCTATGCTCTAAGTAAACTTTCCATTAACTGCTAAATGACTCTACAAATGTCTAATTTAGTTCCAACAATAAACCTCAACAGGAGACAAAGCCTGGGTCAGGTCCATTCATTACACTGTATTAGGCCCTCCATGATAAATTTTAATACATATGAATGAAATAAAGAACAAATATAAAGTCATGTATACACAGGCTCCATTTTCAGCCCCCCAAACATCTTTGATATTCAAAAATTGTAAAGACATAAATCTATCTTGGGAGAGGACACAAAGATGGGACAGAGAAAAATCACTCCTCAGAATTACAACAGGCTTCCTTCAACTAACTGTAGAGGTCAAAGGTACAGAGATGAAGCAGAAGAATTCAATTCAATTTAATTTAACAAGAAATTTTTAAGCAAGTACTAAGTATCAGGTAGTATAGATTTTTTTTTTAAGTAATTATTCCCTTCTCCTTCCCAATGTGGAACCCTTCAGATAACAACAGAATTTTTGTATATGCTGATTAGATATATGGTCAAACTGGGCTCCTGGCACCATTCCACATAACCTGCACAAAAGTTCTCTGCTGGGTTCTAGTTTACTCCATGGAAAGCCAGAGCAGCCCACTTTTGGGCAAGTGTGGTACAGAGGCTTGCAAATTTTGATGATGAAGCTACCTGTCTGCTGAGCCAAAAGAAAAGCAGATGCCTCAAGGTATAAACAGAAGTAACTCATGAGGCTCTTGGATTCTTGTTCTTTTATGGCTGCAGGTGAGCAGGACTACTTTGAGATGCTTCCCATAGCTAAGTAAGAGATGTGCAACTGTCACCATTCCCTTACCCAGCATCGTTATGGTTAGCAGAAGCTCAAGTCAGTGTTCTACCTGAGCAAGCCGAAGATTGCTGGAGCAAGTTGGACTTCCTTCTCAAGTAAATGACCAAAGAGCAACATAAGTATAAAGTAACCACAGAAACCGTGGGAGACTGAAAAGTTTTGGTGATCTGTGTTTACAACTACAGCAGAAACAGTGACATGCACCACAGTAACCACAGCTGAGGGTAAAGAAAATATATGCACGGAAGCTGAAGAAAGGGATGTAATAAGTATAGACAAATGTGGAAAGACAATACCCAAGAAAGTTGTCAGCTTCAGAGAAGTTAGATCCCTGTGGCAGAAGAAAGTGCTGACTGATTCAAGAAAGAAATAGAAGCTGGTAGACCCAAATCAGCACCCTACTCAGCAGAGCTGCCATCAAGAGGCCTCCATAAGGACTCTACAAACAGAAAAAGGACCTCCAGTATGAGTAGCTGTAAGCTAACATAGTCACACACATGGATCGTACCTCTTTGTGGAGGAATATATGCCAGATTTATGGAGGGAACTTTCTTACTACAGCATGTCAGTAAATGTCTTTGCTAAGTTAGCTATATCTACTGGTTCCTGATAACAGGAATCACACCAGTGACAACTCAGGAGGTAAAGTATTAGAGGTATAAGGTAATAGGCATATGCTCCGTGCAAGGCACTGTGCTAAAGGTAAAGTACACGAACGACAGTCACAAATCCCAAGGAGCTCAGAATCTGGTAGGGGAGACAGTATGCAAGTAACTACTTACAAACAAACCACGTACAACATAATTTACAAACACTCAGAGGGAGTTAGAAGGTTCAGAAATGTTTCTGCAGATGCTGGAACTTTAGTTGAGACTTAAAAGAAAAGTAGCATAGGAATAGTGTGCAAAAATGCCCAGAGTCAACAACTGTTTGAGGAACCAGAAGGAAGCAAGGCCAATGTTACTGGATCACAAAGTAGGGGTAGGTGGGGGGGTGGGGGTAGAAGTAGCAGATAAAATGTTAGACTGAAAAGGGACACTGATCACAGAGTACATGGAGGGTTAAGATGGAAGGAGAGTGAGGCACGTTACAAAATGCCAAACAGGATTTTATGTTCCATTCTGGAAGTGAGACGGAACCATTGGAATTTAGGGGGAGTGGAAGGGCACACAAGGTCAGACAGGTCAGACACTTTAACAGCTAAGTGGAAGGGAGTCCGCTGTAGGGAGATCTTAGTGACAAGCAGACCAACTAGCAGTTGGTAGTCCAGTGATGCCATGATGAAGGCTTATACCAGGGCAGTGACAGCAACAAAGGCGGGAAAAGCATGTGATGTGACAAAGGCAAAAATCAACAGGCCTTGGCAACAGACTGGATACCAGGCAGTGAGAAATAGGGAGAAGCTGAGGATGGAGCCTAGGTTGTGATCCACCCTCAACAGTAACAGAAAAATGTGAGGGAAATTTAAGACGTCTACTAGACATCTAGTTCAAAGTACACAGTAAGTAGTTGAAGATGTAAGTCTGGATATCAAAAAGCTATGGATACGCAAATTTAGGAAGGACAGAAGGGAAGGAGAAAGGGAGAGAGATTTATTCATTAGCAATGCCTACTATATGTCAGGCACTGTGCTAAGTGACTTACAAATATTATATCATTAGATCTTCACAATAACCCTGGAAGATAGGTGCTATAATTACCCCCATTTAACATATGAGGAAAACTAAGATAGACAGAGGTTAAGGAACTTGTTCTGCATCACATAGCTAGTGTCTACAGCCAAATTTGAATGCAGGTCTTCCTGACTCTAGGCCCAGCACTCTATATCCTGGTTGTCTCCAGGAATAAAACTATGTGTATTCACCAATGTAGAAAACACACAGAGTAGCTAAAATGAAGGAAGAACAAATGCAAACAAGTCTCATATCTACGTAAGAATTCCAAATGATTAGACAACAACCTAGAGATCCTAATTAAGAGGCAAATTTGTACTCAGGTATCATTGAGACTTTGGAGATGAACCTCAAAATATAAATACAATTCTAGATGATTACATTCAACATTTAAATGGATCCAGAATATCACAATCCCTTAAATGATGCACATTTCAAACCATCCAATGTAGTGGGAATTATTTTGGGGGTATAGGTCAGACAAGATAGTCACTTTCTCTTCCAACTGAAAAATACCATCGTGCTCTAAGACAGAGGAGGGCAAGAACCATTTCATAATTATCTTGTACACTACACTGGTCCAGACCTATGATTTCATTAGTATATAGAACTCCTCATGTGGTCAACCTTCTTCACAATAAGGATACATACAATGCTCAACACATAGTATGCAGCAAAATCTTCAGTTCAATCCACCAGCCACAGAGAGAAAATAACCTTTTTTTAAAAATACACATACACTCTTCATGTCACCAACAAGGGCCTTCAAAAATACTTGTCTTTCCAACCTTGATATTTCCATCCAAAAAATGGACTATATTCAATGAACAAGAAATTGTATGGAACAGGAAGAGAATGCAAAGGTTATAGGGTCAATTGGTAACGGCATCAAAAATCTTACGTATTTATAGAGGGGGTTAAGAAAAAGAGATCATATGTTTTACCCATCTGAAACTAATATAGACAACTAATATTGATAAGGGTTTAGTACCACAGTGAACAAAGGGAGTCATGAAGACCAGAGTTTAAATCCTACTTCAGACACTTACTAGGGCTGTGTGTCACCTTGAGCAAGTCACTTAAGTTCTGGCTTTAGTTTCCTCATCGTTAGCAATGTGGACCCTGGGCAAGTCACAAAATCCTATCCGCCTCAGTTTCCTCATCTTTAAATTCCTCATCATCAGCTGGTGATGGGAATGGCAATCCATGCCAGCATCTCTGCCAAGAAAACCCCAAAAGGGTCATGGAGAAGTGGGTGTGACTGAAGAGCAACAACAGTCCAGATAATTACAGTACCTGCTGCATGGGGTTACTGCGAAAATCACCTAAGTGTTTTGTAACACCTAGTACTTTGGCTAGCTTATTATTGGTAAATAACAGAAAAAAGTATCTCTTTTATCCAAAAATCCATAAGCAACCAATACAACCAAAATACTAACAGGAAGGTCCACAATGAAATAGTTGTAACTCTGTTCACTCATAAAGTTCTGGAAAAAAAATGCATTTTTCAAAAATTTGACTGTCTTCTGCAGACATTCAAGGATCATGCCAAAGAATGTAAATGTGTTAACCCCACCTTATGGCTGGCTTTATGAAAATGAGATGACTAAAAACAGCATGTCCATACCTTAATTATCACAGTCTTTTGGAATGTTATTGATCCCATTTTTAATTTCTCTCCTCATGTTCACTTCAACATGAAACTTTCCTAAAAACTTTTCCCTTTGCCAAATTTACTTCATGAAACATACCATCAGGAAAGCTGTCACAAAAATCCACAAAATTCATCATGAACCAGTAACTAAGTACTTACAGGCTTCTGGTGACTTTTTCCAAATCTTGTTATCTTTCAAACTCGAATGCAACCGTTTTCCCAATCCTACTACCACTGCTGCTATAGCTTCTTAAAAATCTCCATAATAAATTGCATCCCAAACTTGTACAATGTAAAATATAAGTCAAAACTTACAAAAAAAATCCCAAATAACCAAAATGTAAACCAACAATTAAAAATCTTTGGCTGACATGCTTAGTATAATTTCATGTATGTAGTTAATTCCAAATCTATGTTTGTATGTTTAATACCAAATTTGATTCCCATACAACTTTTTTGAGTCACAATGCTGGAGTTCGATGGAGTAAGAACTTAGAGACATTAAAAGTCCATCAAGTTCAAATCCTTTGTTTTCCAGTAGTACAAACCTCTAAATGTTACACATGAGGAAATTATATATCAAAGAAGTTAAGTCACTCTCCAGAGGGCACACAGAAACAAAATTCAAATCCAAAACTCATGATTCCAAATTCAGCAATTTTTTCACTGCATTATGCCAGATTTACTTAATTCAAAATTCTTACCTGCTGAGCTGGATTAAAACACAAGTCTCCTAATTCATGGTCTATTTTTCTTGCTCCTATTATACTGGTAATTCTAAAAGTAAGAATATTCTATGACACAAATCTGAATCTATGTAATCATAGATTTCCAAATACTTAAATACTTCCATAATGATCTCATTATGGAATAATTTAACTATAAAATTCAAAGATAAATATAATTAAGGAATTAAAATACTAAATAAAAAAGATGCCATGCATTTCAAAATTAAACTGACTTCGGGATTATTCATGGCTTCCTATTTTCTAGAAGGCTGCTCCCTTTATTGGCAGGGTTAACAAGTATGGATTGCACTATAATACTGTTTCTTTTTTTGTTTGTTTTTGGCTTTTATTTAGTATTTTATTTTTCCCCAGTTACATATAGAAACAACTTTTAACATTCGTTTTTAAAATTCTGAGCTCCAAATTCTCTCCCTTCCTCAGCATATACTACACAACATTTATGAAACTTCTCTTTCCAATAAATAACTAGGACTACTATTATTATCATATGCACACATACACACATACCTATTTTTTGGTGAAAAATTTTGTAAAATGTGTAGAATCTGATAAAACATAATAAGTGGTTTAATAACCATATTCAAAAAAAAGTGCTGACAAATATATCATTACCAAGGCTAACCCCTCTACTTGTTTAAAGAGCTTCCATTTCATTGTCTCCTCTAGCAGACTGCCTCTCTTGTCAATCCCATCTCTCAATCTGCTGCCCTCTACTGGTTCATCTCCTACAGCCTACCCTGAAAAAAACTTGTCACTTGATTCTTCCGTAGCCACTATCTATTGTCCAGTATCTCTTCTGCCCTTTGTACCTAAAATCCTTGAAACAGTAACTGCCTCCAATTTCTCCTTTCAGACTCTTGTCAATCCCTTTTACAATCTAGCTTGCAACGTTATCATTCCATCAAAACTGCTCTCTCCAAAATTCATTTCTTAGTTTGTGAAATCCAATGCTTTTTCTCAATACTCATTCTTCTTGATCTCTTTGTAGCCTCTGACACTATTGACCACGCCCTTCAATTTGATATACTCTTCTCTCTAGACTTTAGGGATACCATTATCTCTTGGTTCTCCTCCTACTGCTCTGATATCTCCTTCTCTATCTCCTTTCTTATACCCTCCTTTATATCATGCCAGAACCCGAGGTGTCTCTCAAGAGCTCTGTGCTGCGTGGGCCCTCTTCCCTTCTCCTTCTAGGTTACCTCACTTGATCTCATCTGCTTCCATGGACTTAACTACCATGTATATGTGGATGATTCTCAAATCTACCTTCCTAAGCCAATCTCTCCAATGACCTCTAATCTCCCATCTTCATCTGTCAAAAGAACTCATTATCTTTCCCCTTGATTCACATCCCCCCTCTTCCTACTTTCATTTTTACTGTAGAGTAGGCTTGGACGACCTTTGGCCCACAAAAGGATAAAGGATGTTTGTTGGCAGGTTGTACAGGCCTGCTATAAAGGGGAACATCATCCTCCTAAGTCCCTCAGGCTTACAACCTACAAGTCATCCTGGATTCCTCACTATCTCTCACCCCACATATCATCTGTAGCCAAGGCCTCCTGATGTCACACTTGAAACATCTCTGAAATACACCACTGCATATTTCTACCACTCTAGTGCAAGCCCTTATCACTTCACACCACAGTTATTGCAATAGCCTGATGGTAGATCTAGCTGCCTTGAGTCTCTGCCTGCTCCAATCCATTCTCCATTCAGCCACTAAAGTGACTTTCCCAAAATGCAGGCCTACTCAATAAACTCCAGCAGTTTCCTCTGGGCCCCCAGGAGCAAATTGCAAAATTCTATGTTTGACATTAAAAGGCCTTCATAACCTAGTCCTTTCTAGTCTTCTTATACTTTACTCCCCAAAATGTACTCTTCAATCCAGCAATACTGCCCTTCTAGCTGTTCCATAAATAAGAAATTCCATTTCTAGGCTTTGGACATTTTCTCTGGCTGTCCCCTACGCCTGGGAATGCTTTCCAATCAGACCATTGACCCCTCTGGCTGGCTGGCTTCCCACCTCCGACAAGAAGTCTTTGTAATCTCTCAATCACACTGCTCTCCCTCTTTTATTTCCTACCTATCCTGTATACAGTTTGCTTAGTACATATTTTTTTGCATGTTGCCTCTCCCATTAGATTTTTTTTTGTATCCCTGGCACTTTAATAACATGAACCCTAAACATTACTCCGGCTCCCAGCCAGGTTTTAGAGGGTTTTAAATGTCAGGAAAGAAATGTTTCTATTTGCCAGTTGAGACAAATATGGAACCACAGGAAATTTACTGAGTCAGACCTCTCTTAGGAAAGTCAATGGGACTGTAACTTTGGCTCTCAGCTCTCCTGTCTGACCATTCTCCTTGAACCACTTTTCCTGATTCATCAGCCACGCCACACGTCCCAGCTGTGGGTGTGTACCTAGGCTCTGTCCTCCAGACTCACCAACCTCAGTAACTGTACAGATGATTCCCAAACTGACCGCCCATATGTGCGTACAAGTGTTCCTCTTGAGCTCCGGCTGCATGAACACTTCAAACCACATATTAGATAAGTCACCTCAAACTTGGCAAATCCAGAATCGAACACATTTTTATTTCCAAAACAAATCCACCCCACTTTTGAGCTTCACTATTTTCTTAAGGGGCAGTTCCATCCTTCTAGGAATCCACATTGACAACCTCAACATTATCTTCATTCCTCACCACAGACCACTCAATAGGTTGCTAAATTTTATCATTTCTACCTTCAAAACAGCTCTCCTATGATATGTCTTTTCTCTTGCTCAGGCCTGACCTTACAGCTGATTTTTTGTAATATTGCTTCATAACGGGACTCCTCTTTCCAATGCATCTTCCACACAGTTGTCAAAGTAATCTTAAACTGCAGGTCTAATCATGCACTCCCCTATCAATTTTTCCCTTGGTTTAGGTTTTAAAGCCTTCACAGCCTCGCCCCATCCTCTCTTTCCAATCTTATTGTATCTTACTCTTCTTCCTAAATTATATGGTCCAGGCAGACTGGTCTTCCTGCTATTACTCACAAATTTAACTCCATCTCTCATTACTGCACTTCTGCAAAGGCTTCACTCCTTGGTCAGATATATTCTCAAGTCCTGGTTCCTTTATTTATTTAAAAATTCTGTTCAAACAACACTGTCCAGATGATGACTTTGCTGAACATTCCAAGTGAAAGCGTAACCAAAATTCAGCTTTATTTAATTTATATATACTTGATTATATATTTTCTACCAAGAGAGAATATAAATACCTCCTAGCCAAGGATTATTTTAATTTTATCTCTGTATCACCAGTGCCTAGCACAATACTTGGTGAATACTAAATAGGTGCTTAATAAATCAATGTTGAAGATTTTAATAAGTTGAGGCATTTTACTAAGGACCATACTATAATGAATATTACTTTCCTGTTGGGCAGTGGATAGAGCACCAGTGCAGGAGTCAGGAGGATCTGAGTTCAAATCTCACCTCACGCACTTGACACTCACCAGCTGTGTGACCTTGAGGAAGTCAACCCCTCATCCTGGGTCATCTCCAGTCATCCTGATGAATATCTGGTCACTGGATTCAGATGGCTCTGGAGGAGAAGTGAGGCTGGTGACCTGCACAGCCCTCCCTCACTCAAAACAAAGTCAAGTGCAAGTCATGTCATTATTTCTCTGACGGCACAGTCTTAAAAAATACACATTACTTTTCTGTTACAGGCCTTACAAAAATGTGATGAGGATTTAAAAAAAATTAAGATAAGAACTATGAGATAAATACATATAGATTCAAAGTAAAACTATCTCAAATTTAATAATTTAATTTAATAATTAAATAATCACCCATTAAGTATCTACTACATTGCATTGTGCTAGGTACTTTTCAAATACAAATCCAGTGCTTAGGTACATATCAAACTATAAAATTAGGAATAAAAATGTTTTATGCCATTATTACTACTTTAAGTTCAAGAAGCAAAGAGCAGTCAGAAACATTGATTTGAAAACACTGGAAACACATATACTGTTAATACTTTTGAAATTGGAAATATACCAAACCAAGAGAAATAAAAATGAAAATTATCAATAAAAAATAAACTTTTCTTAGGAAAACCAGTGGCTCTGCCATAGGAGGTATTATTTGAACTTCCCATCCTTTTAAATTTTAACTGCTTAAAGAGATTCTTCATCAGCAATCAATGCCAATACTGAAATACAACCAGAGGAGTCTACTTCAAAATTCTTGAAAACCCATTTAGGTTTGTCAGTAGAGGGTAAATTAAAACCTTATGTATTAAAAAGCCAATAATTTGAAAAATGTATAAGGGCAATGAAGTTATCGAGCACTGAAATGACAATAAAAATGTTTTGTATAGTTAAGCTAGAGTATCTAAAATTTTTTTTTAAAAAACACTGTTTCTCCAAAAATTGCCAAAATCTACTCACCCTAACATTGCTGTTAAGATGTTTAATTAACATAAGTACCTATTTATTTATTTCTAAATACTCAAACTACATTCTATATTCCATCAACACTTAAGTATACAGGGCAGTTTTACTGATCCAAACTGACCAGTGTTTTCTTTTTCTGGCAACAAACTGTATTACCACAAAAGAAACTTGTATTCAGAAATAAATTTAAATCTCTCTTCCCATTCTACAAAGCTAAATAAATGAAAGCTTTAAAAGAAGGGTGAATGGACTAAAATGCAGTCATAGTTATTAAGAAACATAAGTTATGTATCCCAAAGAGATAATAAAAAAGTATAAAGAACCCACATGTACAAAAATATTTATAGCCGCTCTTTTTGGAAAGTGGAAGTTGAGGGGTTGCCCATCACCTGGAGAAAGGTTGAATAAGTTGTGGTAACTGAATGTAATGGAATACTATCGTTCTATAAGAAATGATGAGCAGGCATGTTTCAGAAAAACCTGGAAAGACTTACATGAACTGATGCTGAGTGAAGTGAACAGAACCAGGAGAACACTGTATACAGTAATACCAACAGTGCAATGACCAACTCTTCTCAGCAATAAAATGTTCTAAGACAATTCCAAAAGACACAAGATGCTATTCACATCCAGAGAAAGAACTAGGGAGTCTGAATGCAGATCAATGCACACTATTTTCTCTTTTCCTTTTCTTTATTTCTCAGTTTTTCCCTTTTGTTTTGATTGTTCTTTTACAACATGACTAACATGGAAATATGTTTAACATGATGGTACATATATAGCCTCTATCAGATTGCATGCCATCTTGGGGGAGGGAGGGGAAGAGAAAACAGAAAAAAAAACTGGAACTCAAAATCTTATAAAAGTGAATGTTGAAAACTATCTTTACAAACAATTGGAAAAAATAAAATATAGTTAAGGGAAAAAACATAAGAATTAAAGAAAAATCTGATAGACACTGAGATGATGATTCTACAAAGATTTATAGGTCTAAAAAAATGAAGTGTTGTAAAGAGATGAACAATGGATGATCTTTTCTACTATCAAAGTAGCATCTAACAACTAGGCAGAAAACTCATTTCCTTGACAATTGAATTTTGAAAGACATCATATACATGAAACTTGTCTACAGAGTGAAATTTACTTACATACCCACTTTCAATAAGAATAAAAAAATAGCTGGTGGTTATTAATTTATATAGTGCTATTTATAAAGTGTGTGTGTGTATATATATATGTATAAAATTTCATTTGAATATAAGATTAAATAAAGTCAGAATGTCTGTAGGGCATATTTTTTTTTAATCTCCAGAAGTGCTGAAAATGTGGGATAGACTAAGCCAAGATTACATTTTTGAAGTAAATCTAATAAATTTCTTCTTATGTATATGTAAAATGGTTTAGAAATGTTAAACAGAGAAAAGATGTCTTCAGTATTTTCAACTGAAGCATATATTTCAATCAAACTTTAAGATAAGTATACATACCTTAAAATGTCTTATTTTTTGCCTTTTGGTTTTATATTAGTTATTTTTAGATTTGTTCCCTAATCATCATTGTAATGAGGAATACGTAAAATATATTTAAAACATAAAACTAAAAGCAAAATTTGGCATTTCACCTTCATAAAAACTGGGTGGGTGAACAAAAAAAAAATCAAATTCAAGTATTCTTCATTAAAGAACTAAAATATTTGGCAAAGCAAAGAAGGACTTAGAAATGCCTAGCTTTTAAATTTTAAATGAAGCTTCACCTTACTACACTTAAGTAACACAGTTTGTAAAACTAGTTGAACAGTCATTACACCAAAGTCACACATTTGCTCCTAAAAAGGAGCAAATGAATGGGAACATCTAGGTAGTGCAATAGGTAGAGCACTGGCTTGGGGTAGAGAAGGTCTGAGTTCAAATCCAAACTCAGACACTTCCTGGCTGTGTGACCTTGGGAAAATAATTTATCCCCTATTTGCCTCAGTTCTTCATCGGAGTAAAACAGGAACACCCTGGAAAAGGAAATAAGAAACCATTCCAATATCTTTTCCCAAGAAAACCCCATGGACTTGTCACGAAAAGTCAGGCATGACTACACAAAAACATCATGGTATCATGGAAAGTTTTGTTTTTCTACAACTATGGAAAAATTGTTAAAGAATGAAATGTCTTAACAATTAATTTAGATGTTAACAACTTTCCATCAGTCCATTTTCATCAAATGGTCAAATTATTTCACTTTGCAAGAACTGATAATTCATGTCTTACCAAACTTTTATTGACTTACAAGAAAAAAAACCATCAATTAAAGATGGATGTCACCTTCAATTTGAACTCATACAAATTCATTTATTAGGAAACAAATTTTCCAAGCAGTAGCTGCTAAAGAAACACTACTATTAGATTTGACAGTTAAAAACTCAAAGATACTTCAAAAGTAACTGATTATCATCTAAAAATTTGCAAGTGATTTTAGAAAGTACTACCCCAGCATAAGGATATCTTAGACTAGTTCAAAAAAGAGTTCAAGAATATGAATTTCTAAAAGCTAGCATATAACAGAAGAGCTTTCTGTGCTCATTTAAAAAATAAAAGATGCTGAGTTATTATGTATACTTTTACACAGCTGAAACTTGGGCAACTAATGATCTCACAATAATACCTGAATGGGTATACCGAGTCACATCTTTATATCACCTGAAGCACTTACCAGAATAACTTGGTAGATGGTAGGCAATATTGGTTCAAGTGAAAGCTTTCAGAAAAGTATGTTATGCCTCCTAAATTCTCATCCATTCTCCCACTGAGATATTTAAAAGTCGGTAACTTAGCTATACTTTTAGTGAAGATACTCTTCTTAGATTTTAAGAAACATATTTGAAGCATGTATTTTTAAATTTAGGACATTTAAATCTTAGTTAAGGTTACCTGATTCAAATCACTTAATCTGAATATTAACAATTCCTTTAAGCTTTCTAATAGCACCTGATCATTTGCAAACAATATATTTTATGCACTTTAATTTTTGTTTAAAAATTCTGGATAGGTGCTAAAGTTCAATCTTTTCCTCAATGATCATAAGAGAAGGGGAATTTTTATTTAAAATTCCAAGAATATACATATACACATACATCCTAAACAAAAATACCTTCCTTTATAAGTCCATATTTATTTTTTGCATAGCTACCACACAAACTTTAAAAAACACATAACTGGTCAACAAGCTATTCATCTTCTAAATGTGGCACTGTTTAAAAATAAAAGACCATACCATCTATATGTGCAAACATTTGCAGTAACTTTTGGGGTTAAAAATTATTATACAATTTTAGGCTGAACTTAAAAGGAAACTTCTACACCTTTGTATACACCACATTTTCCAAAAGAAAAACAGTGACCTCTATCTCAATAGCCAACTTGGCTGCCATTGCCTCCCAGTAGACATTTCCGCAACTCTTTAAAAAGACAGAAAAGGCTGATATCAATCAGGCAGTGGGGAAGAAATGAGCCCCGAACAAATATTCACAGGGATTCCAATCACAATAATCTGATCCCAGGGAGCTGTAAAGCCTATCAAGCTCTTTGTTTCTTTAGGACTCATTGCATAACAATCAGACTTTTTTTAATAGTAAGAAGTGCATAAAGGAACCTGGTTGATGATATAAGATCTAATACATTTTCAATTAAGAGAAAACTTATCCCAAAAAAAAGAGAACCTAGAGAGTATAGAATGCAAAAGTAGCTGGGGGAAAAAGAGGGGTAGGTGGGTTAGAGGGGGGAAATTTTAATAGGATAGCCTACCTGTGGCAACTTTTGTAGGCCTTATCTTTGCATTTTTCATACTGCTTCATGCATTGCTAATCAGTGATCCACTGGAAACTTCAGAACCTACTGAAAAGCCTGGCAGGGTATTTGCCTTTCAATTCTTCTACTCTGTTTATTCCCAATACAAGTATATTCATCAGGCTTAGAAACAACTCCAGAACAAGGGCAGCCACTCAAGCAATGAAATGTAAATTACTGACATGTGCTAAAACCTGGACTTGCCACTGCTAATGAGCACATTAAAGGAAAAATGTTCACTAGATGACTACAACCTTTTCGTTTAACCCTATGTGTACTGAAAGCCACAATTCAACATCAATTAAAGAACCTAGCTATAAAACAGTAACAGAACTTACTACTACTACCACCACCACCACCACCACTACCGCCGCCGCCACCAACAACACCGCCACCGCCACCACATGGATTTCAAATCTAAGAAAAACACTAATCATTTTACACATCAATTTCCCAAGACAATCAAAAAGAATTATACTATATTTAGTAGAGGTTTATAATACTACTGCAAAATTTATTACATTGAAAACAATTCAATTGTGTATGAGCAAATATTCTCCAAAGTGGAACAGTCAGTCACGCACTGAAGTAAAAATTTGAGTGAATTCACTTAGGAAATAGTATGGTTACGGGTATAAACACATTACATTTTTTTCTGAATCACATTAACGATTCAGTGAAATTCAGAAAAGTTAGCCATTATACTGAAAGAAAATGTGAATCATAAAAATCAATTACTTTAGGTGTATCAAAAATGTATTATTATAAAATGAATGAGAACAGGCTCTTTATCAGAACACCTGATAAAATATCTGCCTTTATATTAGGATTTAAATGCCTGATTGAGGCACTAATTATCATCAAAACTGGATAATTCATTCAATTCAACCTAATCTTTCATTCAAAGAGAAAAATTTCATTGGGATAAAATTTTAAAAGACTCCTTTTATTTCTAACATAGGAAGTTCCTCTAGTCACCTTTGAAAGTACATAGAATTTTGTATGGTAAACTCTTTAGTTAAAAGCAGTATCACTGCAATCAAATACAATTTTTCCAAAACTTTAAAAACTGACACAATGGTTAGCAACTAGGGAATTTCAGTTAATTAATATATGGCATATATATAATAGCAAAGAAAGAAAATATCCTAAAAATAAACAAATACTCTTGATTAATAAGGATTATGGGATTATTATACATTTAGAACTGGAAGTAACTTCAGAAGAAGATCATGCAGGTCGGACATCTGATTTTACAGATGAGAAAACTAAGTAAGATCAGTGATCTGCCAAAGGTAAGGTTAGAATTTGAATCCAAATCATCTGGCTACACTCCTGCACCTTATCTACTACATATATATGCAGATCATTCAGTGAACATTATCATTAAGAACTTCTCATGACTTAAGATTTCTAGTTGTTCAGATCCTAGATAAATTGATATCTACTTTACCAACTTTGCAACTATTTGGAACCGTGGGGGAATAAATTATTCTGGAAAGGCAATTATTGTAATCAAAAAACCTGAATTCAAGTCCTAGTTTCAGTATTTACTAACCATGGTAAATTAGCCTCAATCTATAAAATAAGGGGGCAAGACTAGCTTTTCAATACAACTACAGATATAAAAGACTTGAGGGGTTGGTGTTGGGGAAGCGGGGGCCGGGGGAGAGAGATAACCTCCCAAGTCGTATTTGATAAGAGCAATTAGGAACTAGGAAGCCTCTAGGTGGCTCAATAGACAGAGGGCTGGACCTGAGGTTATGGAGACCTGAGTTCAAAATCTGTCCTCAAACACATACTGGATGTGTGACCCTAGGCAACTCATTTAACCTGTTTGCCTTAATCCACTGGAGAAAAAACAGCAAACCACCCCAGTATCTTGGCCAAGAAAACTCCATGGACAGTATGGTCCACTGGGTCACAAAAAGTTCACAGGTAGGTAATACAGTGAATAGAGTGCCAGTCCTGGAGTCAGGAAGAATGACATGAGAAGACCTGTGCTTTTTCAGAAGATCACCCTGACTGCTGAGTGGAGGATACAATGGAGTCAGGAGAGACTTGCAACAAACAGGCCACCCAGAAGGCCACTGTAATAGCCTAGGTGAGAGATGATGAGGTCTGCACTGGTAGCAGGAGAACAGGAGGTACATGCAACAGATGTTACAAAAGTAAAATCAACCACACCAATTTACCTCTTGAAAATTTAAAGGGGGATGTAAAGTAGTCATCTCAAATTCTCAAATTCAATATTCAAAACAGAGCTCATGACCTTTCCCCAAAGACCTCCCCTCTTCTGAAGCTGCCTTTTTGCTGTTAAGGGTAAGCATCATCTTCGCAGTCAACCAGGTCCACAGCTCTAAGTTATCCTTTACTCCTCACTCTCATTCATCCCACATATGCAATTTATTGCCAAAGTTTGTCATTTCTACCTTCAGATATATCTCTCATACATGCTGCCTACCACTCACTCCCACAACCACAACCCTAGTACAGGTCCTTATCAATTCTTGCCTCAACTATTTCAATGGCTGTAGGATTCATTGCTCAACCTTATCTCTCCCCATTCTAATTCATTCTTTACTTCCCTCCAAAAGTGATTTTCTTCTTAAGCATAGGTCTGTCCACATTCCCCCACCCCATAAACTCTACTGCTGCTGTTCAGTCCTTTCAAGTTGTGTCCAACTCTTCATGATCCCATTTGGGGTTTTCTTGGCAAAGATACTGGCAAGGTTTGCCATTTCTTCCTCCAGATCATTTGACACAGGAGGAAACTGAGGCAGAGGGTTAATGACTTACCCAGGGTCACACAGCTGCTATGTCTGATGTCAGATTTGAGTTCTGGTTGTCCTGACTCCAAGAGTGGTGCTCTATTGACTTCACCTCCTAGATGCCCTTTAAATTCTAGTAGCTCTTTAATGCATCCTATAGCTATAGATATAGATATCTGAAGGTAGAAATGACAAACTTTGGCAATAAGTTGCATATGTGTGGGATGAATGATAGTGAGGAGTAAAGGATAACTTTGAGCTGTGGACCTGGTTGAGTGCGAAGATGACCCACAGAGAGATGAAACTCCTTATGTCCATATTGAAATCCTTATCTTGATTCCCAAACTCTCCCCTCTTCCCTTTCACAGTCCAGACAACAAACATTGTCTCATGGCCCAGGGTCACAATATAGGTGTCATCTTCAACTCCTCCTTCTGTCACACACATCCCTAACTAATCTGTTGCCAAAGCCTACAGATTTTTTCTTTCTAACACCTTTTCTTCCATCTCTGTGCCTGTGCACTGGCTGTTTCCAATACCTACAATGTCATTCCTCCTCACCTTTGTCTTTTGGCATTTCTGGCTCCCTTCAAGATCCGGCTCCAACCCATACCTTCTGCAGGAAGCCTTTCCCATTCCCCTACCTCCTCCCAGCCATCTAAGCACTTCCCTTTAAAGTGACCTTCCTTCTATTCTGTATGTATCTTATATGTACTTATTTAATGCACTGTCTCCATCGTACATGCAATGTTTTTGTCACTTTTCTGTTTCGGAGTACGTTAGAATCCCTAGCACTCAGCACAGGATCACATGCAGATGATCAGTCCTTACCCCAGTAGTTGCAGTCCTTGGGATGCTTAGACACTGTCAATAAGGCCAGTTGCTTCTCAGTCTTATGTAACTACTCTAGTCTATTAAACAACCAGCCAATTCCTCAATTCACTCATTTCTCCTCACCTTGTTAACCTACTCTTACATGTTACCTCAGCGAATACTGAAATGGTCATACCTTTTATCTTACCATCACCCTCAAGGATTCTACCACATTAAGTCTGAAATTATCTCCCAAGACCGTAACCTTTCTATCATTTAGTACCGCCTGTGATTTACGATCCCTAACGCTGTTTGTCCACATCAGGATCACCCATTTTTCTATGCCTCAGTTCTTTCCAAGGTCATCACCCTATACCTTCCTCCATTTCCCATCTGGACCAATTCTACTCTCTACACTCAAATCCCCAACCCCCATCTTATCCTATTATCAATCATTCCAAGCCAAGTCCCCAAATTGGGAGTATTCTTACTCACTGCCTTCATTCCTATTAACATCTGGACTGCAACTGGAGAAAGTTACACCAAAGTGTGCTGACTGAATCCACTACATTTAAAAACAATAGCTCAACTGCCTAGTTACAGTCAGAAAAGAAACTCTGATGCTGTCTCCAAGCTTAGTATACTCTCCAGCCAACTAATTGGAACAATGAAGTCTAATTACTGCATGATGATCATTAATACATTCATTACAAGGCGTAAAAGGATGTTTCCTTCTAGGCTTTTAAAATGCTAAGCATGTCACTTTTCATACCTAAACAAATACTATTTGTGGAAGGAGTATTTCCACTACCATCACTTTTTTTAAGAAGGCTTAAGTAAGCATATTAGCATTTGAAGTTTTATACCATTACACAATAGGCAAAATATCAAACTTTAACATGCTTAATTCAGAAAAGTTAGACATCCTGCTAACACATGCTGCTCTACTGAAATCTGAGGTGAAACATTAACAGCTAAATACAGTGATAACAATGGCTCTGCTTATCTAACAGCATATTTTATATAAACCATGACATTTTAATTAGGAACAACATATCAAAAGGCAGGACTTATGACTCAAAACATTGTGTTTAAAAATAAAAAACATATGGTTTAAGGAAAATGGCACTTTTTATCCCGCAAAATTTTTTTCTGCTTTCCTAAAGTAAAGACCTGTATTCAACTAATAGCTACAGAATGAAGGAATGACTGAGCAGAATGACTAAGAAAAATATCTCACTAAGTGAGAAGAGAAATATAGACGCAAAAAGATATTCCTCACTTAGAATATTAACATATCACATACTGAGCATCAATATGGTGTTTCAAAACTTTGCAACAATAGCTTTAGATAAAGTCTAGTCCAAAAGGAAATCCTAGAAATCTCATTAATTCTGTCTGTAAATTTGTATATAACTTCAGCCCTCCCTCACTCAAATCAAAGTCAACTGCAAGTCATGTCATCATCTTGATGTCATGGTCTTCTTCAAGAACAAAGGACAAACACACAACAACATAAAAGTTTAATGTTATATGACACTGAGAATAACTATGTAAAATCATAAATCACAAAAAGAATTTTAATCAACAAACTCCTCAAAAATTTAGTACTTTCAACAGAAAAGGAAAAGTTGTTTTTTCCCCCTAAATTCTAATAAAACCCATGACAAACTGATAAAACTCTCATCGATGCAATAACCACTTGTGATTCCAAAGAACCTAGGACGACATTTGTTTCCCACTTCTTGACAGAGACGTGAAGGAGCAGACATGTAGAACAAAACATCTACTTTCAAATCTGCCATGTACAACTATGCTAACATGTTACAAGGGAATAAAAGTGGAAGGAAGAATGCTTAATGAAGCATTTTTAAAGATGCACAGAAAAGAACAGAAGGACAGCTTAGAGGTACACACAGACAAGTAGGATGGCTTTTAGAACTAACAGAGTAAATATTGTACTTCTTTAAAAAAAAAATTCACAAGAATCAGTAGTACATAATGAGATTTTTGGTTTCAACATATTTTCTTTCTGTTCTTTGTATATGGAAATATACAGATGTGTTGATGTTATATGAAGCTGAGAATAACCAAAAAAGATAGAAAAAATAAAATACAAAATGGAATTCTAATCACAATCATATTTGCTCCATTACTGACAAGATTAATATACCAATTTTATGCTTCTTTCATTATTTAAGATTTTAATACAGCACCTGCCTGACTAATAAGCATACTGAGTAGACTCTATAAAACAGTATGTATATTGAGTTATAAAGAGTAGAGAGTAACTGCACTTCTATTCATAGTGAATATTTAAAATGGAAATATCAAAACTGAAAATTTACTTAACTTCTCCTAGCCCCAGTTTCTTTACATGTAAAATGCAAATATTTGCATTACTCTCTTTATAAGGTAGTTGTGAAGAAGGTAATTTGTAAAACTCAAAAGTGCTATACAAATGTGAGGTATTATTATTACCACTACTAAAGATCTCTATCTTCTAGATACTTACTATAATCTTACAGACAATATAAAACATGCATACTAACAATCTAACTGGAAAACAAATCCAAAAGACACATTAAAAAGATTTTTTTATGACAACAAATTGAACACATGTATGCTAAAAAGACAGAATAAACTAGTGATTTTAGTAGCAAAATTAGTACCCTTTCTTTTACCCAGAACATCTATCTGAATTATCTTTCTCAAACAATGTAAACAAGAGAAAATAATTACTGAATAACAACCAAAGCTAATAAATGACTTTAGTCTGTTTTGAAATTCTACTACATTGGTACTTACAAACAGAATTGGGTTATTTGCTATGTTTACAATTACTCTTTTGTTATTATTTATACAACAGTATAAAGAAAATATATTCTGTAACAGATGTAACAACCTAGTCTACCTTATCCTAACAATACTTTTTTCAAAATTTTTATTGCATAAAACTGTAAATAAAGAAATTTTAAAATTTTGTAGAAGCTCACAACTCTGTTTAAAAAGAAGCTAAATTCCATAAATTGGTTTGCAAATCCATTTTTTAAACTTAGAATGTATTTTACAGCAATCATTCAAGTGCTTACTTTGCATTCTAGGCATATGCTAAGGGCTAGACAAAAAGAATATATATGTGACATATACAAAGTAGATTTAAAGTAGAACTTTAAAGGAGAAGACACTAGCACAAGAGGTTAATGAATATCTAGGTTAGTAAAAACCTACTTAACCTGTAACAATGAAATACTATACATGTGAGGTGGGGGGAAAAAAAGGTAAACCATAATTGACTCCTAGAAAACTGCAGAATTTTTAAAAGGGGTCAGTGCAAATACATTTGTGAATGGAGCATTGTTATCTTTTTTTTGCTCGAGCAAAAGAAAATATTAAGTGTACAACTACTATGATAGGTGAGAAGGGGATCCTGCAACTCTTTTGAAATTTAAAAGACAGGTCAGTTATTACAGAACACCAGCCAGTTACTGATGCAACCTTAGATGAAGAAGAACCTGTGAATGACCATTCATTTACATATATAGAAGCTAGATGTATACATAACTCAGGTAATTACTAAGCTTTCTAATTTTTATCATTATAGTTCACGTTCTTTTTCTTCCTAGAACATTTTAATCTGTAGATTTATCTCTGACAATATATATTCCAGAGTAATACATAAATTTCTCCACACTTAAATATTCATGTGATGATACAATGTTGTGAAGGTGATGAATGGATCTCCCTATCTTGCCAACACTGGAAATGTGGGGCTATCCATGGGCAAGATCATGCCAGTGATCCCCACAAGAGCTTTGACATATTGCATTTCCAATCTGAGCTACTTTGTTCCTTCCTTAAGCAGCTTGGTGCCATCCCTTACCTCCTCCTTTTGCTCCCCCACAGCCCCGAAGGAGTTCACCATGTTGTTTGTAGTCAGACAGCGTCCTACTGAAACTCAGAACTCTCAAGCTCAAGTGATTCACCAACCTTAGCTACCCCAGTAGCAAAGGTGAAAATAGGTGGATCTCAATAACAAAATGGACAGGGGAAGTGAGAGATAGTGAGGAGTTGAGAATGATACCTGAGTTGAGCACCTGAAGAGTTGAGAGGACAGGGATGTTCTCAAAAGCAAATAGGAAAGTTAAGGAGGGCAGGGAGGGCATAAAAGGAAAGAAAACTAGTTTGGTTTTGAACATGTGAGTTTAAAATGTTCACTGGACATCTAGTTCAAATAAAGGGAGTTGGAGATTTGAGACTGGAGGTAAAATGGACATTATTCCTCCCTGGGCCCCTAGCCTGAGAGATATCTGTTAGGTTACTGGGCAGGGTTAGTAACAGGTTTCTTGTTTGGGCTCCTGTCAAAATGTTATTCCCCTTTGTTTAATATCTGATGAATTGTTAACAGTCATTTCTTGTTTAGTCCATTTGCATGGTAACCACCTGTGCCCCACCTAATGTTAGACCCCCATTACCAAGTAACCACCTTCTGCTGAGCACCCCCCTTCCTGACAACTATGACAACCAGTCTGTGATTGGCTACCTCTCCTGGCACCACTCCTCTGTTGGGGTCCTTTACCTAGCAGTACCCTGACAACCACCTTCTGTTTGGGGGTTCTTGCCTAGCAGCAAGCCCCGCTCTTGCTCTATCAGAACTCTGTTGCGGAAACCGCAAGGCTGTACCAAGTAGTGCTGAAATGCTTAAAATGCACTCACCCACCTCAGTTCGGGGCTGCCTCCTCTGGGTCTCTACATGAGGCAGCCGCCAGCCTGGCTAATAAATGATGCTCTCGAAATTCCTAATTGACATTTGCCTGTGACTTATTAACTCGGTCCATTTCAGAGGTGAGCAGAGAGGTTAGGGAAGGATAGATAGATCTGAGAAGCATCCACATAGAGATGATAATTAAATACATGGAAGCTGATGAGATGACTAAGTGAAACAGTATAAAATAAGAGAGCATAGGACCTGAATAAAAATAGAGCAAATAATAATGAGGAGTAGTCTGAGTAGTAAGAGGAGAACCAGAAGAGTGCCATGTCCCAAAAACCTAGAGAGAAGGTGTTCAACAATGTCAAAAATGCATCAGAGAGGTCAAGGAGAATGAGGATTGAGTAAAAGCTATTTTAATTTGTTGATTAAGAGACAATTGATAACTTTGGAGAAGAGATGTGTTGCAGAGGTAACAATTTTGAGGACAGTGAAAAATGGGGATAGATATCACTAAGAAAGAAAAATATCCATGATATTATCCCAGACCCACCTATTCAAAAAAAGGCCACAGACAATATAAATAATTACCAACATACATATCTGCCTTCCACAGTGACAGCCAGGAGGAATACTGGATAGAACATTGAACCTGGAGGCAGGTAGAGCTGAGGTCAAATCCTGCCTCTAAAACTTACTAGCTGCGTAAAGCTGGAGAAGGCACTTCATCTCTATCTATCTCGATTTCCTCAACTAAAAAATGTAAATTACAATAGTGCTGACTTCCCAAGGTTACTGTAAAGATGAGACATATGTAAGTGCTTATTAATACAGTGCCTAGCAAATAGTAGGTACTTAATAGATGCTTATTTATTTCCCTTACACCTTTATAAAAATTTTACATGCATTAAGGACACCTTCCATGAAGAAAATAGAAAAAGCAGACTTTTGAAATCTATTTTTCTACAATGTATTTTTACACAAAACTGAATGAAATGTATAATGTAGAGAATACAAGATCCCTACTTATTGAAAATAAACAAGTTTGATTCAGTAGAGAAAAACACTGACTTAAAGTGTCTTCTAAACAAACTGCCATCCATTCGTAAGTCAAAATTAAACAAGACACCTTGAGAAATCTTACAGAGCTAACTTTGTTCAATGATCCTCTAATTATTAAAATGATGTAAGATCAAAGGTGTATGCACAGTCATGGACAATGACCAGCTCAATGTCTAAATTGAAGAGAGATTTCCTGTATATACTGAAGTTCTCCAGATGCTCCTATCTTGAGACAGAATTGTGATAATTCTATCATGCTAAAGGACACTGAAAAGTCTCCTAAAGCAAAGTTATAATAACTATAAAGAGTTTGATTTAATTACATTCAGGAAAAAACAAGTGTCCAGATGATAATATGCAACTGAGCACAGTCAACCCAAAAGCTTATCTATTAGTACATATATTGTGGACACACACAACAGATGAACATGAATTTAATAGGAGAAAGTGGAGGTTGGATTGCCAATGGGAAATTACACAGCATTTTGAACAAACCCAAGTTTTCTCCAAAACAAAACTTCCTATCTTTTAAACAACAATGTTCTTCCAAGTAAATTACATACCTATGAGTTGTGGAATAACACAGAATCCAAAGAATTGGAGATAAGAATGGTATCAAAGATAATGGGAAGTGACCAGGCTGCAACAAATCCCACGATGATTTTGAAAAGAGAAGCAAAATAAAGGATGTGAAAGAATTGTTATGACTGGGGAAAGAGAAAGGTGGGTCAATCACATAGTCAGAACAAGGGAAAAAAAAAAACAGATAGTCCATGTATTCCACTGGTATCCATGCTACGAGCAAGAGAGATACAGTAAGTTCCCCTCTACCCATCACAATGAAAAAACTTCTTATGGCAGGCACTGGAAAATGGAAAAAGAATAATACAAGGTGGGAGGACATGGATGAGTTAATAAAGAGAGTATCCCAACACAATAAAATTACAAATCTATCGAAATTAATTAGCTAAATCCCTGAACCAATAGTCTCCTAAATCATATCTGATGTCCATCATAGCATCCATTTACATATCTTATTTTTCATTCTCCTTGTCTTCCAAAGTCTCAAATACCAGTGTCCTATAACCTATAACACAACTACAACAGTGAACAGAGAATGGCTCAGAAGATATTGTCAAAGGATACAACCATCAGTGTCCTTGTGGGACGATTCATTGCTGACAAATGCTTTTATGCCTCTGTATTTAACAGCCTGAACACATCTGTGGTACACTCCATACAGATGATTTCCCCTGGGGCAAATTACAGACAAATTTCAAAGAAACACAGATACTACAAAATCCAATCAAGACCAGAACCTAGGAAGTATACTGTTCTTCCTTCTACAAGGAGGTCTCAACCACTAAATAAGACTTATATTTCATCTCACTCAAACTCGCTGGCAAAAAATTAGTTGTATAGCACAATTACAATTAATTAGCCATTAAACACATATGCAAAAAGCCCATGCAGGACCACACTGTGAAAATCCAGAAAGCCATCTAAAGGTTCTCTTATCTGGGCCCTTATCCAAAATGGAGGCTCTGGTAGAAAGACACCAATGGGAGGCAGCTGGTAAGCTAGCACAGTGGATTTTCCAGTGAGGAGGCCTCAGACTCAAAGCAAGGTATTGGTACTCTATGCACCTACAAGCCCGGGGAACTGTTTTGTTGTATGCGCCTGGTTCTGAGTTCTTCCTACCTACATATAGGATACCATATTTCTTCTGTTACATTCCTTTCTCTTCCCCTCCTATAACCCTTACATATGGCAATCTCCTTTGCTCCTCACCAATCCTGTCAGACTTGTACCTGGGAAAAGGGATGAAGGTTAGCTAGACTGGACATCTCTCCAAAATGGTAAAAGGGGCAGGGATGGCAGAAGTATAACAAATAATGTTACGCTTGGTAAAGGGTTGCAAGAAAAGTGGACAAAATTACCCTCACCATATGGCCTCAGAGACTGACTTCAGCAAGTTCCCTGAGGTGAGTGGCTTCCAATAAGATTCCTTGTCACCCTTACCTTAATATCCCTTACAAAAATTCCTGTTATTGCATCACGGAACTTCCTTGGCATGTTTGTATAACACATAGGGCCTCTACTCCTTAAAAACAGCCCTGCATCAAGCTCACCCCATCTTGTTCTGTATCAGTCATTTTGCTGTAAATGACCGCTATAGTAGCCACTGTCCTTCAATGTTTCCTTTTCACTTTGGTAACAGTACAAAAAGATTTTAGTGGCTGAAGGTGGCAGACAATGAGTACTGGGAAAATTCTCTTCCCTGTCTGATCCACACACAGATTTCTTTGATTTAGTGAGACTAGTTATACCCAGAAAATAACATCTTTATCTAATACTATACATTTTTCTCCAACAAGTATACTTGTACAACCATCTGTGTTTAATTCACAGCCACCTTTCTTCTCTTTGTTTTATGCAGTGTTACACCAAATACAGTCTGGCTCATGAATGCTGCCCTAACAATGCGTACAGTAGGCTCACTATAAATTCCTTACATTGTAATATCTAGCCCAGCTGGCAGAAGTAAATGGCTTCTTCCTTCATTCTTTTTTTGTTCTTACTTCACTCTCAATTGACTCTTTGCTGCTATCATCTGATCCCAACTTCAAGAATCCAGATTAGTGGATACTGATCCTCCTGGGTTCCTGCAAAAATTCCACTATATAGGTAAAACTGCCTGAAGGCAAGAGTGGGCTCAGATACAAAGATGGGTCTCTTAATAGTAAGTATAATATCTTTCAAGCTTTATTTTAAGAAGATACACTTGTAAACATATTATCTCAAGAATACAGGAGATTTTTTTTTTATCACAGACACTAGTTGCAAAAATTCTTTCCCAGTTTTCTGCTTCCCTCCTAATCTTGATTGCATTGGGTTTGTTATATAGCAGCTCTCTTTGTGGTGGCCAAAAATTGGAAAACAAGGGGATGCCAATCAATTGGGGAATGGCTGAACAAGCTGTGGTATATGAATATAATGGAATGCATAGTGCTATAACAAATGATGAACAGAAGACTTCAGAGAGGCCTGGAAGGACTTATATGAACTGATGCTGAGTAAAAGGAGCAAAACCAGGAGAACTTTGTACACAGCAACAACCGTAGTATGCAAGGAATTTTTCTAGTAGACTAAGTCCTTTATAGCAATGCAAGGACTTAAAAAAATTCCCAGTGGACTCTTGTGGACACCTTCCAAATCCACAGAAAGAACTATGGAAATGGATCACAAAATTTAGTGAAATAAGGACATTGTGAAGACTTCTTATAATAAAATATGGGGAATATTGTATTTTCTGAATAAAATTTCTTGTCCATAAGGTCTCTCTCTCTGGATGCCTGATTTCCAAGAATTCAGGGTTTGTAGGCTGTTAGGGCCCTTCCCCTCCCTTCTCTCTGTGAGAGTGAGCCTTGAGCACTGGTATTTTAACCAAATAAGGATATAATGGACTACAGCTGAAACTTGGAAGCTGATCTGAATCTTAGCCCTGAGTGGCAGCCCTGGAAGACTTCTGCCAGAAAGCCCTTGGGGAAATTCAGCAGATGATCTGAATCTCAGCCCTGAGCTCAGCTCTGACAAAGAACTCAAAAATCAAGTAACTGGCTGGGAAAATGCCCAAAAAAGGGAAAAAGAATAAGACAATAGAAGGTTACCTTCCTGGTGAACAGGTATTTTCTCCCATCCCTTTGGATGAGGAAGAACAATTTAAGTCTTCAGAGGAAGACCTAAAAGTCAAGGCTTCTGCATGCAAAACCCTCAAAATAAATAAGCAGTGGTCTCAGACCATGGAAGAGCTCAAAAAGGATTTTGAAAATCAAGGAAGAGAGGTGGAGGAAAAATTGAAAAGAGAAATGAGAGCAATGAAAGAAAACCATGAAAATCAGGACAACAGCTTGCTAAAGGAGACCCAAAAAAAATGCTGAGGAAATTAACACCTGAAAAAATAGACTAACTCAAATGGCAAAAGAGGCCCAAAAAGCCAATGAGGACAAGAATTATTTAAAGAGCAGAATTAGCCAAACAAAAAAGGAGGTTCAAAAGTTCACTGAAGAAAATAGTCCTTTAAAAATTAGAATGGAGCAAATAGAAGCTAATGACTTTGTTAGAAACCGAGAAATTACAAAACAAAACCAAATGAATGAAAAAATAGAAGATAATATAAAATATTTCACTGGAAAAACAACTATCCTGGAAAACAGATCCAGGAGAGACAATTTAAAAATTATGGGACTACCTGAAAGCCATGATCAAAACAAGACCCTAGACATCATCTTTCATGAAATTATCAAGGAAAACTGCCCTGACAGTCTAGAACCAGAGGGTAAAATAAAACTGAAAGAATTCACCAATCACTTCCTGAAAGAGATTTGAAAAGAAAAACTCCTAGAAATATTGTAGCCAAATTGCAGAGTTCCCAGGTCAAGGAGAAAATATTGCACGCAGTCAGAAACAATTCGAGTATTGTGGAAATATGATCAGGATAACACAAGATCTAGCAGCTTCTACATTAAAGGATCAAAGGGTTTGGAATATGATATTCCAGAAGTCAAAGGAATGAGTATAATACTTCAAGGGAAAAAATGGTCATTCAATGAAGTAGAGGTCTTTCAAGCATGCTTGATGAAAAAAACAGAGCTGAATAGAAAATCTGACTTTCAAACACAAGACTCAAGAGAATCATGAAAAGGAAAACAGGAAAGAGAAATCATAAGGGACTTACTAAAGTTGAACTGTTTACATTCCTACATGGAAAGATAATATTTGTAACTCTTGATACTTTTCTCAGTATTTGGGTAGTTGGAGGGATTACACAGACAAACACACATAGACACACAGACAGAGAGCACAGGATGAGTTGAATAGGAAGGAATGATATCTAAAAAGATAAAATCAAGGGGTGAGAGAGGAATATATTGGGAGGAGAAAGGGAGAAATGGAATGGGGCAGGTTATCTCTCATGAAAGAGGCAAGAAAAAGCTTTTTCAATGGAGGGGAAAAGGGGGGAAGTGAAAGGGAAAAAGTCAAGCTTACTCTCATCATATTTGCCTTAAGGATGGAATAATATGCACACTCAATTTGGCATGAAAATCTGTCTTACACTACAGAAAAATAGAGGAAAAGGGGAGAAGTGGGGTGAAGGGGATGATAGAAGGGAGGGCAAATGGGAGGAGGAAGTAATTAGAAGTAAATACTTTTGGGGAGGGACAAGGTCAAAAGACAGAAGAGAATAAATGGGGGGCAGGATAGGATGCAGGGAAATATAGTCCTACACAACATGACTATTATGGAAGTCTTTTGCAAAACTACACATATATAACCTATATTGAATTGCTTGCCTTTCTCAGTTAGGGATAGGTGGGGAGATAGGAAGGGAGAGAAGTTGGAACTCAAGAGTTTTAGGAATGAAGGTTGAGAACTGTTTTCTCATGCAATCTGGAAATAAGAAATATAGGCAATGGGGTATAGAAATCTGTCTTGCCTATAAGAAAAAGAAAGAAGATGAGGATAAGGGAAGGGAGGGGTCTGATAGAAGGGAGGGCAGATTATGGGAAGGGGTAATCAGAATGCACAGCATTGTGGGGTCAGGGGAGGGGAGAGATAGGGAGAAAATTTGGAACTCAAAATTTTGCGGAAATGAACATTGAAAACTAAAAATTAATAAATAAACATTGAAAAAAGGGGGAAAAAAATGAGAGAAGACAGAATCAAGCTCATATATATGGTGGTTGGCCTTGGCAAGAAAACAGAGCTCCCACAGTGCCAAAAAATAAGGGAAAGAAGACAAGAGGCTTCAAAGAAACAAAGAAAAGGAAAAAAAGAGTAAATTCATATCCAATGACCTCAACTGTCTTAGTAAATTAAGAAGCAAGGTCCTCATCTGAGAGAGTTGGGGAAAGAAAACTGTGAAAGGCTTCAGAAGTTCAGAATAGCTTGTTTGGGAAAAGCAGTTACACAATCAGTGAGGACAACAGTATCAATTAATTGTTTTGCTTCAGCGAGGGCCCAAATGAAGTTGGATAGCATGACCTTATCATGGTTGTGTTACTTATTCTAGCTCCATTGAGCAGTCAACGAATACAAACAGAAGAGTTATCTGTTAGGATAATGAAATGTGGGATAATCCAAAACTAGATTTGCAAGGGATAAGCAGACATATGATATGACAAAAAAGATGATACATGGGCAAAGGATTTTTGAGTAAAGGACATGATAAAGTTGAATTAGAAATCAAGCTGAGATTGGAAAGGAAGGAAATTAAAGTAAGAGAAGGAATAATGCGCTAAGAAAGTAAAGGAAAATAGCAGAAATGGACATTGCAATATAGTGAAGAATAGGGTCAGGAGGTATGACATAGAGGGAAAGATGGAATGAGGGGGGATATAGACAAAGGAATATCTTATAGATAACAGTGAAATAAAAGGTATATGTGGCTGAGGTAGAGTGAAGAAGTGGGTCATGGAATTTAAGGAAACTGAGGAACTGAGAGGTAGGGGAGTTTAAGGATATATGGATATTAAAATCATAGTATGAGGACAAGAAATGAGATAATGAAATTGAGGAAGAAAAGATAGCTTTGTGATGAAGTAAGAGTAGGGAGAAAGAAGTAATAAGATTCTTCCTAAAAGACCAGTGTGTCAGAGGGTATGAGTAAAGGTATAGCCAATAGTGAAGAGAATAGACAAGAGATAATACTGTATAAGGTCTTAATCACGCCAGTCTATTCCCATGTAGTGTCACGGAATAAGAAGGAGGAGCAAAAAGTCTTCAAAACTTATTTGTGAAAGATATAAAAGGACTGAATAACCACCAGCAAGTCTAGAAGTATTACTATTCTATCCTCTCTTGTTCCTTTATTGCTAGAAATAAAAGGAACTCAGAGGGAATTAAAGAACAGAAAATAGTTTTTAAAAGAAAACCTTTTTGATCACAATAAAACTACAGATAATTATGATTTTTACAAGAACTTGTCTGGCTATTTTTGCATGACTCATTCAGGCAAATTAGTCTACCATTTCAAAGCAATTCTTCAAGAATTAGTCAAAGGTGTCAAATATTATATGGTCATTTAAAATGTAAAAAGGAAGAGATTTTCAAAACATATCCAAAAGAAAAATGCAGAAAGATCAATGAATCATTGTATCCACAAGTCTTTCCTAAAAATTTATAATAAAAACATCAGAAGTACAAAACTTTTTTTTTTCTAAACAAAAGTCATTATATGCTGAACTTCATCATTGTGTGGTAACAAAAAATAAATACAAAGAGAAACCAAGGGGAAAAAAAACAATACTTGATTAAATTTCAAGTGTAGCAGAAAACAAGTAATGAAAACTAAATATGAACCTCCTAGGAAACATGAAGATAACCCTACAATCATTTCCTAATATTATCCAAGATTATCCAGAGTCATCCATAGGGTTACTCATAGCGTTATATTGTATCACAATCATATTAATAAAAAACATAATCAGCTAGGGATAATGACTACTAAAATATAATGGTTAGCTATTATATACAATGACATGTTATATACAATAACAATATAAATAAACAACTTCATTTCACTGTGTTATTTTTAGCACTAGCCAACTAAGATACTCTAGTTCAGAAATTCTTAACAATTTATGTCATGGACTCCTTTTTAGCAGACTGGTAAAGCAATAGCCCCCTTCTCAGAGTAATGTTTTAAATGCATAAAAAATATGTAGGACTAAAAAAGAAACCAATTATGCTGAAATTGGTCACTTAAGTATAACAGTAAAAGACTGTTTAATGATTATAATACATCCTAAAAGTTTCAGAGGAAAGGAATGTTTTTATGGACCATTTGTAGCAGTTTTAAGTTATTAGTTGTTAAATAATTTTAAATTATAAAATTAAATTTATATTTATTATAAATTTATATTTATAATATATTTATATTATAAATATTAAATAATTATATTATATAATTATATTTAAGACTTTAAATTTTAATTTTAGTAATTTCTAAATACAATCAATTTATAAATGGAAACAACTTCACCAAAAATCTGCATCAGAATTTTGAGAACATTAAAACAATTCAAAATGAAAAAGAATTTTTTTTTAATTATGACAGTTTTGCAAACCCTCTGAAATCTATCCATAAACCACATAGTGATCCATGAACCTCAAATTAAAACCCTTACTCTATTTTTTAATGTTTCCTTAAAAAGGACACCAAATTAAGAATGCTGCAATTCAAGGGTAATGAATATTTCCACCTATTATAGAATTTGGAAAATAATCATTAAATTCTGAAGATGATGAATATTGCTATTGGTTGTATACATTTTTTTAAATTACACAAGTACATCAGCATACTGCTTACCAATTGCAATCTGGCCTTAAAACAAACAAATCTTAGTCTGAAAAATTGGGAAAAATTCCTCTGCTGATTCATCTCAGTGCAACTATCAGGAAGTCATTCATTCTCTAGGACTCAGTAATTCTTTTATTACACAGGGTATAGTATTTGCTTATGGTCTATTTTTTTTAAAGAGATAAATGGATTTTATCTAAATATCTAACAAGAAAATAGAACTAAAGTGGAGGAGTGGCAGGGACACTCAATACTGAAAGAGAATCAAGAAGGGTACCAGGATTCCACTGCTAAACCTGAGCTTAGGAATTTTATTTTAATGTGATTTACTCCCCTCTCCCTTTTCCCCCCTCCCCTCCCCCCCATATTCCCTGACACTAACTAGTTTTGGAGAAATAGGTTAAGTCCTATCTTCTCTATTCTTCAGTTTCCTCAGAGAAGGAGAGAAAGTGTGTGGATTTATAAGTACTGAAGATTCCTTCTAATACTACTATGAAATATATCAGTTTTAAGTAAAAATTACATATATTTGGGATGAATTTTTTTATTGTATTTATTTTTAGATTTCAACATTCATTTCCACAAAATTTTGAGTTCCAATTCTTCTCCCCATCTCTCCCCTCCCCCACCCCATAATACCTTGTAGTTCCCTCAGTGTACCCTCCCTACTATCACACCCCACCCTTCCCTTATCCCCATCTTCTCTCTTTTCTTGTGGGGCAAGATAAATTTCTATACCCCATGTGTTTCTTATTTCCCAGTTATATGCAATAATAATTCTGAACATTCATTTCTAATGTTTGAATTCCAACTTCTCTCCTCCCTCCCACCCACCCATCCCCCCTGAGAAGGTAAGTAATTCAATACAGGTTATATATGTGGCATTTTGCAAAAGACTTCCACAACAATCACATTGTATAATACTAATTATATTGCCCTCTATCCTAACCTGTCCCCCCCTTTTTTATTCTCTAATTTTACCTTGTCCCTTCCCAAGTGTTTACTTCTAGTTACTCCCTTCTCCCATTTGCTCTCCCTTCTATCATCCCCTTCACCGCACTTGTCCTCTCCTCCCCTACTTTCCTGTAGTGTAAGACAGATTTTCATACCAAATTGAGTGAGCATATTATTCCCTCCTTAAGCTATATGTGAAGACAGTAAGTGTCACTTTTCCCCTCTCACCTCCTTCCTTTTTCATTGAACAAGACTTTTCTTATCTCTTTTATAAGTAATAGCCTGCCCCATTCCATTTCTCCCTTTCTCCTCCCAGTATTTTCTTCATCCCTTAATTTTTATTTTATTATTTTTATGGATGTCATCTCTTGATTCAACTCAACCTGTATTCTCTGTCTATATATCTGTGTGTGTGTGTGTGTGTATAATAATTCTTCCACCTACCCAAATACTGAGAAAAGTCAAGAGTTACAAATTTTATACAGTTAAGCTTTAGAAAGTCTTTAATGATTTATCTTTCCTGTTTACCTTTTCATGCTTCTCTTGATTCTTGTGTTTGAAAGTCAAATTTTCTATTCAGTTCTGGTCTTTTCATCATGAATGCTTGAAAGTCCTCTATATCACTCAATGACCATTTATTCTCTTGAAGTATTATACTCAAGTTTGCTGGGTAGGTGATTCTTGATTTGAATTCCAGTTCCTTTGACTTCAGGAACATCCTATTCCAAGCCCTTCAATCCCTTAATGTAGAAGCTGCTAGATCCTGTGTTATGCTGTTTGTATTTCCACAATACTGGAATTGTTTCCTTCTAGCTGCCTGCAATATTTTCTCCTGGGGCTGGGAACTCTGAAATTTGGCTACAATATTCCTACGAGTTTCTCCTTTCAAGTCTCTTTCAGGAGGTGATAGGTGGATTCTTTCAATATTTATTTTGTCCTCTGGTTCTAGAATATCAGGGCAGTTTTCCTTGATAATTTCATGGAAGATAATGTCTAGGCTCCTGTGTTGATCATGGCTTTCAGGTAGTCCCATAATTTTTAAATTGTCTCTCCTGAATCTATTTTCCAGGTCAGTTGTTTTTCCAATGAGATGTTTCACATTATCTTCTATTTTTTCAAACTTTTGGTTTTGTTTTCTAACTTCTTGGTTTATCTCATAGTCATTAGCTTCCCTGAACTCAATTTTCTCTTTTAAAGAACTATTTTGTTCAGTGAGCTTTTGAACCTTCTTTTCCATTTGGCTAATTCTGCTTTTTAAAGCCAACTTCTCCTCGTTGGTTTTTTTGGACCTCTTTTTCTAATTGAGTTAGCCTCTTTTTAAAGGTGTTATTTTCCTCAGCATTTTTTTGTTTCTCCTTTAGCAAGATGTTGACATGGTTTTCAAGCTCTTCTATGGCCTGAGCCTATTTCACATTCATTTTGGAGGTACTGGAGGCAGAGGCCTTGACTTCCTCTGACAGTATGCCTTGTTCTTCCTCATCCAAAAGGATGGAAGGAGACACCTGTTCACCAAGAAAGTAACCTTCTATAGTCTTATTTTTTTTTCCCTTTTTTGGGCATTTTTCCAGCCAGTTACTTGACTTCTGAATCCTCTGCAAGAGGAGGGTCCTAGTGCTCCTCCTCCCACCAGTACCATGTTCAAGGCTGAGATTCAGATCAGCTGCCCAACACAGGCTTTAAGCTAAGCCACCTGGACAATGGACCCAGGCTGCTTCCCAGTAGCTGCCTGCCACATGCTGCTGCCGCTGCCTGAGGCCAGTGCTGGGGGAACCCTGTTCCCCTCTCTCCAAGTTGGGAAAGCCCTCCCACACTGATCTTTGGAGCTTTCTTTGTTGCTTGTGGCTTAAGGGATCTGGGACCCTCCCTGCTGAGAATTCTCCCCAGAGGTCTGTTCAGGTCCTGTTCCTCCCAGTGCTGTGCAGCCAGGTTTGGACGCTGCTCTGCTCAGCGTCCCATGAGATAGACCTTTCTTGCTGACCTTGAGGTTACCTTTGGCTGGAAATCTCTTTCACTCTGTTGTTCTGTGGCTTCTGCTGCTCTAGAATTTGGTGAGTCATTTTTTTACAGGTATTTTGTGGGCTACGGGGGAAGCGCTAGAGTATATGCATCTTTCTACTCTGCCATGTTGGCTCTGCCCTGAATGGGATGAATTTTTAAAGTCTAATAACCCTGTTCAAACCATTAAATTATAATTACAATTACTTTAACTACAAAATGAGGATAAAAATTGTTCAGCTATCTACTACAATCAAATTCAGAAAGAAAACCCAGAACTGTTTGGCTCTGTGATCTAATTTTACCTAACTTCAGTTTCATTCAAAAAATGCATCCCTTCTCACACACTCATTAAAAACCATGATGATTTTCAGTTTCTGATCCTTCCACTACATGAATGTCAAAAAACCCCTGTTAGAATTATACGATTAAAATTTATAAACTGGAGAACATTATCAGATGAACTACAGTTGTTGTTCAGTTATTTCAGTTGTGACCAACTGTTTGTGATCCCATTTGGGGTTTTCTCAGAAAACACTGGTATTGTTTGCCATTTCCTTCTTCAACTCATTTTACAGATGAGGCAATCAGGGTTAAATGACTTGCCAAGGGGCACACAGCTAGTAAGTGTCTGAAGCCAGATCTGAACTCAGGAACATGAATCTTATCCAAACTAAAGACCACTAAAGTTTTCAAAGTTGAAAAATATTTTCAAAAAAATCATCAGACCCTTAAAATTTAGAGAGGGATTAATAAAATGTTCAATCAACCACCAACTACATTCATCCCACCAATACAAAGAAAATTATTAACTGATAATCTACCAAGAACCAACAAGAAAACTTACCAGCAACTTAGCAAATTCTTTGTTCTCTGAAAGAAACCCATACCCTGGATGTACCTTAAAAATATAAACAGAAAAAGAAATTAATTCAATATATCCTTCACTATATTTGACAAGTTTCTGTCTTCTGCCATAATTTTTCATTCTGCTACATTTCATCACATGTAATGCTAGTCATTATTCTATTGCTCAATACTGTACATTCTAATAAGAAAATGATGTTTAAAGTACTAAAGCATATGACTCAAAATCATGAGTTATACAGTGCAGATCCTAATGACAATATGTAAACACACACACAAACACATCAGAAGGAGTAGTGTAGTTTTAAACTAAGTACATTTATTAATGTTATTAATGCTACTAAAAAAATTTTTTAATCCTACCTTATATGATACATCTTATTTACTAAATATATTCAAAATCCCTTTAAAAACTGCACAAAAAATTATATTCCCATTTTACAGATAAGGTTTAACCAAGTTAAATGATTTGTCCTGGTCTTTACAGCTAATCAGTATCAAAAAAGAAACTTAAGCCCAGGCTTCTGACTGCACGTCCAATGCTATTTTCAGTACTTCATGACACCTCTCTGCACGCCAGTATTTTATAAAACGGAATGCCGAGCAGTGCAACATAAGCAGAGTCCCACCACACCAATTTAACTTCAGTAAACAATTAACTAAAAATACTATGATGGGACAGAGCTAAAACATTAAAACATCTTATACTCAGTAGCTGGTGAATAAACACTGAATAGCTACAATAGGTGTTCGCAAATTCAGGCTTTTTATTTAAACAAGCATCACACTAAAACATTTACTGCAGTACAAATGTGAATGCTAACTGAGGCACTCCCCACTAACTGCTAGTGTTCATTGCCTCCATTCAATTTTAAAGATGACTCTGAATATTTTGAAACATAATATAGTTAAATATGTGATAGAAAAACTATTTATATCCACATACATAAAAAAATTCTTCATGTATTTCTTTTAAACTGAATATGAATCAAGGAAAAGGGAAAGAATGAAGGAAAAAAATATGCAGCTTTGATTTATCTATCCATCTAAACTGACGTTCATTTTGTTGACATCAGATAACTAAATTATTGAATGCATGACATATTTCTGTAAGTGTAATTATATGTGTACAATTTTTGAAAGATTAAAACTGAATTCAAACAAAAGTCTTTCAGGAAGTGGATTATAATTTAACATTTTTGAAAACTGTTATGACACTGAAAGAGTTAATGCTCAAAACTAATTGGTATTTTTTGGGGGGAGAAAGGGGGAATTTGGAAATGAACTGAAGCTGCTCCCTGGTGTGAAAGCTGAATCCAGCAGCCACCTGCAGGATCGGCGACCAGCACTGCCAGATGCTACAAAGCCTTTGATTTCCAGTAGTGATTTCGGCCACATTTAACTCATGTGACATGAACTAAGTGCAACAACGTAGTCAATCATTCTCTCCATTTTTTTTAATTTAAAAAAAAATACAAACTCTTAGCTTTTCTGTTTACTATATATGAAACAGCTGCAGCAGATAGATTCATTCAGACTCACAGCTTGGGCCCTGGTTTTTTTAATGGCTTCCATGATGGCATCCATGTTGAGGTAGCTTTTGCTGGTGGGAGCTGGGCCAACACAGACAGCCTCATCCGCCATTTTCACATGAACCTTGAAGAGACAAAACTCTGCATTAGCAGATGCTCCTAGCAAAAAGAAATTACCATCACCCTAAAAATCTGCATATAAAATTGTGAAACTTTATATTTCAAAGATAATTAACATTCTACCCCCACTTGAACAATGTGTAATGGATAATAAAAAATAAAGTGCAAAAGCTTAAGAATTATGTTAACCAATATTTTTATTTCAAGTTTAAATCACTGTCAAAATGACCTCACCCTGTTTCAGTATGATACACATTACATCTGATTAAATAAAACGTAGCCAACAATGCTTTCTATATTCATCATCTGTGTATAAATTTCATGCCTAAAACTACTTTGGTACATGTAACCAGGGTATCCAAGTATCTTAATACTTAATAACACACATTCATGACCAGTTCTAAGCAGGCTCCCCAGGAAGTTGGGGATAATTAAGAAAGAAGTGAATGAAGGGATGAAATGAGGGTCCCTGCACAGCATCAGGTCAGTACCATGCACAAATTAAGGTCTATGACTAAAGAGTTCAATATCACTATATAAGAACCAGAAAATCTTGAAAATTATTTAAACAAGTTCACATTTGATGCTTAGCCATTATTTCTTTTTCCTTAATGAATTTTTCATATGTGGATTGAGTTGAAACGCAGTAATTATCCTAACTTTAAGGAAATTATACATTACTTAAGATTAATTATCAAAAATAACCCATCTATAATAAAACAATTTTCTGCTTTTCAAAAGAATAAATGACATTGGGAAGAGGATTCAGAAATAAGTCTGGTATATATAAATGGACTTTTCCAGTTTTTTAAATAAGTGTTTCCTACTAAGTTTTAACTTCCTCAAAAAGTATGACACTGCCAACACAATCATAGTCATAAAAATTTGCCAACAAAAAACACTTTATAGAATTAACACTCTATCTGTTTGGCCTTTTCTCAAGGCATATTTTTCAATTGTGAAATACAATGCAACACATAAGCTTAAAAATTGAAACCTATGAAAAACTTAGAATACAAGCAAGAATTTAGAAAGCGAAGTTTTCCCAGTATAATGCAAAATAACCCACTGGTATATATACTATAATTTTCTATTAATAAAACTAAAACTTTTTTAATCACATGCTATATAATAATTCACATCTACACAGCATTTTTAAGGTTCATAAAGTAATTTACATATACTATCTCATTTATTCTTGAAAACAATCTTGTAAGGAAGGTACTGTCATCAATCACATTTTCACAGATAAGGAAACCGACTGAGAGAGTGCTAAGTGAATAGTCCAGTCACAGACAATAAAAATGAGACAAGATTTGAACTCAGGTGTTCACGATTCCAAATCCAGCACTCTATTAACATTATCACTTATTTTATATCTACATTGCAATCAGGCTTATTTCCTCACTATCCCAAAAGCAGGCTATGTTCAAATTTATTCTGGCTTCAAGCCTGTTTTCAGACATTCTATCTTCCTTCCCTTTAAATCACTGCTCCTTCTATACACATAAAAGAGTACCTTTCTTCCTTCCTAATGCAAAACCAACCTAGTTTCCAAGTGTCAAGTCATTCACCTTGTGCCCTCCCTACGTAGTACAGAACACAATTCTTTGCCCAACTTTAATATATCACTCAGTCTGGACCAATATCACCCCCGTTTGAGCCTATATTACTCAATGCGAAACTTAATTATCTGTGCAAGACAATATATGATGAACATTTTAAAATATATATAACAAATGAAGAAGATAGAATATGACTGCTTCTTGGACATGCATCTTAGAAAAGAAGTAACAAAGGAAAGAGCATTTATTAAGGGCTTATTATACTACAAACACTATTCTAAATCCTATGCTAAGATAGTTCCTACCCTCAAAAGAGCTTATATTTCAATGGGGGAGACTGCATATAGAAAAGTGGCAGCCGGAGCAAAAGTTATAGATGAAGAGAGAAAAGGCAGTTAACATCCTATCATGGCAAATGCCTAAGTGGATACGATCAAGATTCAAAGGAGGGTATGTGAATGTCGGGGTGTGTGTGTCTGTGTGTAAAGGCAGTTGTCCAGGAGGTTGTGGAAAGAATGGAGTACACACAGCATGGCAAGGGGGCTTTCCAGAAATGGTATTTAGGACACTGTCCAGGAAGGCAACCAGGATGGTTAAAAGCCCTGAGTTCATCAAAACTGAAGGAACTGCGGTTAACAGCTAAACAAACTAACCATATTTAGCCTGGAGAAAAGAAGTCTCTAGGGAAAATATGAAAACACTCTTCAAGGATTTGAACAATAGATCCCATGGAAGGCCAATGACATTTAGGCAAACCTATCTTCTCAGCATCCACAACAGCATAATGCACATATGAAAAGCTAAATGCTGAACACACTTGAAATGTTCAATATACTTAGACGGACAGAATATGAGTTCCTTGAAGGAAGAATGGCTTTGTTTTTATCTCTGGCATAGACTGTTCTGGAGATGAGGCAGAGAACAGCGTCTCAGAAAACCATGAGAGGCCCAGTTTGGAAAACAGAGCAACGACTGAGGTATGAGAGCTGCAAAGCATGTGATCCATCAACCCACACAGGAGAAGTTTTAGAATTAAAGAAGGATTATAACTGACAAAATTATAAATAAAATGATGACTTGGATATTACAGGAACATGATATAAGGACTGCTAGATTCAGACTGAAAGAAAAGTAGATTTTTTTTTTTTTTGAGTTTTAGTTCACAAAAGATGAGTTGTTAACCAATGGAAAGTTCTAATTTAAAGCTAGAGAAGATACAGGAGGACAGAAAAGGTATATAAGAAACCAAAGATGCTTTGGAGAAAAACTACTGAAAAAGACAGATGGGGGCTGCTAGATGGCACAGAGATCAGAGCATCAGCCCTGGAGTCAGGAGGACCTGGGTTCAAATATGACCTTAGACATAAGACACTTAATAGCTATGTGACCTTGGGCAAGTCACTTAATCCTGACAGCCTCACAAAAAAAGAATAAACAAATGAAAGAGACAGACAAAAAAACTAAGAACAAAGGACAAGAAGTGCCGATTGCAAAATTATAAAAAGTAAGCAGTGCTTCAAATACGAAATATGAGAAGACACATTCCTTCTTTCCTTCACCGAGACAGAAGGTGACTAGATATGAAATTCTTCAGATATATTCTAAGATTTTCAATGTACTGATTATTTTTTTCTTCTTTTAAAACATAGTCTCTATTATATAGGCTGGCTTTTTGGGAAGACAGAGTGGGGATGGCTATGGAGGGAAATTTGTGCACTGTCAAAACAAAAAATTAATAAAATTTATTTCTTAAAAAGAGTTAATGGTATGATGGTGACTGATCTTATATAAATGGCAAGCACACTGATAAAGGCTCAGGAACTATTGTGGCAAATAGCAAAAATATATGTATCCTCACCACATGAAGATAAACTATAGGACTATGAGAGAAAATCAGTGGGAGCAAAAGGGTTAGGCCCGTAGCTACATGCCAATATAAGAGGAAACTGGGTGAGTGAGAAACAGAGAAATGAAAGAAGAGAAAGTGGGTACCTCACTGATTGTCACACCTGCTCTCCTACCTTTGTGGGAGTACCCAAGAATACCCTCAGGGAAAAGAATTCATCCTAGAAGTGTCTGATGTATCCTTTCACTGATGTTTTCCTTGACAAAAAAAAACAAAAACAAAAACAAAAAACATTCTCCTCCATTTCACCTCCCTTCCACCAAAGAGAAGAGTATTTCTGTTTCCTACCAAGGCTGTAGTCTCCCTCAAGGTAACATGCAGGAAACTGTGTTGAATGCCATTTTGGAAAAAATATGTAGGTAAACATATTACATAAAAACCTGTGAACAGAAAGATAACCAAGTACCTAGTAGAACACTCAAAGACATTAATACAGAACACATGGTTAACTCACCATACAGCACTCACAATGAGCATAACCAAACAATCACAATGAAGATGACTACACCATATGTGCCAACAGCTGTTACAAAGGATTAAGTAGATGAATTCTATGAAGATCTTGGCAAAATCCTTCAAATTACATCAACATACATTCTGATATTGATTGACTTCACACCCAAAATGATAGCTACAGAAAAAACAGCAAATCAAGAACCCAAGAAACAGGAAAAAGATGTTATAACTAATCATGAGACTCATGGCTTTATGTCAGTAATACTTTTGTCAAGAAAAGATTCACAAAGCAACTGAATGTGGTAGACTCGGAAATAAATAACCAAAAATGAAACTGACCAATCCTTTGACAAAAAATGACTTTGCCAATTCGAAAATCATTTCAGAATCAGCTGGTCTTTTTGCAGTGAGATAATGAACTATACATAGCAAAGATCAACATCAAGAATAAATTAGAAGGATGATGATAGAAGATGGGACTACCTATGATTATAATTGTTCCAACCTGACAAATTTAAACAAGCAGGTGGCACCAGAAAACGGGAAATGGACAAAATAAGGACACAACGACTATTATCCATTTTAGAAAATAATGTGAAACATGAGAAATGTCACTCAACAATTCATACCTCAGTAAATAGACCAAAGAGGGAAAGAAGGAAAAGCTCCATATATAAAAAAATATCTGGAACAACACTTTTTCTGAGGGGGGAGAGGATTAAACAGGGGGAAATGGTGGACACCCATCTATTTTGAAAAGGCTGAACAGGGTTCTATTAACATAGTAGAATATTACAGTACCACAGGAAACAACAATTATTAGAAATTCAGGGAAAAAAACATGGTGAATTTGTAAGAAATTATAGAAATTAATGAAATTAAGCAAGTAAGAAAGGAAGGGATTGGGGGAAAAAACTCAATTTGTAAAATATCTCTGATCAGAGTCTATAATCCAAAGTATGTAGAAAATTAGCAAAAATAGATTAAGACAAAAATCAATCTCCAATAGACAAGTGGTTAAAGACCATGAAGTCAGTCAATAAATATTTATTAAGCACCTACGAAGTGCCAGACATTGTGACTTTATAGGTACTGGGGAAACAAAAGAGACAAAAAAAAAAAAAAGTCCATGCCCTGAAAGAGCTTACAATCTAATAAGGGAGATAACAAGCAAACAAGTAAGTGCAAATAAGCTAAGATAAATAAAAAATTGTTGAAAAAGGTTTCATATGGAAGATGGGCTTTTAGTGCAGTCTTAAAAGAAGCTAGGTTCTTTTTGTAGTGGCAAAGAGCTGGAATTTGAGGGAATGCCCATCAACTGGGGAATGACTAAACAAGTTGTGGAATACTATTGTGCTTTAAGAAATGATGAGCAGGTGAACTGCAGAAAAACCTAGAAAGACTTACATGAACTTATGCTGAGGGAAGTGAGCAGAAGAACCAAGGGAACACTGGACACAGTAATAGCAACAATGTATGATGATCAACTGACAGAGTTAGTTCTTCTAACAACACAATTATTTAAGACAGTTCTGAAGGACACATGATAGAAAATGCTATCCACATCCAGAGTTAAGAACTATGCAGTCTGAATTCAGATGGAATCATACTCTTTTCAGTTTTGTGCTTTCTTTTGTGACTTTTCTCTTTTATTCTGCTTCTTCTTTCATAACATCAATAATGCAGAAATACGTTTACATGATTGCACAGATATGTATCAGATTGCTTGCCATCTTGGGGAAGGGAGATGGGAGGGGAAAAAAAGTTTGGAACTCAAAATCTTATAAAAAAATAAATGCTGAAAACTATCTTTACAAGTAATTGGAAAAAAATAAAATAATATTTATCATAAACAAAAAAAGGAAGCTAGGGATAAGGATACAGACAGAGAACATTGCAATCATGGAGGACAACCAGAAAAAATGCCTGGAGTCAAAATATGGAATGTCTTATGCTCGGAAAAGCAAGGCAGTCAATGTCACTGGATTGAGGAGAACGTGGTAAGGATAAAGTTGGAAGAAGAACAGAAAGAAGAAAGTGGATTGGGTTGTGAAGGTCTTTGAATGCCCATAAGAGGGCTCTGTATTTGACCCTGAATCCAACAGGGAGCCACTGGTGCTTACTGTATAGCAAGGAATGACATGGTTAAACAGACAATTCATCAAAATCACTTTGGCATTTGAATAGAGGATTGGAGTGGCATGAAAAAACAGACAGACCCGGAAGCAGGTTATTACAATAAAACAAGCATGAGGTGATAAGGCCCAGTACTGTAGTGGTGGCAGTGTCAGAGAGAAGGGTGGCATTCCAAAGATGTTTTGAAGGTGAAATCAACAGGCCTTGGCAATACATGATATGTGGAGTGAAGTGGGAGATAGTGAGGAACCCAGAATGACATCTAGGTTGTAAACCTAAAAGACTTGTTACCTTCTACAACAAGAGAAGGTAGGAGTGGGGAAGGATTTAGAGATAAAGATAGTGAGTTCTATTTTAAATATATTTAGTTTCAGATATGTACTGGACACCCAGTTCAAGAAGTCTGAAAGGCAGTTGAAGATGCAAGACTGGCAGTCTACAGAGAGACTAGGGCAGGAAAGGAAGGTTTGAGAACCATCAGCATATAGATGGCAATTAAATCCATGGGAGTCAAGGAGATCACCAAGTAAAGTACTATAGAAAGAGAAGAGAATACGACTCAGGGCAGAAACCTGAAAGACATTGAGGGTTACAGGGAATGATATGAAGTAGCATCCAGCAAAAGAGACAGAGAAGAAACACTTTTCGCACAAATAAAGTCAGATCTAAGTAAGTGGGAAAATATCAATTGCTTGTGGGTAGGCCAGGCCAATATAATGAAAATTACAATTCTACCTAAATTAATTTACTTATTCAGTGCCATACCAATCAAACTATCAGATAATTATTTTCTATTTAGCTAGAAAAAATATCAAAATTCATCTGAAAGAACAAAAGGTCCAGAATATCAAGGGAACTAATGAAAAGAAATGCTAGGGAAGGTGGTCTAACTCTACCAGATCTCAAATTGTATTATAAAGCAGCAATCATCAAAACCATTTGATACTGGCTAAGAAATAAAGGGGTAGACCAGGGGAATAGGTTAGATACTCAAGACACAGCAGTCAATGAATATAGCAATCTACTGTTTCATAAACCCAAGGACTCCAGCTTCTGGGATAACAACTCACTGTTTAAGAAAAATTGCTGGGAAAACTGGATAATGGTGTGGCAGAAACTAGGCATAGATCAATGCCTGATACCATACACAAGAATAAAATTCAAATGGATACATAACCTAGGTATAAAGATTGATACTATAAACAAATTAGGGGAGCAAGGAATAGTGTATTTGTCAGACTTATGGAGAAATATATGATGCAACAAGAGATAGAGAACATTATGAAGTGCAAAATGGATAATTTTGATTATGTAAGTTGAATATTTTTGCACCAATAAATCCAATGCAACCAAGATTAGGAGAGAAGTAGAAAACTGAGAAAGAACTTTTGCAACTAGTATCTGTGATAAATGCCTCATTTCTAAAATATACAGAGAACTGAGTCAAATGTACAAGAATACAAGTCATTCCCCAATTGATAAATGGGCAAAGGATATGAACAGGCAGTTTTCAGTGGAAAGAATTAAAGCTATTTATAGTCATATGAAAAAATGCTCTAAATCACTATTGCTTAGAGAGATGCAAATCAAAACAACTCTGAGGTACCACATCACACCTATCAGATTGGCTAAAATGTCAAAACAGGAAGATAATAAATGTTGGAGAAGATGTGGGAGAGTTGGAACACTAATCCACTGTTGGTGGAGCTGTGAGCTGATCCAACCATTCTGGAGAGCAATTTGGAACTATGCCCAAAGGGCTACAAAAATGCACATAACCTTTGACTCAGCAATATCGCTTCCAGGATTGTATCCCAAACAGATCACAAAAATGGGAAAGGGTTCCACATGTCCAAAAAAATTTATAGGAGCTCTCTTTGTGGTGGCCAAGAAATGGAAATCAAGGGGATATCCGTCAATTAGGGAATGAATGAATAAGTTGTGGCATATGAATGTAATGGAATACTATTGTGCTATAAGATATGATGAACAGGAAGATTTCAGAGAGGCCTGGAAGGACCTATATGAACTGATGCTAAGTGAAAGAGGAGCAGAACCAGGAGAACTTTGTACACAGCAACAACCACAGTGTGTGATGAATTTTTCTGGCAGACTTAGTCCTTCACTGCAATGCAAGGACCTAAAAAATTCCCAATGAACTCAACAGGCAAAATGCCTTCCACACCCAGGGAAAGAACTATGGAACTGGATCACAGAATGATGCATGTCATTTTCTCTTGTGTTATGTTTTGTTTTGCTTTATGGTTTCTCCCATTCATTTTAATTCTTCTATGCAACATGACTAAGGTGAAAATGTATTTAATAAGAATGTTTGTGTAGAAGCTATATAAGATTGCATGCCATCACAGGAAGGGAAAGGGAATGGAGGACGAGGAAGATGGGAAAAAACCTAAAATATATGGAAGTGATTGCAGAAAACTGAAAATAAACAAAATAATTTTTAAAAAATAAAATAATATGAGGCTTTCTGTAGTATTATTTTATTTTTCAATACTCTTCTCTGCTGATCCCATTCACACATATTACATTCCAGGTCTACTTCCTGTTCTCAAAATTCATTAAGCATCTCCTGTTTCTGTGCCTTTGCATAAGTTGTCTCATATTGCTGGCATGTACTCGCTTCTCAATCCTGCCTCCTCAAATCACTACCTTTTTTTGAAAGATAAGCTACGGGAAGCCTTGCTTCATCTCTTTATTTATTAGTTCCTGCTTTTTCCTGACTTATTAGTACTCTCCTCCAATTACCCCTAGAAATTACTCCATATTTATGCTGTATATGTATTTTGTATATACTTCATCTGTGTACATGTTCTTTTCTACTAATAAGCTAAACAGGAAATGTTTTGTTTTTGTTTCTCAATTAATCAACAAGTATTGCAAGAAAAGCATGAAAAACAGGTCAATACCTTGCTAAAGGAGACCCAAAAAAATGCTGAAGAAAATAACACCTTGAAAAATAGGCTGACTCAACTGGCAAAAGAAAAAAGCCAATGAGGAGAAGAATGCTTTCCAAAGCAGAATTAGCCAAATGGAAAAAGAGGTTCAAAAGCTCATTGAAGATAATAGTTCTCTCAAAATTAGAATGGAACAGATGGAGGCTAATGACTCTATGAGAAACCAAGAAATCACCAAACAAAACCAAAAGAATGAAAAAATGGAAGAGAATGTGAAATATCTCATGGGAAAAACAACTGACCTGGAAAATAGATCCAGGAGAGACAATTTAAAAATTATGGGACTACCTGAAAGCCATGATCAAAAGAAGAGCTAGACATCATCTTTCATGAAATTATCAAGGAAAACTGCCCTGAGATTCTAGAACCAGAGGGCAAAATAAGTATTGATGGAATCCATCGATCACCGCCTGAAAGAGATCCAAAAACAGAAACTCCTGGGAACATTGTGGCCAAATTCCAGAATTCCCAGGTCAAGGAGAAAATATTGCAAGCAGCTAGAAAGAAACAATTCCAGTATTGTGGAAATACAATCAGGATAACACAAGATCTAGCAGCTTCTACATTAAGGGATCGAAGGGCATGGAATAGGATATTTCAGAAGTCAAAGGAACTAGGACTAAAACCCAGAATCACCTACCCAGCAAAACTGAGTATAATACTTCAGGGGAAAATATGGTCTTTCAATGAAATAGAGGACTTTCAAGGATTCTTGATGAAAAGACCAGAGCTGAAAAGAAAATTTGACCTTCAAACACAAGAATGAGAAGAAGCATGAAAAAGCAAACAGCAAAGAGGAGTCATAAGGGACTTACCAAAGGTGAACTGTTTACATTCCTACATGGAAAGACAATATTTGTAACTCTTAAAACTTTTCAGTATCTGGGTAGTTGGTGGGACTACATACATACATACATACACACACACATGCACACACACATATGCACATGCGCACACACACTCATACACATATGCATGCACACAAAGAGACAGAGAGCACAGATTGAACTGAATAGGATGGGACCATATCTTAAAAGAAATTAAGGTAAATGGTGAGAGAGAAATGTAGTGGGAGGAGAGAGGGTGAAATGGAATGGGGTAATTATATGTCATTTAAGAGGCAAGTAGGAGACTTTTTAGTGGAGGGAAAAAGAGGAGAGCTGAGAAAAAAACATGAAGCTTACTCTCATCACACTCGACTAAAGGAAGGAATAAAATGCACACTTATTTTGGTAGGAAAACCTATCTTACAATACAGGAAAGTGGGGGAGAAGGAGAGAAGCAGGGTGGGGGGGACAATGGAAGGGAGGGCAATGGGAGGAGGGAGCAATTTGAAGTCAACACTCGGGGAAGGACAGGATCAAAAGACAGAATAGAAACAATGGGGGGCAGGATAGAATGAAGGAAATATAGTTAGTCTTACACAACACGACTATTATCAAAGTCATTTGCAAAACTACACAGATATGGCCTGTATTGAATTGCCTGCCTTCCCAAAGGGAATGGGTGGGAAGAATTTGGAACTCAAAGTTTTAGGAACAACTGTTGAGTATTTTTCTTGCTACTAGGAAAGAAGACATACAGTTAAGGAGGAATAGAAAGTCATCTGGCCCTACAGGACAAAAGAGAAGATGGGGACAAGAGAAGGGAGGGAGGATAGAAGAGAGGGCAGACTGGTGATAGGGGAAATTAGAATGCTGGGTGTATTGGGGTGGGGGGAGGGGACAAATGGGGAGAAAATTTGGAACCCAAAATTTTGTGAAAATGAATGTAAAAAGTTAAATAAATTTATATTAAAAAAATAACAAGTATTTATAATGCATTTATAATACTTCAGGCATGATAAGAAAATAAGCCTTTAGGATATATATAAAGGCAAAAACAGCCCAAGGCACATAACAACTGATAATGTTAAAAACAAAAAAAAAAGAAGGTGGCTGAATTATTCCTCAAGCTATTATATCTATGTCCATATTTTGTATTCCCTCAACACCCTAAGAAAGCAGCAATACAACCAGACTAGAACCTTCACCACAGAAGAATAGAGAGTCCAACTCTATCTCAAATCTGAAGGAAGCAGTATGGAAGAATGAGTAAATAAAAAAAGACCTCAGAATAAAGAGCTAATAGAATGACAGGGAGACTTCAAGACACAAACACTGAAAGAATTACTTCAAAATAAAAAAGTCTCAAAGAAAAATACAAATTTGGCAAAAATTCAACTAGACTTCTTGGAAGAGACATAGCAAAAGATTTATAGGAGTTTTTAAGATGGTTTTATAAATGAAATAAGAGGATTAAAAGGATAAACTAGATAAAAAATGAAGACTCTGGAAAAAAACATTTGAAAAGGAATTAACAACTTGGGACAAGAGGTATAAAACCTTGCCCAAAAAACTGCACTAAAATTTAGAATGAACTGAAAAGACATCAATGACTCCATGAGATAAAAAGAATCTCACTGCCTCATTCTTCTAGGGCAATGAAGGAAGAAGGCAGCTAGTTTAGAAGTAATCCTAGAGCGAAAAAAGAAAAAACGATGGGTAAATGGTTTGTACCTTACAACAACCTCCTGCTAACCTTTCCTTGATGATCTCAGATCATATTTCAAAATAAAGGTGCTGAAAAAGTGTTGAAAAAATGTAAGGAAACTTAAATTACATTCCAGTTGCAGAAATTTATTAGCTGTACAATCTCAGTCAAGTTATCTTATCATTGTTTGCTCCAGTTTCCTCATTTGTGAAGAAAAAAATAATAATGATACCCACTTCCCACAGCTGTTGTGAAATCAAAATAATATAATGACTGCAAAGTGCTCAGCACTGACTGGCATATGCTAATCACTAGCATTCTTGCTATAAGTGTATGTAATTGTTCCATCCCTGATAACTGTAAAGGGGATCTAAAATGTCATAGTATTAAGTTCAACAGTTTTTACAAGTGATAATTTGGAAATCCAAGTGGTAACATCTGAAATTACATGAAACTGTTTATGTTACTACTGAATTACTAAATTCTTATATTGTTAAACTTGAGATGCTGTTAGACAAAACAACTTTTTAATCTGGATGGCTATTAACATATGAGTAGGGCTTTAAAAAGGATGTGATTTAAAAAATGGATATTTGAAAACTTAAATATTTAATGAGGCATATTTTGTTATAAAATAGATAATAAGTTGTAATAGTAAGTGAATTTTCATTTGAAAAATCTTGGCCATTATGAAAGTGTATAGGGTGCTTTAAAGATGTAGTTTCAACATATTAATAATGAGTCAACTATCAGATATTTGCTATAACCAGAATATGGCTAGTTTTAATTTGTAAGTAAAGAATTAATGAAATGTTAACTGTTAGGGAAAAAGCAGAAAAGATATTCAAGCTTTAATTAAAAGTAAGTCAAATTTTACCATTTAAAGTAAAAATTCTTGGGACTGTAATTTACTATTTTTTTGAGCTGTGACTACAAGAATACTTGTCTGATCTGTCATGAAGTGAATAGTAGAAAATGGCATGTGATGCAGCCTGCGAACTGCAAAAGATAGATGGTGGTGCCTGGGCAAAGTTTTGGGGATTACTTTAGCATGGCCCAAGGTAGGAGCCTCTTGATTTTATTTCCCCATTGTGTTATTTCCCCCCTGAAAAGGGAATATCCCCACTTAGTTAATCCTGAGTCTTATTTTTAATACCCTGTGGCTACATGTCGGCTGTCAGATATAACTCATGCCTGGAACAAAACGGTGCAAAGGGAGTTTTTCCCTGTTATAATATATGACAGTGTTATGGCTCTCTTTTTCCTTTTATAGCAAATTGCCATAATCAAGAAGATTTCTAAGTACAATACTAAATCTGTTAAGAAACAGAACTATAATAGGACGCAAGTATGAACATCTTACAAATTTAATCTGTATTTGTAGTCAAATTATTATATAAGGATGATGGTCCTCCTAAGGGGGAAATGATGAGACAAAGTAATAAGGCAAAGACATAATGCAAAAGGTTTCTAATTAAATGGAATAGTAAATTTTGAGAAAGAAACAGGATTAGATGTTTTCTCTAAGAACTATATGCATATGATTGGTTTCCAAACTCATCTATCATGGACATTCAGACTTTGAGTATGTTTTAATAATAAGTTCTAAAATCTGGATTAAGGATTTTATATAGTGTTCATAATGGTAAAGAAAGTGAAATTATTTTCTGGTTTATAAAGAATTCAATAATTTTAAAAGGCAGAAAAGTTAATTTGACAGATGGATCCTCATGAATTTTTTAAAAGATTCTTGTATCAGGTATGAGATCTAGGTAAGGACAGAAACAGCAAATGATAATATAATCTGAAATTCTCCAATTGCAAAATTGGAGATCCAAATTTAAGTGATTGTACTAAATTATATTAAATCAGAATTATCGAGATATCTCTAGATTTAGATGCAGAGAAGCAGGACTCCCTTTAGAAGTGTCCTGTCTATTATCCAAGAAAACATATCTAGGGACCAGATAACTACATGAGACATCTGGGACTCAAGAAAGAATGAAAAACAGTAATTACATAGTATCATATCAAAAACAACTGACCTGGTAAATAGACTGAGGAAAAAAATTTAGGAATCACTGGACCAACTCACCCTGGCCAAAAGAAGAGCTTAGGCATCATGCTTCAAGAAATCTTAAAAGAAAATACCCAGATTTCTTAGAACCTGAGTACAAAACGGAAAACAGAAAGAATTCACTGTTCAACTTCATAAGGAAATTGAAAACTGAAAACTACTACCAAGACAAGCCAAAAATCTGAGTTTCCAAGTCAAAGAAAAAATGCTAAAAGCAGTCAGAATGAAAAAGTTCAAGTACCAAGGAGCCAAAGTCAGAATCAACACAAGATTTAGTAACCCCTAAAAAGGAATAGTGAGTTTGGAATATGATATTCCAGAAGGCAAAGCTAAAAGGCTTGCAATTAAGAATAACTTCCCAGCACAAGATACAATTCTAAGTGGGAAAAATGAATCTTTAATAAAACAAAAGACTGAGGGTGGAGCCAAGATGGTGGAGTAAAGGCAGGGAGTTCCTGAGCTCTCCCCCAAACCCCTACAAATAACTTTTAAAAAATTACTCTAAACAAATTTAAAGCAGCAGAACCCATAAAAACATGCAGTGAAACAAATTTCCAGCCTAAGACAATTTGGAAGGTTATCAGGAAATGTCTACTGCACCAGGGTTAGAGAGGACTGTGGACCAGCACTGGTCACACAGACTGGGACCCCAGAAAACCCAGTGTGCCTGAATCAGTGGCAGCAATGGCAGTTTCCAGACCTCCAAGCCCACAGACGCCAAGGACAACTTAGAACATCAACAGGAAAGGTCTGTCGCACCTGGGTGAAAAAGGAGCACATTTCACTGCAGGTTGGGCCAGCACAGCCCCAGCCACAGTAAACCAAGAACCCAGGAGCAAGTCTTGGAAGTGACTAAATCAGCAGTGGCAGCCAGTTCAGCAGCAGCTCTCAACCCACAGAGGGTAAGGGGATTGAAAAACTGGTCAGAAGGAGATTATAAGGTCTTCTCCTAGCACTGAGGCAGGACTCTGTTGCTTTACCCATACTAAGATATGAGTCACAGTCCTAGGTTGAGGAGGAATACTAGTATGGCAGAGCTTGGAGCCACAGTGGAGTGGGGGGACCACAGAAGTGGGAAAAGGTCCCACATGTACAAAAATATTTATAGCAACTCTCTTTGTGATGGTCAAGAACTGGAAATCAAGGGGCTACCCATCAATTGGGGAAGGGCTGAACAAGTTGTGGTATATGAATGTAATGGAATACTATTGTGTTAGGAGAAACAATGAATAGAAAGACTTCAGGGAAGCTTGGAAAGACTTACATGAACTGATGCTAAGTGAAAGGAGCAGGACCAGGAGAACTTTGTACACAGCCACAACCACAATGTGTGACAAATTTTTCTGGTAGACTTAGTACTTCACTGAAATGCATGGACTTAAAAAATCTCCAATGAACTCCTGAGACAAAACACCTTCCACATCCGGAGAAAGAACTATGGAATTGGATCACAGATAGAAACAGACCATTTTCTTTTGTATTATGTTTTTATTTTGTTTTATGGTTTCTCCCTTTCATTTTAATTCTTCTATGCAACATGCATTTAATAGGAATGTACATGTAAAACCCATGTAAGATTGTACACCGTCTCAGGGAGGAAGTGGGGAGGAAAGAGGAAAAAAGAGGGAGGAAAGAGAAAAAAACTAAGATATATGGAAGTGACTGCTGAACACCGAAAACAAATAAAATAATTTAATCTTAACAAAAGAAGCTCCTTAGACTAATAAAATAACGGAGCTAATAAAAAAAAATCATATTAATGAACATACAACAAGTCAAGTCAACAAGTGCCTGCTGTGGTTCTGGTCAAAGGGCTGGAGATACAAAGAAAGCACATTCACATGCACATATATATGTCTATACAATACATTCATGTACATATGCATATCCGTATCTGTGTACAAATGTATTTTATCTCTATGTCACATATTTTATATGTGTACATCTAGATAGACAGATCATCTTCTTTAAGTATGTCCGTAAGTGCGTGGAGTCTTCCTCCAATGACCTGGAGGTGACTTTGGGTTCTACAGGCACATCTTGCTTCACTTCACTTTACTTTACTGTGCTTGCCTCTATTATACTTCACAGATATTTTGAGGTTTTGTTTGTCCATATGTTGGCTTGCCATCTTGGGGAGGGGGGAGGGTAGAGAAGGAGGGATAAAAAAGTCTGGAACTCAAAATCTTATAAAAGTGAATGGTGAAAACTTTCTTTGCATGTAATTAGAAAAATAAAATAAAATACTATTAAAAAAAACAAAAACAAAAACCCATCTCTCTTTCATTTAAAAATATAAATAACCCTGTGTAGAAAAAAAACAAAGGGCAGAAGAATCCAAGTATATCATTGGTGTTAACTGGTAACCTAAAGAGACAACTTAGAAAAAGGATGGGGCAAATATACTCATTACTAAGTAATATTACTGAGAAGAGTATCAGGACCCAGGAGGGGTACTCAAAACTAAATACTGTGTTCACTTACCCAGAAGTTATCCTCTTACTTTCTACCAACTCAACTCATCCTTTCTTCTATATCCTATTTTCTTCTTCTCCCTCCTGTCTCTCTTTCCAAGACATCAAAACAAATCATTTTACCTTAACATTTCTTCCTTACACATCTTCTAATACAGATAAAGCTAAATCTTGTCCCACCATTATCTACAAATACCCAATTGCCCACAATAAGCTTCTCATAAGCAATTAGTAACATTACAGTTAAGAAATCTTAGAAAATATAAATGTCGCAATATAAATAGGCAAGTACTCTGTCAAAACAAGGTATAGCTCCTTCCTGAATAAGGCAAATTGATAAAATATTTCAAATACTGATGAATTTGAAAGAACTCTTTTTATAAAAATACTATAAAAAGTATGGTTTTGTGGGGGGTTTCTGAAGTTTTGATATAAAAATGTTCTCCTATAAAAAAGGAAGGTTACCTTTTCAACATTTTCATAAATTAGCTATGCATAGTTTAAAAAAATTTTACTCCCATATCATCATGTAGATGATTACAGATGAGTTTCAGCACAGTAGCCTTGGGATATATGTTAATTAGAGTGGCTCACTTGGGGGAAAAGAGGCATTTAGAGTATTTAATTATGAAGTTTCTTTTGCTGAAAGGTGTAATATACACTTTCGGAATGTAATATATAATTAGCTTAACCAGAAGATGTAGAATCTCTTATGTGAAGACCCCAATTTAAGGGCAGAAATGGCAACAATTTCCACATCCCACTTTAGAGTTCAAGTAACCCCTGGGATGTCTTCCTGCCCCAGTGCTGATGCTTCCTGTTACGGTGCAAAGTCTAGAGCTTATTTCAGTACCTGAGCTCTAGAATGCTCCATGTCCAGGCCTTATCACTGGCATCTGTGAACCTCTGTCTATCTCCCTATGCCACCTTGGGTTAGAAAAACAACTCACTTAGATTTTTTTCCCTTGGATTTCCATCAGGGTTCAATTTGGTACGTTTTCTTGACATCAGTGGAGGAAATGTAATGGAAGAGCTGGGCTGCATTTGTTCTGATGCTCCACCATTTTTACAGCTGATTATGAATTCATTTTAAACCATGTTATTTTGTTGAAAGATTATTTCAATTAATTTTAGATGAATCTTTGATGTTCTCTAACCATCATATATGCAAAAAGCAATCATTGTTTCCTACTTGACTATATTTGTTATCTCAATTTCTTTTTGCTTTAGCTTACATTATATAAAATAAGAATGGTAATAACGGACATCACTGCTTTACCAAAAAGGCCTTTAGTCTTTCACCAGTCAGTCAACAAATATTAAGTTTCTACTATATGTCAGACACTGTACTGACAAAGAAATGGGGGGAAAGTCCCTGTACTCCAGAAGCTCACATTTTAATGAGGGAGACAATACACAACTATGAGTCAAGAATATGTCAAGGAGGATGAAACATGCTTTCTGATCTCAACACCCCAAACCTCCCCAAAACAGAAATTACAGGCCAAAGATAAATCAACTTCTAAAGTCTCCATGGCCTAGGACACCCAGGATCCAAAACAAAGTTTAAAAACACACAAAAATCTATAAAGTGATGATGCTCACTCAGAAAACCTTTCTTTCCTCCCTCCCTCCTTAAGAGCAGCAGGGAGGCCCCAGCAGACCCAAGATAGGGCACAGGCTTACAACAAAACCCACTCCCCCATACCCTAGTTCTCCTCCCTTTTTCTACTGCCATGGAGCCTGCAGAAGTTTATTCTAGGCTTGACTACCATATGGTCATAGCCCTTTAGGAGCAAAAACCTGCCAAAGTCACAACCTCATAGTACCAGCACTGAAAAGCTCTAATGTGGCAGGACAGATAACCCCATGGTACCAGTGCAGTAAAGCTCTAAACTGTTGGTGGCAGGCCAGAAAATTAAGGAACAGAGGGAATGGGACAGAATACCAGGTAAGGACACTTTGTGTACTGGGTACTATGCAGTACTATACTAACCGTGGAGGGGGAAAAAGGACAGCAACCATCTCTGGCCAGTTCTAGTCACGTGGGGGAGAGACTTGGACTGATGAATTGTCAGGGGGAAAAAGGCTGAGATGCTTTGAAATTTAGCACCCAAAGAAACTGCCACCAGAGGAATCAAACAGCAGAAAATAAGAGGGCATGGGAGAGAGACTGAAAATGCCAAAAATCTCAAAAAGAAGAAAACTCAAAGATCACGGACATTAACAGATCATTTAAAAGAGAGAACATTAACTACAGAAGGAAATGCAGCTTATAGGCTCTAAAAACTGAATTCAAAACAAGAAAACTTCAGGGAGGCCTGGAAGGACTTATATGATCGGATGCTGAGCGAAAGGAGCAGAACCAGGAGAACTTTGTGCACAGCAGCGACCACAGTGTGTGAGAGTTGTTACGGTAGACTTGGAACTTTGTAATGACACAAGAACTTACTGAAAAAAAAAAAATTCCAATGATGGTTTTTTAAGGCAAAATGCCTTCCACACTCAGAGAAAGAAATATGGAAGTCATTCGCAGAATGCAGCAGATCATGTTTGTGTGTGTGTGGGTTTTAGTGTACTATGTTTTGATTTGTTATATGATTTCTTCCATTTATTTTAGTGCGACTACATAGCATGACTACAGTGAAAATGTGCTCAGTAGGAAAGTATATGTAGAACCTATACAGAATTGTATGCTGTCATGGGGAGGGAGGAGGGTAGTGGGGGGAAGGTGTGAGGGGGATAAAATCTTAATTTTTAAGGAAGTGATTGTAGAACATTAAAAGAAAAATAATAAAAAATAGAATAAAAATAAGAATAAAAAAACTGAATTCAAGAATCTATAAATAAATATGGTAAAATAGAGGAAAATTATCCAACAACTGATAAAACGAAGATCTGGAATATAAAGAGAACATGGAACCACAATACACTGTTCCTGAGTAGTTTAAAAAAAGAAGTGAGAACTATGAGAGTAGAATTTATGGCCTGATAATAAAAAATAATGAGCAGAACATAAAAACTAGAATTAGAGATGGCAAGGCTCACCAAAGAAACAAAAAAGAGAACAAGAGATTGTGAATTCAAATAGACAGGAGTGAAAGACAATCTTGAAGAGAAGCAAAAAACAGTAACAATAAAAGTAAACATGGAAACAATGAAACAACGTAACAGTATTTCTGGGATACAGTTAAAGTTGTCCTCAGGAGGGAAATGACATACTTACAAATAGAACAAAAGAGAAAAAAAAGAGATCAATGAAATGATCCGTTTTCCTTTTAAACTTTATATACACAGTATAAATTTTGAGATAATCTCAGAGAGAAGACAATAGCGTGAAAGAGGGCTGGGAAAGGCTTCTTGCAAACGCATGCCTTTAGCTGAGACTGGAAGAAAGCCAGGAGGCAAAGCTGAAGAGGAAAAAAGGTCCAGGCATGGGAGACAGCCAGGGAAAGTATTTAGCCAAGAAGTCAGTGTCATTTGTGTGGAACAACAAGGAATACACTGTCACTGGACTGCAGATTACACAGAATGGAGCAATGTATGAGAAAACTGTAATTGTAGGAAAGGGCACAGATATAAAGTCAATGAAAAAAATGTATATTTGATCTTCAATGCAAAAGGGAGCAACACAAGGTTATATTGAATAGGGACAGGGGTGATATGATCTGACTTGCGCTTTATTTAGGAAGATCAAAGTGAAGGATGAACTGAAGTGAGGAAAGACTTTAAGCCAGGAGAAAAATCAGCAGGCTCTTGCAATAATGCAGAGGTGAGGTGATAGGGCCTTCACCAGAGTGGTTTCAGTGCTAACAGGAAGCATAAAAGAGATGTTATGAGATAGTTGTTATATAAATATTCTCTTCTTCTGACACTGTTTCTTGGGTATCTCTGGATCCACAACTTTCTTAATAGTGTACAGTATCAGCACTGGAACACTTCCCAGGGCCATTACCCTAACTCCCAACTTAAATGTGCAAGTCAGGTTCTAAAGGAACTTCCCCTCAAGTTACTTACTCTCCTTGGGTTTCCTACTGGAAATTAACAAAGACCGGGGTTTCTAATACAGCCGCTCGTGTGTCCTTACTAGTGTTCTTCTCACTTCCAATAGCCATGAGCCACCATCGGCTTTTAGTAAAAGGTTTTACTGTAAGCTATGGCAAGAACATTTGATCCACATCATCCTGTGAAACCAGGGGTAAACTATCTGCCTGCACACACAAGAAAAACTCCTAGAGAAAATGGACTCACACTTGGCTGTTTTGTAATCTGAGTAACACTGAATGATACCTGCTCTTTATTTTCCATTGTTCTCCTTTCTAAGATTTTGAAAAAAGGATGATCTCCTAAACCAATGCTGCCCCTAACAGACACATCTACTGGCTTAGAAAAAGAGATCAGGTTGTTTTCAGGGTTTTCCCCCCAACCGAGGTGATTTCTGATCTTTCTGGTTATTCTGATTGAAGAAATTGCTTTAAGCTGATGATAGCATCAATGTCTTTCCTTTTTCTCCATTTCCAATTTTTCAGTACTGACAAATAGGTTCAACAGAATTGTTTTACTTTACCTTCCTAAAAAAAAAAATCTATCTCATTTTTGTCTTTTCCTTCAATTTCATAGTTTTTCTTTTTTTTAGAGACAGCTTAGTTGAGGTCTATAGGTGGTAATTCATTCAACTGACTATACAGTGTTACCTGATTATCAACATTTCACAGGCATGGAACAAACTGTGGACAAATGGGCAAAAGTACAAGTGCAGTGTATGGGGTAACCAAACAGGTGTTGCTGGAGTCTCCAGGATGACTAGAAAACCTTAGCTCCATAACAATTTAGGAAAAAAGATAGACTAACGAATTCAAAACTAACTATGCCTCTAGAGAGAGGCAGCCTGAAGCCTAGTAATAACTGAAAATTAATTTCAGCTAAGACTATTCAAGAGACAATTAGCCAGGATTAAAAAGTATCCACTTCACAATGCCATGTGGATTACGTATTTTTTTATACTTTATTTGCTTTTAATCAGCAAAAACATACCTCCTCATTCTCTCAATCCTCCTCTCCATAACTAAGAATAAAACTCCTCTTGCAAACACACAGAGTCAAACAAACCAAATGTTCACAGCCAAAAAGAAATCTGCCTCATTCTGCACTGAGTCCTTCACTTCTCTATCAGGAGGTGGGAAGCGTGTTTCACCATTAGACCTCTAGAATTATGGTTGGTCATTACACTGATCATTAACTCTTTATTCAAAAACAAACCAAATGTTCACAGCCAAAAAGAAATCTGCCTCATTCTGCACTGAGTCCTTCACTTCTCTATCAGGAGGTGGGAAGCGTGTTTCACCATTAGACCTCTAGAATTATGGTTGGTCATTACACTGATCATTAACTCTTTATTCAAAGTCGTTACACTTGATCATACTGTTATCGTCATATTAACTGTTCTGGTTCTGCTCACTTCACTTTCCATCATCTCATACAAGTCTTCCCAGATTTCTCCAAAATCATCTCCATCATTTCTTACATGACAATTTTATTTCATCATATTTATATGCCACAATTTGTCCACCCATTCCCCAGGTTATGGGCACCCCTCAAATTCTCATTATTTGCCATCTCAAAAAGAACTATATTTTTGTACAGCCTTAGACTGTGTTTTGATTAGGAATAAGCCCTCCCCATCATCTAACTTTCCTCTTATTTTACACTTGTAAATTTTAAAGTGTAATTTTACACTTTCCCTCTTACTTTCCTGTTGAATAAAATGTATTTTTCTTCCCTATTCTGTGTGCAAAAACATGTATTCTACCCTCTTTAACCAGAGTTGAGGTGAAGTCTCATCTGCTTCCCCTATCTCCCCTCCTTCTTTGTACAGATGCCTAGTTGTACATACCACTTAATTTTCCCCAACTTTTCTTTCTGTTCCATCTCCCTCCATAAAGCATTCCTCTACCTTTGTTTGCTTTACTGTTTTAATACTATCAAGATAGAATAGAAGCATTCCCAAGTATTGTCTAATTAGATTCCCTAGACGAAGAGGGGACATATCTACCATATTCCCAAATTGAAATGTAAGCAGTTTATACTTGCTTAGTCCCTTACTGTTCATTTATGTTTACCTTTTTATGCCCTTCTTAATTTCTGTTCTCCAACTTCAAAGTTTCTATGCAGCTGTAATCACTTCATCACAAATGCTGAAGTCCTCTATTCACTAAAATACTCAGTTCTGCTGGGTAAATTATTCTTGGCTGTAAGCCTGTATCTTTTGCCTTCTAGAAAATTATATTCTAAGCTCACTGCACCTTTACAGTGGTAGCTAATCCACACATGATCCTGAATATGCTCTTCACTACCTGAATTCATTCTTTCTGGCTGCTAGCAGTATTTCTTCTTTGACCTGGAAATTTTGTATTTTCCTACGATGTTCCTGAGAGTTTCAATCTGATTTCTATCAGGAGTTGAATTCTTACTATTCCCAGAAGGGAGCTTTGGGTGTGGCTCCTGAAACATGGCGTTGATAAAACAGTAATGATGGCCAGCCCATGGATATATACTTGTTAATCTGTAACTGAGAAATTAAACACCAGGGCACTAGGGACCCTTCAGCCCCATTCACATTTGAAGTATCCTCCAAAGTCCCTGCCCCATTTAGAATATTTAAAATAGGCTACTGAGGGGAACCTATGGAGGGAAGGAATACTATGGGCTCAGTACTTGTGTGCAACCTCTAGGCATGTTACTGTTTGTTGGTAGGGCCTCTCTTCCTAAAGCACGGGTGTACATCACTATACTGATGACATAATGTTGACTGGGCCAGATGAGACTACAAGCAGAGAACATATGGTGGCCCACCTGAAAGAAAGGGAGTGGAAAATCAACCCTAAGAAAGGAGTGGGAGAAAGTCCAGAGGATTCCAAAGGAATAAGCTACTGGTACTTGCTTCCCCACAATCTAAGAAGGAAACTTAGAGCCTTATAGATTATGGAAAACCCACAGTTCCTACCAGATAGCTCTCTATCTACCGAATCATCTACACATCAGTGTCATTAAAGTAGGGACTCAGAGGAGACTACAGTCCTGGAAGATATAAAATAGGCCCTTCAGCAGTCTTCTCCCTAGGGCCCTTATACCCTATAAGACCTTTGTTTCTGAAGTCTTTATCCATAAAGACCAGTGTGCATGGAGTCTTTGGTACACGCTAAAAGGTGTCCAGACTAAGCCACTTAATAGAACAGTCAAAGTAGTAAAGTAGACTTCCTTTCCTTTGAGAGAATTCAAGGAATGCCTTGGGGGACCAAGGGCTAATTATTGTTAAAAGGTGTCTGGCTTTCTAAGAGAATGGGGGAGATAAAATTATTGCTATGTAACTACTGTATTGTATTTATCCCTTTTTACCAAGTTAGTAATTCTGAGACTGAATAGTCCTTATTTATCCACTGTGGAAGAAAGAAGCAATCTTTCTACAAAGGTCTCTTAAAAGGAAAAGATTGTGTCATTCCCTTCATGTAGGTCTCATGTAGGGGGAAGATTTTGGCAGGTGAGCCAAGTGGGTGATAGTACACAGAAAACCCTGACATCAACATACATCTGAAGAGTCTATGTCCCAAGAGGCTTATGAGCTCTTACCTACGTTACTACAGATAAATAACCCTAATGTTGTATGAAGAACTATTGATTTTGTCAAGTCTGTGCAGAGACCCTCTTATGTTCCTAGAGCTGCTCCTGTTTGGCATCATCACATAAAAAGAAATCTGTGACTTCACTAGAGGTCTCATCATCTATGGTGGGACTCAGATTTGTATTCTTAGTACTGCTCTGGTTCATTTTCATCATTTTGTATTAGGAGACCCACTCTGAATTTCTAACATGTGTATCATCCATCACATGAAGCAGACTATAAGACTTTCAGAGTCTTTCCAAGGGAGAAAGGGAAGGCTTATCAAAACTTGTAACTTCTGTATTCCTCCACATTTTGCTTTTATTTATTTTTGTTTTTACCCTTTAGTAACACCTAAGGCAGAAGCACTCTCTAGTTATTTAATGGCAGAAAGCTCTCTAGAAGGACCTTGTCAACAATGACTAGTATATACTAGAACAGCAATTCTTGATGCAGCTTCCCTTAGCCTGACCTAGTTCTTCCCTCACACAAACTGCTTGACCTCAACTTCCCTGATGCAGCTCCCTGGTGTGGGGACATAACAAGTCCTAATTTCATGCAGTCATTACCTCTCAGACATGCAGGGTGCTTGGGGCTACTTGAGACACCATACCCTGAAAACTGACTGACCAGATATGAAGATAACGGACTGAAGAGTTCATAGAAGCTAAGTGCTATTGAGTCATTGTTAGATGGCCTCACAGTGTCTGAGCAAAGTAAACTTTCCTCCTTTATTAAATGTTCGGTGACTTCAGAGTGCCTCAACAGTGCTGACTTCAGAGCCTCACTGGGTCTTATAGGTAAGATGGTGTGAAAGCAAAAATAACAAAACTTAGTAAATGATGACTGGATTGTGGAGTGAGAAAGGACGAGTAACAAAACAAGATTATTGGCTAAGTTATAGACTTGGAAAAGTAAAAGAATGCTGGTGCCTGCAATAGAAATAGGAAAGTTTAGAAGAAGGGGAAAGATGAGTTCAAGTTTTGGCCATACTGAGTTTGAAATGTCTGCAATACCTGGCTTGAAATAAGGAACTGATAATGGAAGAATTAAGGGAAAGAGAAAGGGAAAGGGTCTTACAAGTGTGCATTTGGTGATTAATGCTATTATGTGAGTTTTCAAAATTTAAACTTCAACTTAGTGTGAATTAAAAAATAATAAAAAGGTGACATTTAATGCAATCAAAATTCAAATAATGTAATGTTTGTGAGTTATTAAGTTAGATACCCTCAGTCTAAAATTATATCTTGCCATTTTGGGGTGTGATTATGCTGCTTGTATACCATATTACCAAAAATTGTTAATTTTCTTAAAGTTCTTCAAAAATAGACAAAAATAAGAATGATTGGATGGAAATACTACCAATGCAAAAAAAGAAGAGGATATTAGATAGAACAAAACTTTAATGTAATGAACAGTATGAATGACAGCCATAATTCTAAAACAGGAGGAAATGTTGAAATATCTGAATCTATAATGTATGTACAGTACAGATTGTAAAAGAGGCAAAATTTATCTTAAAAGGCAAAGCTACAGCTTTTTGTGGTTTGCAAATAACTCAAAGTAACAGCAATATTCCAATGACAGAAACGGAATGCCTTTTAGCTATGTGGATTGAAGCCGGCAATCAAAAATATATTTCTCTGAGAGCAGCCAATGAGGCAAAAACTCCTGGTTTATTTAAGGCAATAAAGAAATGAAGTAGATATTGAAGAAACTTTTTTTACTGCAAGCATTGGTTGATTCATCCACTAAATGCATGTTAAAATTACCAGAGAGTTGGAGGGGGACAGTACAGATGAGAATGGTCAGCTAAATATTCCTGATATTTTGAAGAAAATAATTCAAGAAAGTAAATACGATGATCAACAAATTTTAACAGAGGTAATAAAACAGACATTCTGATAAAGGGTGTCTTCAAGAATTTACATTTCTAACAAAGGAAAAACTAGATTTAAACTGTCTAAGGATAACCTACACTTTTATTGGTAAGTAATGCATAAGGGAATTTCAAATTAAAACCAATGCTTATTTATCAGTTCTGAAATCACTGTGCTGATAGGCTACAACCATTAATCACTTCCAATACTCTGGCAGTCAAGAAAGCAGAAATAAAAAAGAGTGATTAAAGTTGTTTTTGAGTTACTGAGTATAGTTTTGAGTTATACGTGCCACCTGTTGGAAAATACTGCAGAGGGGAACAATATCACATTTGAAGTATTACTGATTTTAGATAATGCCCCAAGTCATCCAACTACACTTGGTTTATTATGTAAGATTATGAGCATGCAGGTTCACTGAAATGGTACTAAAATTCTCTCTACATACCAATGCATGAAGATTTATAAAAAAGATAAGACAATTTGATCTATACTGCTATAATAATTTAAATGACAGTAACAATGTTTTCATCATATCTTTCAGTATAGGCTTATCTTTCAATAGGAAAAACCAGTAATTTGGGTAATTTTTTTAACTTTTGCTTTCTATGATTACTCTATTATTTTGCTCATAATAAATATAAATCAGAAATACATATTCTTATCCTGTGCTATTATGCTAATAAACAGACAGGAGACTGATTTTTTTTAAACCTTTCATTACCCCTTTCTATTGGGACTAAACCAATTATTATTTTACATATAATAACTTTCAATAGTACAAAATTCAAATAACATAACCACTTGAAAAGATGTCTTCTTTTCACTAATCAGAACCTAGCTATGTACATGGGGAGGTGGGGGGTGATATCGGCATAGAGATGGGAGTTAAACCCAGGAAAGCTGATAAGGTTACTGAGAATATATAGGGAGTAAACAAGAAGACATATGATTGAACCTTTGAGATATTTAAGATAGAGAAGGAATTAAAATAAACACAAAACAAGTTCTCATCAATAAATTTTTGGTCAAAGAATTTGACCAACCAGTTTACAAAAGAAGAAATGTGAGCTATCAAAAAAACATGTGAAAGCATGTTCCAAACCACTAAGTATAAGAGAAACGCAAATGAAACCAACTCTGAATTTTTCACTTCCATTAGTCAGGTTGGCAAAAGATGAAAATGGGAAATATTGGAGAGGTATGGGGAAAAAGATAAACTAATCAACTGTCAGTGGGATTATAAACTTGCTCAGCCATTCATGAAAACAATCTGAATTATAATTAAAAAGTTATGAAACTGTACATAACACTTAACTCAGCAATACCACTACTGGGTGTATATCCCAAGGTCAAATACAGACAGAAAAGAACCATAGTTACAAAAAAATTAATAGTAATACTTTTTGTGACTACAGAAAAGTGCAAGTAAAGTAGATGCTCATCAATCAAGGAATGGCTGACCAAACTGCAGAATATGATTTATACCATAAGAAATGATGGTTGTGTCCTTTGTTTTAGAAGAAAACCATGACATCAGAAAAATGACATGATTTGTCTTTGTTTTGAGTGAGGGAGGACTGTGCAAGGTCACCTGCCTCATTTTCTCCTCCTGAATCATCTGGGTCCAATGACCAGATATTCATCAGGATGACTGGAGATGACACAGGATGCAATGGGAGTATAAGAAATGACAAATATTAAGATTCAGACTGAATAAAGAATATAGTCAGAACAATTAAAAGAACAATTTACCTGACCACCACAATATAAAGGAAAATGACATGAAAATCAGTGTCATGACTGATTGTGACATTAGAGAAGTGATGAGGAAAGTAATCAACCTCCTCTTGGCAGAGAGGTGGTAGACCACAGGTGGGAAATGATACTGCAAGGCACAGTAAATGCATCAGTTTGTTCAGTCTTTGTTATAAAATAATGTTTTAGTAAGGTGCAGGGCGGGCGGAAGAGGGATAATTAGAAAGTGACAACAACGTAAAGGAAAATATTCAATAAAACATGCATTTTTTTAATACCTATGGTTTTTCAATTATACTGACGGTACTCATATATTACTATTAAGGTATTCCTGTGTCAGGAACTTACCACTGTATGAACACTATTAACAATATTAACAGTATTCCAATGTATGAACAGTATTAACATTTAAGTGGTGTGTGTATGAAAGAAGGGAGAAGAGAGAGGGAAGGAAGAAGAAAGGAGGAAGGAGTGGGAGAAGAGGGAAGGGGAAGAGAGAATTTGTATTTGCATTTGAAAATGAATCTACTCTTTCATCAGTAGTAAAAAAAAAAAAATGAAAAATTATTGATTTAGACTGATTTTCCCCCACAAATAGGCCTACTTAATAGAACTGAGTTCATATTGTCATTATGAAAACTGAAATGAATGATACATGCATAATGAAGAGCTAAACTATGTATTTGTCACATTTCAATAAAATATGGGGTTCCCAAAGTTATCAGACACTTTAAAAGAAAACATGGCTAAGTCCTTTTCCCATCATTATACAAGTTCTTTTTTTATTTAAAAAAAAGCACCCTAATGAATTTTTTTCTTATTTATGCAGAAGTTTAAAAAGTCTAAAAATACTAATAAAGATCCCTATTATTAGGGGGTATGTATTACTTTTGTCTTTATACAAATTATGATTCTAAAGTTCTTATCTTAAACCCAAATCAATTTCAAATT